>VZTD01004411.1:1556860-1983238 GCA_013397725.1 Rhagologus leucostigma | reverse complement strand
GTTTATCCCGCTGCCGGCGGCACGGGGAGGGGTGCGGGGAACGCGGGGTGTGGGTAGGTGCCATGTTTGGAAACCAGATCCCCACAGCCTCTTTTGAACCTTTTTCCTCACCCCCTCGTCCCTGCCAAACAGCGCATGTGATCTCATTTTTTAGCCTCCTCCGTCAGTCGGAGGCTTCAAACGTAACGTTGCTGAATCGCCTACTGCAAGTGATGAGAATAAACAGATTGGAGTCGTGGCCTGTGGAGGAGAACCACGGTTTCTCCTCTTCTGACAGCCCGTCAGGCCTGTTCGCTCCGGGCGGGAGGTGGTGGGAGAGGTGACGGGAACAGTGCGAGCCTCTGACGCCACGCAGACCCTCCGTGCCACAGGAGGTGTATCCTTACCTCACTGTCGCCTGCTTGCGCGCACCTGTGATCGGAGGGGATGCGCTGAAGGTGTGACGTGATCTGGGTGTTTCTTTTGGCTGCATCGGAAATACCCACTTGAGCGATGCAGGTGCCAGCTCTTCCCCAGGGCTGGAGACCAAACCCCCGCAGGCTCCCGACTTCGGCCCCGTGCGCTGTGCGTGGTGAAGCTGGGACAGCGTTTTAGTACATTGTTGTCCCTGTCCCTTCCTATTCGTTCTTGACTCTGAATTTTTACAGGGGCTACTAGAGATCCTTGCAGTGGTGGGTGCTGAGGCCCGGCTGCCAGTGCTGTGCTGGCGAGGAGCTGTCCGGGACTGTGGTGCTTGAATCTCAGTCCAAGACGAAGAGTTCAGTTTGCTGTTGCAGCTCATTGTGCTTGGGGTGTGGCTACTCTCGGAGGTGGGGTGATTGGAATGAGAAATGTTCTGTGAAAATGCATTGTGTTAGTCACTGTGGGGAAACGTGAGTGAAGGATCCCTCCTCAGTTTCTATTTATCAGAAAAAAATTAAATGAAGGAGTAGCTCAAAAGCTCTAACTGTATGTATCCTTCTGCTCCTTGTCCTCCAGCACAGCTACTTCTCTACAAATATTTAGCTTTTATTCTGTGAAGAAGATTACTGGTTCTGTGATGATGTTGTTGAGGAATACTATAAATCTTACAGTCACTGTGAGAATGAACTTCCCTTGATAGAGATGGTATTTTCTCAGCCCTCTTCTTGTTAAAATTGGGTAGAGAATAAATTTTCCTCCTTTTTTCACTCCCTTTTTTTTTTTCTTTTGCATTGGCGTTTCTGAATTCTGCATTGATATTTCCTTTTCTACGAGATTATGGGAGTCCTCAGCAATTTCACTGAATGAACTTAGAACAGTTTAAATATAATTTTTAGAAGAGGGCAAAAATGGTGCTTTGTGAATTCAGCTGGAAATTACTTTATATTATCTTCAAAGGTTTGTGATAC
Source organism: Rhagologus leucostigma (assembly GCA_013397725.1). NCBI lineage: Eukaryota > Metazoa > Chordata > Aves > Passeriformes > Rhagologus > Rhagologus leucostigma. The sequence continues at coordinate 1,981,868 of VZTD01004411.1, read as the reverse complement.
CCAAATATAAAAGTTTATTTCCCTAAAAAAGTTCTTTAAAATAATGAGAATAACAGTCTAGGCTCTCCATTGGCCTAAGAAATTGTTATTTTAAATAGATTTCTGTCTTTATTTAAAGAGCCAGAAATTAAGGGAAAATACATTGGAAAACTTACAAACCTGTATAGTCGTTTTAGCTATATTGTTAGTTTGTAAAAATCGGGTCACAGCAAATAGTTTTCTTATGGGTTATGATGCATCTCTTAGAGAGAGCCACTAGATTTTCTGAGATCATTCGCCTTTTCTGTATGCTGAACACTTACTTTCTTTTTGGGATAAGAGTTTGACACACCTTTCCACGGAGTAACTCTTTTAAGACTGGAATTTTCACAAGAATTTACTTCCATAATTTTATAAAAGTTTGTTACAAATACACAGTGCTGCTATCAGATGACACAGCTATATTATGAAAGTCACATATTATCACCATCCCTTCCTATTATCTTGGTTAAAAGATTTTCTGATTATCCAAATGTCTCAACAAAACTGCTACCAGTTTTCATTAAAACCACCTGGTGGAGAAATGTTTCCATCTGTAACACCCACATGCAAATCTGTAATTTTCCCTGAAAATGAAGCTGAGAATCAGTGCTGCAAACTAGGCTACCTTCAATCCTGGGCTGATCAGAGGCCGGATATGTGCTGTCTCATGAATCATAAGGGCTAAAAAGGGTGCAGCATTTCTCTCCTGTTCTGGATGTCCTGATAGCAATGAAAGTTTCTAAAACAGTACTTGTAATTTTCCTTTCCAGCACTCCTCATAGCAGAAAACCATAGGAAGAAATATTGGTTAAATGACTGTGTTCTTCACACAGAAATCATAAAATTGTGGATCCAGGGGAATTTGAAGTGCTTCTATGAGTAGACTATATGGATTTCAGGAGAAGCGAAAGCAATTAGGGTCACTGGTAAAGAGGCTGTGTCCCACTCCTTTGGCTCTGTACCTCTCTGTCTTCCTGATCCCTGTTTCTGACTCTGAGCTAAAAGCTGTCTTGTAAACCCTCTCTGCCAGTTCATGCTGACATCAGCACGTACTGCAGCGTGCCAGCCTGCGAACAGGGCGCTGTTACAGGGCGCAGGACTATGGACACTGAGCTCTTTTCACTGCTTGCACTGGAGAATTACAAATGCATCCTTCGGTTTGAGACCACCTGCTTGTTGCTTTCCGGGAACTTGCCCTATCTGTCAGTTTTTTGGCCTGCTGAGTTTCCTTCAGCAGTGTGGGGCTATCAGAGCTTGTCACTCCCTTAGGATAAAGACGTACATCTTATCCTGGCCAGTGTGACTTTCTTTTTCTAGGTACACCTGGTCAGTGGCAGGGACCTTTTCTTCTCCGCACCCTTCTGATATCAGATTTCACACTGCTGTGAGTGGTGTTTGTGGAAGGGGAACACTTTGCTATCCTATGACTTGCTGAATACCTTGAAGTAATGTGTTGAGGAGTTTGGGCTTTTGTGAAGGTTCCTTCTTTTGCGTCTCTTGTGAACAGGTGTACCTTGGCTTGAGGAACACTTTGCCATTAACTGACTGCTTTGAAATTGCCTTCACATCCAGAGGCAGGTTCTGCATCCCTTCTGTAACAGGGACAGTGTCGCTAGGTGTTCCTGAGACCGTATCCATGCCTTCATTCAGTGAACTGTCGTCGCAGTCTGTTGTATCGCACCGAAGACTCAAATCCACATAAACACTTTGATGCTTGCCAGGCACTAAGTAGAAACTGAAGCCTTTTGAGTGCAGTCCCATGGTCTGGGAGTAGGAAGCAGGTCCTCCATCTCATCTTGGAGCTTCAGAACTTTGTGGTTTGTCCCTCTGTGGCTGGGAGAGCATCACCTTCCTGTTTCCCACACCTTTGAAAGCTGCATGAAGAGCAGTCCGTTGGGTAGGTGGGGCTTTACCATGGTATACTCAACTCTCATCCACTCTTGTTTCTCTGTTTCACACTGACTTTGCCAGATTTTGTGCATATCTCTGAAGATTATAGTCTCTGTCATCTCTTTGAATAGTACTTGGCTTTAGACACCCAAGCTTTTGCTGTTCCTACATGAGTAAATGTTTGCACAGGACAGTAGTAAAATGGCCTCCTCTGCAGACTAATTCACATCGGAGGCATTTTTTCCTGTTTTACTTGGTAGATACTCCTGTAGCTGGAAGGGAAGAGTTTCATGTTGAGTGGCTGATGTCTAGCCTGAAGTCCAGATGTTGTCCAACAGGTGACTGATGTGACTAAAAAATTGTGAAGAAGCATGAAGGGGTAAGTTTTCAATGAGACTGAAGAGAGAAACAAACCATCATTTGCAAAAGTGTGTGTGTGGGGGGGAAAATTGAAAGAAAAAATAGTTTAAAAGTTTAAAGTGTACATTTCAACACTAGGTAGCCTGAGACAACTATATTGCTTGTGGGGATATATAGTGCCTTGAACTGAAAAAACCAGTTATATACAGCAAACTTCAATCGCAGAGAAATCACAGAATTATATATATGTGTGTACTTAAGATGAAGTTTGCTTATATGTAGTTGTGTGCCTTATCTCACTGGGTTAGGCAAGTACTAAGTGGAAACTATGGCAGCTGAGAACACAGCTAGATGAGTTCCTGTTCTGTTCAAATTTTGCCCAGTAATTAGGAGGTGGTTCCTAGTTACCATGCCATTCATTTGCTGGAGCAAAACTTAAGTGGGGATAAAAGCTCTTACGAAGCTTCTGATGGGACATAAGAAGGCTGTGAGATTGTTGGCTGAGGTAGTGGCAATAGTAGGAAAGCTAACTCAGACACGGGAGGTGCTTTGTAGTTTTGTAACTCTAATTGAGCAGCTTCAGTAGAGAGGGTAGGAGGTACTTGAAACCTTCTCATCTTAAAAGTCATCTCAAGATTTTTCATCTCAAGATGGCAGTTAATAATTAGGGAGAATTTGATGCTAACACCCTATTTTGACCACCTAGTATGGTACACCAACATGATTTTAATAGATCTCAGGACTCTAGAATCAACAGGGATACTGCAGTTGCTCATGTTTCAGGGCTGCCAAATCCTGGTCACTTGCAGTTGGTGAGAATATCTGTTTCAGGGTTTGCGAAGTAACCTCTCTATAATTTCCTTGGGGCACCTGGAAGTTTCCAGCCTTGACTATTGCGTAACTGAAGATTAACCAATTGACCAGGAGGCTTGTGCTCTCAACCAGTTTCCTGGAGACAATGTCTTTCCTTCTCCCTTTCTAGCACATGGACCACACCTAACATTGTCAGAAAACATTGAATAGTGCTCAAAGCACAGTGGCAGCTGCTGCCATCTTCATTTTGTATAGTACTTATGGGCAACACGAGGAAGTTCGGTTCCAAGACCTTCTTGCCTGTATGCCGTAAATCCCTTGATGATAATAATTGCCCTTCTATAAACAGTAGGGAAAGAAGAGATAGGATCATTCTTCCTCCTTTCTGTTGAAACTGGGCCACTTTGCAGAAATAAAAGTGAGAGTCAAGGGGCCATCTTGAGGAAGTCTGTCTTTATTTTATCTTTAGAATAGGGGGTCAAAAGCCTATCTTTAATCCCAGTGAGAAACAATGGAGGAGAGTTCTGGGAACTGGTTGTGCATTTGGCACCAAGGAATTAAAGGATAAAATAGATAAACAATACCAAGACTCTCTCCTCTGATTCAGAATCCCTCTTGTTTATTCTTTCCATGGCTGCATGAATCTCACTTTCTCTGCAGTGGAGCAGGAGGAATGGAGGCTTCTGCTTGAGAGCCTTTATTTCTTCCTTTGTATTTAAAGGAGTTTGGAACCACTATGTTTCAGACCCTATGGTGGTGCGGGGAGCAGAGCGCAGGTTGCTTACTGTGTGCATGGGTATTTTAAGCTCCTGGGATCACCCAGAAAGACTGTTCAAATATTGCCTTGCACCTCTTCCTGGCAGTGCCAACTCTAAACCTGACACTTGAGTGTACAAATCCATGGTGAAATGATTTTACTTCTGGAGGCTGTCTAGTACAACCCCCTACTCAGAGCAGGGCCACCTGCAGCAGGTAGCCCAGGACCAAGTTCCGGTGGCTTTGGAGTATCTCCAAGGATGGTAACTCCACAACCTCTCTGGACAGTCTTTTCCAGTGTTCAGCTTCCCTCACAGTAAAAAGTGTTCCCTGTCTTCAGATGGAACTTCCTGTGTTTTGGTTTGTGTTCATTGCTTCTGGTCCAGTCACTGGGCACCTCTGGGAAGAGTTTGACTCTGTCTTCTTTAGTCCTTCCTCCTGGGGATTTACACATGTTAAAATCCTTCTGGGTCTTCTTTCCTTGGGCTGAACAGTCCCCACTCTCTCAGCCTTTCCTCATATGACGTGCTCCCGTCCCTAGTCTGTATTTATGCTGGCTTCAGCGTGTCTTTCTTATATCAAGGAGCCCAGAAGTAGATTTATCATCCAGACATGGCAGAGAGCAAAGATCACCACTTTGAATCTGTTGGTGATGCTTTTCCAATGCATCCCAGGATGGCTTTGGCCTTCTTTGCTGCAAGCATATGTTGTTGGCTCACGTTCAGCTTGGTGTTGACCAGGAACTCTCAGTTGCTTCTCTGCAGAGCTTCTTTGCAGCTGGTTGGCCCCCTGGGATTATTCTCCTTTTGCAAGACTTGGCATGTCCTTAGGTTGAATGTTTTCAGGCTTACAAGAGAGACCAGTATCTAAACATGTTCTCAAATCACTCAGGGAAAGGATTGCTTTGGTCACTGCTCCTCACCCCTTTCTCTTTACTGCCCAAGGCCTTTGCTCAGAGAGGAAGGGAGAGAATTGAACAGTGCAGAAACTGTTGTGGCCTTTTGGCCAATGGAAGCATCAGAAAGAATTTAACAATGTTTGAAGCTTCAAGTTTTCATCAGTCTGAGAGGGCAGGTATGGCCATAAATGCGTTTTGATAAAGGAGACAACTTGTGGTGACCTCTGAATTGCAAGGAGTGTTTTCATGCCTTTCAGGGTATTTCAGAGAATTGATAGTGATTTTTTCACTTGAAGGTGGACTGAGTAGTCTAAGGAGACTGAGGAATCAAAACATATTCACAATTGAACAGTCACCTAGCAAAGCAGTTGTGAGACAGTCATTGACTGATCTACTGGGCAGCCATCTCATTGCCGAGGAGGAGCAGGAGACTGTCAGCAGACAATAGCAGATTGATAGGCATTTCTTAAAAGCTGCAGAAGAACGGGAGGTGATAGGGGATGACAGACAGTAATAAGCATCCCTACCATCTTTTAGACACAGGCTTCAGATCGGTGTATGTTGAACTTTTGGAACGTCTGAGGTGCAAGCTGTTGTCTAGAGCTCTTTTCTGGCCCCAGTTTAAGTGGTTTTATTGGAATGCACAGGGCATTATTTCTGCGCATGCGTCTTCCCACATGATTCTCCGTTTGATACAAGAATCTGCCAAAGCTTCATTGCTGGCTTTGTCTGACATTGCACTAATACTTTCTAACTAAAAAGTCTGTCATTCTTCAAATTCATGGGCATTATCTGTGCCCTGCAGAAGGGTGAAGACAAAGACTGGGTGAAAGAACACGATCTCTGGGCAGGAACTTCTCAAAGTACAGAATTGTTATAAACCTTTTCTTAAAAGGAATTATGCAGAAGAGGCTTCTTTTTAGAGGGGAAGGGTACCATCCTGTTGTTTATTTTTCTGGAAAATAGCAGAGGGAGAACAACATTAAGAGAGCTTTGAAATTCTCAGTCTTGTCAATATCTTTTATTTCTGAAGACTCATATGAAGAATTTTTTGCATCCTTGGATAGGAAAGCAGCTAACAAAGATGTAGCGTGCTTCCTTCATCAAGCGGTTACTAAGCATTTTAAGGCTTGAGCTTAATGCCTTAAGAAAAGGCTATTTAAAAATACTGCTGCCCTTGTATTCAAGCTTGTTGAAATGCAGGCATTATTGAAGGTGGAAAATGACAAAACTGAAATTCTGTTTTGGACTGTCAATAGTTAGAGCCAATTATAATTTCTAGCTTGTTTTACCTTCTCCTTTTCTCTACCCACTGGTGGCTGCTGCATTTTTCTACTCCCCTGGGCCTATCAGTTTTAATTAATAGATGTTAGCACGCAATTACGTTTTGGGGGAAAAAGCTTGCGTGCCTATAGTCTGACTTCAGTTCCCAGCAGTGATAAAACATGTAAAAAAATCTTATGTCGTCAGTTACAAACACGGACTAGTTTCATTCTGCTTTTTGGAAATACTTGCATAAATTTACAATTACTGCAACGATTTACACCTCACCAGATTTACACCTCTGTATGATTTACCTAAGCCAAATCCAGGTATTAGATCTGTAAGGATGCAGATACCTTATCAGATCTCTACATCTGTCAGGAATTATGATTGGTTTATCCCTTATTTTATACTTCATAGATATGGTAAAAATATTATGCAATGTTTATAGTGTAGCTTAGTTTGGGAATCTAGACAGTAAATGTTAGTCAGACTTACTTTTGATATTCACAACAAGCAGCAGAAAAGAATACCACTATGAGTTTGATTTAATGGTTTCTTAGATAAGACAATTGATAGGATAGCATTGTAATTCTTTGTACTTAGAACTGAAGTAATCATCCTCAAAATTTAATTGCATGTCAGATACTTACGTCCAGAGAGAGTTTTAAACAAGAAAGCCGTGTTCCAAATATATTTTCTGGCACTGTTACAGAGGCAAGAAGAGCTAGTTGCAATTTTCAGAATAATGACACACACAAAACCATTCATACACTTGCCACTTCAGAGGCATGAAAAGACATGGCATGATGAATAGCTGTTTCCAGACAGTTCTAGATTGAATTAGAGCACCTATTTAAGTACTAATTTCTGAGTTTCTTCACATCAGGTGTGTCTCATTTTCAGTGTCAGGACTTTGTACACTTTGCCTTTGGTAAGCATTGTTCATACTATCAAAGATAAGGGAATGTATCTCTCTGTATAGGGAGATTTTTCAGATATATGTAATAAAAATGAAGTGTTTGAAATCTCCTAATGTTTTTATCTGTCTTTCCTTTATTAAGGCCTCCTGGAATCACTGAAGATCAGTATATGCCCTGAGAGTTGCTTTTTGATTAGGGATGAACCTAGCAGATAGAGCTACGCATTTTAGTGATGACAGTGGTGGATTTAGCAAATTAACTGTGTCAAATTTTGAGGATCTGAGGTGTAACCAAGAGGTAATTTTCTGTGTATTTTGGGCTTTAGATAAACACTGAATTCTAGTAAATTTCTACAGTGGTTGTTTAAATGCCTTGCTTCAAAATGCAGTTATTTACTTTAAGATCCTTAACTGAGAGTTATTTTTTTGAACTTCATTATATGAAATTTATTAGAACATTGCTCATGAATGGAGCACAGCCCAACCAGACTATTTTAGTGTAAGTACTAATATATTGCAGGGAAAAAGGGTACTACTGTTTTAGCAAGAAGCAGAGCACTCTGTTTGTTCTGAAAATTGCTAATGGAAGTCTTCACATGCTTGAACGACCTAAGCGTGAAGTGTCTTCTCAAGTGTTTCTCTAGGTTACCAATACTGCATACTCTGAATTGATCAAATAAAGTATTTATGTATCCAAAACTCTGTCTACATCTTATGCAAGTAGGTCTAATAAAAGAAGCTACATTTTTTTTGAGCCTTGTTTGGACTGTGAGCTAGTGAGCATTAAAAATTTTGTAGCAACTGCTCATGAAGATTTTGTCTTCATTTTTGTAAAATATCTATTAATTTTAAAGTCTTTGAATATACTGTGAAGCTTTCTCATCTTTTTTCTTTGCGCAATTTCTTTAGCACTTGCATGTTCTAAGAAAGCAGAGTATTTTTTAATTTATATTCTTTATTCTCTAGGTTTTTAATTAGCCTTTTATATTATTTTCCAAGTAAAGTCATTGCACTTTTGCGTATTTGTAGTATTAACTTTAGAATCATTTTGACATTTGACATCAGGAGACTAAATTTTGTACTGATTAAATGATATTGCACAGATGTAGATGAAAAAATGTGAAAGCTTGAGCAGGAAAAGGACGTGAAAAATCTATGAGTATTTTAGTTACTTTAAGTGATAAGTGTCCTTGGTACTGTTATTTATTGCAGAAAGTTTGACATTGCATGACAAATTTCAGATATACAGTTTAATGTTTTGCTGGTCATGTGCTTTTAGCTATAGAAGTAGAACAGGAAGGCAGCTGTTTGATGGAGCGCATGGAGCATGAGCCGAGGCAGTTTGGAAGAAAGGACAGAATTTATGAGAGCTCTAGATCATCCTAGGTTAACTCTATTGATTTTGGCCCAGGATGCTACCTGCAAAGTATCAGGGTAATGGGTTTGCACTTTATGGATGAGAATTAAAAGAGGCTTTATATGTGTATATGTGCTTGTCCCTAAGAATATGGAACCAGGCTGTACAGAAATATGTACAGGTTGCTTTATGGACTTTAATTGCAAAATTGTGTTGCTTAGCATTGCTGTAAACATGCAGAGTGTGTTGGTGGAAGTTGTTCAAGAGCTGAAAATTAGGAACAATTTTGCCTGCAGTCATATCTTAAGGGCAAGTGACATGGTTGCTGCCATGAACAGCAAAACATTGTATTTCTGTGGTCCCATGTCTCTGCTCGGTTTGATTAACTGTGGTGACTCTCTGCCTTGAACAAGTATCACTGCAAGCACATCTGTTAATAGGAGTAAAACCGAAGTGTTGTTGAGTCTGTTTAAATGGGAAACGTCCGTATAAGTCTTGTGTTTTGCAGACTGAAGCCCATTTTGCTCAAATGCATCCAGTAATTGTTCAGTTACACCCCAAGCCTTACATAGAAAGTAAACTTAAGAAAAGTGAAACCAAGGCATGGCTACCTACATTTCTGAAAAAAAAAAGCACCCCACTTTATCACCATTCAGAAGTGTATCTGTATTTTTTTTCATTACTTTGTATTCTGCATACCCCTAATTTCCTGAAGTTTTAGTAGTGTATTTTTGTTTTCCTTTGGTTTCTCCGAGAAGCTGTTTTTCAATATACTCACAAAAAGGAACTGTATTTACTCAAAGGTGCAAATTGCAGAATTATATGAATTGATTCTGCTAGTGTATATGTAAAAAGTGTGTAAATTCCTTTGAGATTAAATGCAAAGTACATTTTTCTTGTATTTCAGAGCAAAATTAGATATTGATTTTTTAATGAGAAATCTATTCTAAGAATATAGAACCTCACTAATATATTATGATTCTTGTATTTTGTGTTTTTAGATGATTTGATATTGATTGTAGTTTTTAAATTTACAAGCTCTCACTTTTTCAAGCAAAATATCTTCATAATTTGTCTTGAAAGGGCTTTTTTAATCTTCCTACATTAACTTAAAGCAAAACATCACCCCTTAAAAACGTATTTTTCAAACAATTATCCATTCACTATAAAAAAACTATCAACACAAGTTGTTGGGAGTCAGCTGATCAGTTCAGGGATTCAGCAGGAATTTACAGATTTGTTCACTTGTAACATCCCTTTTTCTGGTGGGCCTGCTTCAAGTTCTAAGCTTGTCCCTGTCTGACCAGGTTTAAGCAGTCCATGCAGAAAAAGAGCTGAGGAGTTCTAGTTACATGGCCCGTGAGACAATGCTCTATCTTGCATTCAGCCAAGGTGATTGGATTCTTTCTTTCTTGGTATTTACTCTGTGTGGGATCAAAAGGAAAAAAGCATAGATTTTCATGATGTAAAAATGAACATGAACAATATGAGGGAAGAATCTTGAGGAGAATAGGAGCAACAGGAGCTTCTTGTTATGGTGGGGGTTTGCCCTCAGTTTTTTATAGGGTTTGTAGTTTGGGAGTGCTTTCAGCTCTATCCTTGAAGAATTTATGGTTGTGTGCTTTTTTCTGCCTGAGTATAAGTGCCGTATTTCTTTGAAGTCAAGACCTCGACAGAATGATTCATGGTTTTTGTCTCATTCTGTTGGATTACTGCAACGTATTGTACTGGGATTAGCCTTGAAACTTCCTGTTGATCTCATACTGTGCCTTTTTACTTTTCCCTTTGTTTCCTATTACTTGTATTTCATCTTAATACAGAGCTTTCCTTCCCGTGTACTGGTAGACTAAGACCACAGAAGAAAGCCTTCTTTAAAGTAGAAAAGGCAGGTAACTTTCACATACAGCTTTAGTGAAGAAGACCTAAATTTGAAAGCTTTCTATGAAAGCCAAAGTTTGATGAACTTTCTGTAAGGGCAGCTCGCTAGTTATGTGAAAGTTGCAGAGGTGAAAAGGAAGTAGTCTTCCTGGCAATTTACTTAATGGTGTGAAATACCATTTCAGGTGTTAAAATTTGAAGACAGGCACTTGCATGTGTGGAATTCATAAATAAACCAAGAAAATCAATAAGTGACTTTGGCAACTGCCACCCTTTTGACTCCTTTGTCAGAGGCCAAGAACTGAATGAACAAGAAAATTAAAAGTGTTTTCCCTGAAGGAAAAGTACATTTTCCTCCAGGCTAAAGCTGAGGTGACAGAGAGTACAGGAAGGATTTTATTGCTGTGTGCTCTGCTGGGTTCACTGTGGCTGGATGCCGGGTGGCCACCAAAGCTACTCTGTCGCTCCCCTCCTCAGCTGCGCAGGGGAGAGAAAATATAATGAAAGGCTCATGGGCCCACATAAGGGCAGGGGGAGATCACTGAGCAGTTACTGTCATGTGCGAAACAGACTCAGCTTGGGGAAATTAATTTAACTTACTGCAAATCAGAATCAGAGTAGGATAATGATAAATAAAACCAAATCCTAAAACATCTTCCCCCACCCTTCCCTTCTTACTGGGCTCAACTTCACTCCTGATTTTCTCTATCTTCTCTCTCAAAACAGCATAGAGATGGGAAATGGGGGCTGCAGTCAGTTTATCATATATTGTCTCTGCCATTCCTTCCTTTTCAGGGGAGAACTCCTCACAGTCTTCCCCTGCTCCAATGTGGAACAGATCATCTTGAGTGCCATCATGCACCGCGTGTAGGACAACCAGGGGATCAGGCCCAGCCAGCCCAGGTTTAGGAAAGGCAGGTCCTGCCTGACCAACCTGATCTCCTTTAATGACCAGGTCACCTGCCTAGTGGATGAGGGAAGGACCGTGGATTTAGTCTACCTGGACTTCCGTCAAGCCTTTGATACTGACTTCCTCTGAAGAAAATGGCAGCCCATGGCTTAGACAGGTGACCTCTTGTATGAGTTAAAACTGGCTGGATGGCCAGGCCTAGAGAGTGGTGGTGAATGGGAGTCACATCCAGCTGATGGCTGGCCACCAGTGGTGTTCTCCAGGGCTCAGTACTGGGGCCAGTCCTGTTTAATATCTTTATCTGGATGAGGAGATTGAGTGCACCCTCAGTAAGTTTACAGACAATGCCAAGTTGGGTGGGAATGTTGATCTGCTGGAGGGCCGGAAGGATCTGGACAGGCTGGATCAATGGGCGAAAGCCAGCTGTATTAGGCTCAACAAGGCCAAGTGCTGGGTCCTGCACTTGGGTCACAACAACCCCTGCAGTGCTACAGGCTGGGGGCAGAGTGGCTGGAAAGCAACCCAGGGAAAAGGACCTGGAGCTCCTGGGCGACAGTGGATGAACATGAGCCAGTGTGCCCAGGTGGCCAAGAAGGCCAATGACATTGGCCTGACATTCCACTATTGCCTGTATCAGCAATAGTGTGGCCCAGCAGGACCAGGGAAGTGATTGTACCCCTGTACTCGGCACTGGTGAGGCCACACCTCAAGTCCTGTGTTCAGTACTGGGTCCCTCAGTTCAGGAAGGACATTGAGGTTTTGGAGTGAGTTCAGAGAAGGGCAATGGAGCTGACAAACGGTCTGGAGCACAAGTCCTGTGAGGAGCAGGTGAGGGAGCTGGGGTTGTGTAGCCTGGAGAAAAGGAGGCTCAAGGGTGACCTTACCATTCTCCACAACTGCCTGAAAGGAGGTTGTAGTCAGGTGGGGGTCGGCCTCTCCTCCCAGGCAACCAGTGACAGAAGAGGAAAAGGTGTCAAGCTGTAGCAGGGGAGGTTCAGGCTTGACATTAGGAAGAGTTTCTTCATGGAAAAGGTGGTTAAGCATTGGAGTGAGCTGCCTGGGGAGGTGGTTGAGTCATTGTCCCTGGAACTGTACAAGAAAGGACTGGATGTGGCACTTAGTGCTAGGGTTTAATTGACAGGGTGACATTTGGTGAAAGGTTAGACGCAATGATCTTGGAGGTCTTTTCCAACCTTAATGATTTTATGATTCCGTGATTATCCCAGCAGCACACTATCACCAATGGGCTTGGCCTTGGCAAGTGATGGGTCCATCTTGGAAGGCAGCTGGCATTGGCTCTGTTGGACATGGGGAAAGCTTTGAGCAGCTTCTCACAGGAGTCACTCTGTAGATCCCCAGTGACCAAAACTTTGCCACTTAAACCCAGTGCAGTTCCATAGTTTTTCAGAATCTTGCAGTCTGCAAGTTTTTTTATACTGTGAAGTTGAGCCTTTCTTTTCTTATTTGATAGCAAAATATTCTTTGGAGAGCTGCATGCCAGGGCTATCAGCATCCTATTTTTATTAGTTCCCAAAATATGTTGTGTTTCATGTTGTAAGCCTGAAAAGTACTACTAGAGTTTCTTCTCTAGAAGACAGTTCAAATCATGCCCTATAGTAGTGTGGTTCTTCCCAGTTGAATTCAAAACTAGTTTATAAAGTTATAATATATGAGTCTTAATCTCATACTGTATTTTTCATTAAGGCTTTCAACTTTATTTACCTTCCAGATGTTTAAATCATGGTGGTTACATGGATATATATTACATCTATATATTACCTGTTACATACGGTGTATCTAGGACATCAGAGTTCAATCTGCAATATTTTAGGAACATGTGCAGTTTTTCTTTTTCCTCGTTCCAGGCATTATAATCATGTTCTTCATAAAATAAAATCGTAGCCAAATCAAGCTGAGTTAAGGAGCCGTTGTGAACATATTAAATTGCATTTCTGTTTAAGGTGAGCTTCCTGCAAAATTGTGAGGAAAATGCAGTGTTGTTCAGTGCAAATGTCACGCTCAGTTCATAAAAAGTTGCTGAGAGGACAAACTGCAGTTGGTGTTCAGAGATACAAAGCACTGTCCAGTCATGGCAGAGGGTATGTCTGCACTGTCCCTGGAGGTGTGGTGACAGCACTAGAACTGTGCTGGTGTCTCCCAGGAGGGGATTTTGTTGTCTAAACACAGGTGTCAGCTGGTATTTGAGATGTCCAATGGTACTATTCCTTGATTTTAGGAGTGAGGAATAGGTGGGAAGCTGGTTGCTATTGTAAACCAGGTTTTGTAGCTGTGGGCAGCAGGGAGTGGAGGGAGCCTGGAAGCAGGCAATGGTTTCTGGAGCTAACCAACACGGAGCTCCCTTGAACACATCCTGGTTATTTCCTCAAGTGGAAGTGGTTCCCAGACCCTTCAGGTTTCGTTGCTGGACACAGACAGCAATGGCAAAGGTTTCAGCTCAGTCAGTGATTCTGACTGGGTTTTCAGACCTGTGTAGCAGCGTGCCACTTTCTTCAGATCCCTCCTGCATAATTTTTGAGATCACTATCTTTCCTTCGGGGATCTTTCATTTCTCAAATAATATTATGGCTGTTGAGGTAAGAGCATATTTACTTCCACATGAGAAGCAGTACCTTTTGAATGTGAATTACCATTAAACTGCCATCAGTGAGACTGAGATACTTTGATAACATCCTTATTTTATTTTATTGGGTTAAACTTAAGCTTCTGTTAGCTAAGGTGTTTCAAATGCCCTCACAAGGTAACCACCAGATAACTGATAACAGCCTGCAAAATAGTAAGCATTTTGCATTGTGCTAGCAAGGGTATTCACTAGAAAATCTGTGGTTGCTTAGTTGCTGTGGGAGAGGAGAAATGAGGAGAGAGGATAAGAGTGGAGTCTATGGCCTTGCGAGGGACAGCAGGAAAGGGGAAAGCACACAAGTAAGTGGGAAACTGTAAGAAAGTACACGTCCCTTAAGGTACAGAAAGTTGGACTCAGAGGGGATTACAGGCAGTTCTGTGGGGATCAGACAGAGGAGGAATATACGAAAGGAGAGAGATGTTAGGGGAAGGCTGGAATTAGCTGGGATGGGAGTCTGGAAGTAGGCTGTGAGTGATGCAGCTGCCTATTCGTCTAATACAGAACAAGCGTAAAATAGCACTTCTGCACACTGAGAACTGGGTAATGAAAAGTGATGGATCCCCTGGTAGCAGACCAGGGACTTGCTTATTTATGTGTCTGTTTCCCTTTGGGCTTGAACTGGAGATGGTTAAGCACACAAATCAGGAGGAGGTGAACATTTATTTTCAGTGTGATAATAAATAAATTAGAAGGCAAGTAGAAAACACAAAGGTTTAGAAATTCTCAGTGTAAGCCAGCCTCATGACTGTGAAGGGAAGGGTCTGAGTCATTAGGTTCAGACACTTGGGGCTTGGCAGAGCTGCTTTCACAGATCTCAGCAGGCTCAGGTGGTACAGCGAGAGCGTCCGGAAACACAGGGTAGCTTGACTGAAGGAGGAAGTGCACACCTCAGTTCATTTGAATTAAACATTCCCAGAAAATAATCATTTTATAGTACTGTCTAACTACTCTTTGGCTACCTCATACCTTCTCACTGAAAGGTAGGTCCATGTAAGAGATCTGGTCTGGTTTAAAAAGAGGATGGTTAGGTCTCCTTGTTTGCAGCAGAGAACTTGGAAACCAAGCTCAGCCACATCTTCGAGTTCCTAAACCTGATGGGAGTAATCGACATTATTATTTTTCAAAGCAATTTGCTATATTAATTCAGTCTCAGAATTTTGGAGCTTTTTTGAAGCTCCAGAATTGGTTTTGAATACTTGGAATTTGCTTTAATCCCTTTTACTCATAAGAAGAATGCCTCCTCTGTTTAGGACAGGGCCCCTGCTATCACAGGAGCTGTACGATGGAGTTTGTAGAAATGCCCTGAACCAGGAGATTACCTTCCTAACATAGTAAGTAGAGAGGAGTGAGATGAGATTTAAAGAGCACAAGTAGATCAGCTGTAAGGCAGCTCTAAATGTTTTGTTAGTCTCAGGGTTTATAGGCAGGGTGCCATATCCCCTGCGTCTGTCCAGCCTTGTCATCTCCAGCCTGACATATTGGAGGTTATGTGCATGTACATATTAATCTGTGCAGGCTCGGTGCCTGAGGGAACGGTGTGTATTTGTGTGTTTTTGTTTTTAATTAAAGGTGGCATCTCTGCTTTTTGGGTAGGTGAAGAACGGAGCTGAAAAGAATTGATTAAATGGAAAGAAAAAGGAGTAAAGGATGTTGACATTTGAGGCAAGTACATCTAAAGACTCAGCAGGTGAGGAGAAGGGTGAATAATGGGGGCCAAAGAGTTCACTGTACAGTAGAGACCTTAATCAGAATGTGTAAAGGTCCCTGCTTTGCTAAATCAGCAGCTGCTCTTGGCTGGGAAAACTCCCTGGCACTTCTCTGTAGTTTTTCTCCCGGTACACACTCTGGTGTGTAGGGAGAACTCCTTGGTCCCCAGGCAGTGTGTGGAGGTCTTCCTGGTGTGTATGTGGCTGTGCATATACCTATCATATAGAGTAGTTTGGGAGACAGCACTGGAAAACTTTGCTCCAGTTTTTAAGATAAGCCACGTAGGTGCGTAATCTCCTAGGCTTCATAGTGTCATTTGGGATGAGCAAGCAAGCTTTAAGGCAGTCTTATATTACTCCTGCTTTGGTATCATGGGCCTGGTTGGCCGCTTCTAGCACTGATCCCACCACCTGGAACATCTGGCTGTTTCTTTATGCATTTTCCCCAGTGGTGCAATGGAGAGAGAATGGAGAGAGGAAATAGCATGTCAGTCCTGTAGAGGTAACATAGAAGTCTCTGCCTTGATCCTGCACCGTGTGATCCATCCTCTGAAACAGCTGGAAAGGAGAAGAGAAGCATTTCTAGCTCTTTATTGCCTTTTCCCCTCCAGTATAGAAACCCCCATTTGGCTACAGTATGAATCTTATTTTCACAATTAAAGATTGCCACATGTTAATACTGTGATTAACACATAACTAAACACTGACTCTCCTGGGCTAGCTGTTTCTTTTCTAAATGGTGGAGAAAGTAATGAGTTTTCCAAAGTGGTGAGAAACGGATAAGCGGTAGTGTTATCTTGTATCTTGGCAGCCAGAAGATGGATATGGAAGAGGCAAAGAAGTGTATCAGTGCTACATTTGGGAGGGTGACAGCAGGACACAGTCTTGGACTAAACTTCAGTTTTGGTTGTTTTGAATGACCTTAAGGATTGTAGGATGCGGACGTCAGTATGAAACAGGTGTCTGCCCCAGTGTGCTTGATAAGGCATGCACAATGAAATCTCGAACTGAAATAGATGTAATCATGTCTTCACAGCTACACAAGCAAATGTTACTGTTCACAGTTGGTGCTGACCACAGATGTGCACCTTTAGAAGCAGCAGCCCACCCCCTTGCAAAAAAACCCCTGCTCCTGAATGTGGGATATTGATTAGACTGAAAAAAAACCAAACAAAAAAGAAAGAAAGAAAAAGAAAAGAAAAAAAAGGAGAAGATGGGAGAGGTCAAGGAACATAGGACACCTTGGGGTTGTACTAAAGAAAGGAGAAAAGACATGGGTGTTTCAAATCTGTAATATGTTGTAGCTTGGGACTGACAATTTTGTATTTCTTCCCCAAATTACAGAATAAACACTTTGGTAGAAACAAACTTTGACATCAGCTACCTGGTTTATCAGTGATATCTTGCTCCTGTACCAACATGTGTCTCCTAATTTTGAATTTGTAATTTCAAGAAGTCAGGATATGGTAGTGATGCTATGACCACTCACATATCTTGGAATCAGAGAATCATAGAAACGTAAAATGTCTTGGGTTGGAAGGTACCATAAAGACCATCAAGTTCCAATCCCCCTGCCATGGGCAGGAACACCTTCCACTGGACCAGGCTGCTCAAAGCCCCATTCAACCTGGCCATGAATAGTTCCAGGTATGGGACATCCAAAACTTCTCTGGGCAACATGTTCCAGTGCCTCACCACCCTCAAAGCAAAGAATTTCTTACTAATATCTTACCTAAACCTGCCCTCTTTCAGTTTGAAGCCATTCCCCCTTGTCCTGTCACTACATGCTCTTATAAAAAGTCCATCTCCAGTTTTCTTGTAGGCTCCCTTTAGGTACTGGAAGGCTGCAATTAGATCACGGCAAAGCCTGCTCTTTTCCAGGCTGAACAGTCCCAATTCTTCCAGCCTTTCCTCGTAGGAGAGGTGCTCCATCCCTCTAATTTACTTGGTGACCCTCCTCTGCACCTTCTCCAACAGGTCCTTCCTGTGCTGGGGACCCCAGAGCTGGATGCAGCAGTGCAGGTGGGGTCTCACCAGAGCAGAGGAGAGGGGCGGGATCACCTCCCCGGCCCTGCTGCCCACGCTGCTTTGGATGCAGCCCGGGATACAATTGGCTTTCTGGGATGCAAGCACACATTGCTGGGTCAGGTCCAGCCTCTTCTCCACCAGCACCCCCAAGACCTTCTCAGCAGATCTGCCCTAGATCTGTTCATCTGCCAGACTGGGTTGATGCCAGGGATTTCCCCAACCCAGGCGCAGCACCTTGTTCTTGGTCTTGTTGAACCACACGAGGTCCCCACAGGCCCAATTCTTGAGCTTGTCCAGGTCCCTCTGGATGCCATCCTGTCCTTCAGGTGTGTCAACCACACTGCTCAGCTTGGTGTCATCTGCAAATGTGCTGAGGGTGCACTCGATCCCTTTGTTTCTGTCATTAATGAAGCCATTAAATAACACTGGGCCCAATGCGGACACTTGATGGAAACCACTTCTCACCTATGTCCATCAGGATGGTCATCCATCGCAAGAGCAGGGTGATTAATGATACTAATCTTCTGAAAACAATTTTTTTCTTTAATTTAATTAATGTGAAATACCTGAAAGGTAGCAGCCCTTGATATTGAGTTGTCTAACCGCAACGGATAAGCAACAACTGGATTGTGTGTTGGGATTCAGCACTTCTGGAGGCATCACTTTAAAACAATTTAATGATTTATTTCCTAGTCTTCAGTACTTTTGGTTGAATTTGAAGGGTAGGGATTTGCCAGAAGTGCTACATGTGATAGGCTTTTGCTAATTCAGCTGCTTGTTTGCCAGAAATTATAATCAGAGTATCTGATTTTTTTGCAGACGTGCACTGTGCTGCCGTGATGCTGGGTATAACTGCAGCTGAAAGACTTCTAGCAATCCTATAACAAGTGTCAGGAGCAATTATCAATCATTGTCATCCAGAAAATTTGCTATTGTCCTGGTAGTGCTACTCTGAGGTTCATACTTCTTGATTTCACTTTAAGAAAGAATCAGTCTGGATGTTAAGTTATTGGACAGAGACTTGAGATACAATTAACCTTTGTGTGCTGCCACTCTGGAGAAGTTGGAGTCTGCCTGTACCTCAGGTCTGCTTTTGTTAAATTGAGATAATGCTTTTCTTTTCCTTTAAGTTGTCCATCTTCTTTCTTCAGATCGTTTCTTGTCTTGATGTCACTCCTTTCCTATGTGTTTGGATAATCTCTAGTCTTTGGTCCCAAGAATCCATGGTCTCAGTGGAAGTTTCAGGGTTCAGTGCTGCAAGGCAGAGCAGTAATAAAAAATCCAAATAACCAGCTTCGTTGATGTCTGCAGCTGGGTCTGACTTCACCCTCCATACCAGAATGCAAATTGTGTTTGGGGTTCTATCTGGCCTGCTACCTCCTGAATAGTGAAGCCTTATGCTTTGTTCAAGGTAATAATTTCTTAAGAATCAGATATGAATACAAATAATTGTGGCAAAGAAAGATGTAAATCTATTGTATATGATACGTGTTACTAGGAATTGCTATTTTACAATGGTAGTTTAACAGCAAGTTCAACACTTTGAGCTCATGAGAAAGGTTCAACTTTGCTGCTTTTAAACTCAGACATTTGATGTAGTTAACTCAGGTACCTAATTCAGTTAGGTAACACATCTTCCACATAGACACAATTTTGTCATTTATCAAAATGTATTGCTGAGAATATCCTTAAATCTCTCCACTTGGATTTTCTGTCCAAAGTCAGCCATGCAGCTCAGCGATGTACCCAAAGAGGTGTGTATTTGATAGGTGGGTTCCCTGCAGGTTGTGAAGTTATTTGAGACTGCATACACATAAACAGCTAGTGACCAGCATTTCTTCTTGTGTTGAAATTTCATGCTTTGGTGTTTGATGACAGGGAATATTGTTCACTGTGTGAGCAGGGAGCATGTTTAACACAACTCTATTTGCATTAAAATGCTCTCTACAAGGTTATAGAATCACAGAATCATTGGGATTGGAAAAGGCATTTAAGATCATTGAGTCCAATTTATCCCAACACTGACAAGTCCACCACTAAACCATGTCCCTCAGTCCCACATCTATCACACATCTGTTCAATACCTCTAGGGATGGCGACTCCACCACTTCCTTGGGAAGTCTGTCCCAATGCTTGACAACCCTTTCCATGAAGAAACTGTTCCTAATATCCAATCGAAACCTCTCCCAACGCATCTTGAGGCCACTTCTTCTTCTCCTATTGCTTGTTATCCAGAAGAAGAGGCCAACCCCCACCTGGCTGCAGCCTCCTTTCAGGCAGTTGTAGAGAGCTAAAAGGTCTCCCGTGAGCCTCCTTTTCTCCAGGCTACACAACTCCAGCTCCCTCAGCTGCTCTTCATGGGACTTGTGCTCCAGACCCTTCACCAGCTCCATTGCCCTTCTCTGGACATTCTCCAGCACTTCAATGTCCTTCTTTCAGTGAGGGGCCAAACAGGACACGGGATTTGAGGTGTGGCCTCACCAGAGCCAAGTACAGGGGACGATCACTGCTAATCCATTCATTGCTCTTTGGTCATCTTTGAATTGTTTAAACAATGCAGATTTGCACCGTTTATTTCTCTAAAGGTAGGTTTTTATTTCTTCCATAATTGTGCAGACTTGGTACTGTATGCCATGATATTTTACTTTCCTGTAGTTCATATTTTTAATGTCACTCAAGGCCTTATTGTAAGAAATGGAAATATCTGCTGATTTTTTGAATGGAAATCCCTACTGCGCTGGTGGAGTGATCATGAATTTGCCTTTTGGAGTTCTGCCTTCAGAAAAATATCATTCAAAAATCAGTTTTCTATGCTGGTCAAGGTGGCCATGTAGTTCTTCCTGTGTTCAGTTCCTCTCTATGCACATGGGGTTTTTTTGGTTTTGTTTTTTTTTTTTTTAATATCATTTAATTTTTAAATCATCAAAAATGTTGGAGTTATTACAAACCTTTTTTGCAGACTTTTATATAAACAAATTTAATCAATATAGAGAAAAGAGGTGATTTAAATACTTTTTTTTAGCTACATAGGATCTGCAGATAACACTAGGAATAAATGCTTCTCCAGCTTTAACAAAAGGGATTTAAAAAATCCTGTTGACATCTTCTGTTAATTTTCTCTATTGTTTTAGTTCACTGAAAGCTTAAAACCAAGGCCACACTTCTTCATGAGACATTTAATATGAAGTTCTTTTTTTGTTTGCTTATAAAGGAAAACTAAAATAGTTCTTCAAAGGGATCTTCTGATTTTTTAATATTCTTTTTCTGTGGGTCTTGCTTCTTAACGTAAAGCTGTATTAAAATCATATTCTTGCTAATGTAGAATTCAAATTATATTAAAAGGAATAGTTTCACTACTTTCTAGACCTTATTTGGCCCTTAATTAAACACCATAAACCTTGGTTTACTGTATAATAAAGTGCATACTCCAAAATACAATTTTTTTTCCAGGTACAGCTGTTTCAGTCTTCTATGCCCTGAAGTACACGAAGTTACTGAAAAATTAGTGGCTGTTTTAGAAGCCATAGGTCCTAATGAGTGATATGCTTTCAGCAGTTTAACAAGTGGCTCAGAAATTTAACAAGTGGTGCCTGCAAAAATTCCTTTCTCATAGCCAGTGATAATCTTTGTATATGAGATACACGTTCTTCACATATCAAGGGATTTTCTTCATTTTTCTATTTAACGTCAGCAGGGAGGGCATGCTGCAGATTAACAAATATACACTGAGTTGCATTCAGCTAAGGGAATGTATATACATATATGTTTTTATACTGATGGTATTTTGACGATAATAGCAACTTGTGACTAAGTGTCTCATTTTAAAGGTTAAAAACCTTGAGTTCCTCAGAGCTCCTGTAAGGAGCCATGGAACTGTGTCAGCTTTTTGAAGGGATTACTTAGCAATGTCCAGAGAACTTAATGTCCAGAAGAAGAGAAAAACACATGAAAACGTAATAGAAGTGTTAGGCAAAATATTTAATCTGTGAAAAAGATACCAGTTTGTGACTCTGGCAATGGACTTTTAAAGGACCCAGTAAGTTCTTTAGTCCTTTGCCTTTAGTCCTTCTTTTTTGCCTCCATTGTCAATTTATGCCACTCATACTTCCCTCTTCCTGCTTGGTTTATTCTGCAGTGAAAAAGAAGTATTGGGTATATGTTGATGGCTTAGCAAGTGCAGAGATTTCATTAGAAATATACTATCTAAAACATTAAATAATCTCAGAAGTTGATTTTTTTTTTTTTTTTTTTAAAGCACAGTATGGTGATAGAGCAGAATCTTAGGGGTGTAATTATTGATCTCTTTATTTTGAATGGTCTGTGGTGGTACGCGTGTAAGCGTGTTTAGAGGTCCAAGTTTGTCTTTTAAAATACATTTTGTAGCAGCTAGCACATGGGGTTTCCTGCAGTGAGTAAGATAGCATAGGTGGGTGTTTTGGTGTATTGGAAATTTGTACGAGGAGCAGGAAAATTGGGTTTTGCAATCAGTTGTTCCATTACTGTTTGCATACATTTTTACAAGCGTTAAGAAGCAGAGATAAGAGTGGATGCTGTGGTAGTGAGGGAATGAAGAATATTATGGAAATGTGAACAGTTTGGTCCTTTCAGTAGCCTCTGTCCAGATATTTTTTTGTACATTTCTCTATTTTAAGATGAAGATTTATATAAAAATACATGTTAAGAAGTGCTACATGGAGTCTTCTGAAAGTCCTTCACAATTTGCTCAATATTTTAGTATGCTGTTTGTTCAGCAATTCCCCCTGAATTTTAATTCACCGCCAAGTTTTCCTTTAGGCTGGCACGGAAAATATGCATAGGAGTGTTTGTTTTCTATGAGGCCAGAAGGCACAGCGAGAAGGATACTCGCTATTGCTGGTTTCAAGTGAACGTGTTTGAGATGGAGGCTTGCTTCATTAATATATTGTGGTAACCCATGGCTGAGGGAACAGAGGGGTGGGGAAACCTCTATCTAGGTATTTTTTAAATGCCTTTTAAAGCATTTTTCTGAATGTATGTGTGTATATATAATATATCATATATAAAATATGCATATATATGACTCTATAGCTAGCATCCTTGTATTATCAGTGGTTTCTAGCACAGATATAAGCCATTCCTGCTTGCCATCTGTCATCTAACCTCATCTTTCATCACACGTTTCTGGACTCTTGTTCTTTCCCATTTACTTCTCTCCACATCCAGCTTCATATCCTCTCTTCTCCACAGCCTCAGCACTCTTGTCCTGGCAATTCCTGCTTTTGTTTGTGTAGTCCCAGCTCCTCAAAGTACAATCCATTAGAGACTGAGAAAGCTGTTGTTCTTGAGACTCCCATCCTTCCTCCAATCGCACCACACCTTTGACTGAGGCAAGCAGCTGTGTGTGTAACACCATACACATTTTAAACAGCACACATCCTTCTGTTTTAACTGTAAAAGAAAGAGCTGTGTCTTTGTATTCCCAAAAATAGCCCCTTTCCAAACATGCTAAAAAGTATTTTGTTTCTAGTGAAACAAATAAGGAATTTGTAGGTCAATCTTTAATGAAGATGAAGGAACCAAACCACTTAGAAATAGCTTTGAAAAGTCATGTCAGAATAACGTGAGAGTTACTTAGATCCGATCTTTATGTTTGGCCAAGCTGTGATCAGAACAGGACCCAAAGCATGATTTTTTTCCTGGGGAACATGTGTTAGAGTAGCCCATTACTGGTAACAGACTAATGAACTTTTTACTGCTGGGATATTGACAGGTAAAGCTCAATGGCTCCAGATTCTCTCAATCACTTTATAGTCCTTGTTATAAAACAGAGGTTGGAGATGGCTGAGTATTCCCATTTTCTAGGACGGTCTGAGCTTTTTTAAAATCTGCTCTTGTAACTTTGAAGGGGGACTGTTGGGGGGTTTTTTTATTCCTGAATTTTGCACAGTATGAATGCAGTATGCCTATTAGTAATGTATTTTTAATAATTTAGTGGAAGTAGTCCCAGTAATGTCTGATAGAAGAAAACTGAGAAAGGAAGTAGATGAAGAGTGCCCTGATACACAGCTCTAGAAATATTCTTGTATATTTATGTAGGACTTACATGCAGCGGTCAGTTAGACATGACTTGGGAAGGAAAGATGTCCTTGAAATCTCAAGGTGCCCGGTCCTGGACGGGGCATCAGAAGTGACTGCATTCACTTCCCAGACAAACCTCCAAAGGTATATAGTCAGGATAAAGAGAGTTGTATCTATCAAAACGCTAATTGTGCTGAAGAGACTTAATGATGTGCTACTGTGACCCCCTATGCTATTGCTCTAGCAGCCAGGATACCTGTTGGAGTTTAAGGGAGGACTAAACACGTAGAAAAATATATGCATAGGTGCAAATAAGCTAGTTAGAAGTTACAGAGAAAACCAAATTTGTTTTGAAGAGTGTATTTTCCATCTTCCTAACAAAACCCTTCTTTTTTATTTTTAAGTGATGACTGTCTTATGTTAAGGCAGAATGAGAACCCTGGTGACGATTGTCAGAGTAGGATGTACTGCTTCTCCAAAGCTAGTAAGTCAGTATAACAGTAGGGAATGCTTATTTACAATAAGCTGCAAGAAATAGGGAGTAACCACTGCAAAGGTATTACATGAGGAAAGAATTTGAGGAAGCAAAGTTAGAGGGGGAATTTGTCTCTGGTCGTGCATTTGATGAGTGCCTCGCTTACAAGTTAGAAACAGGGATGTCCCTATGTTCCCTGTGTATAAGCAAGCCACTGGAATAATTTAGGCAAGAAAGTTTTCTGTATTTTTTTCTGTTTTCTACATTTGTTTAGTATTTGCTTCATCAGGGCCTAGTTCTCTTTGCCTATGAAGGAAGCTGTTTTCTTCAGAAGCGAAGATGTTGAAAACAATTATTTCAGACATCTTTTCAATACCCGTGTGCTGTGGTCTACATTTAATGACTTAACTGCCCCATCCGTAACTGCTTAGAAATAGTTTTCTTAATCACTGTGTATTCAACCAACCATTCAATACCAGGCAATGCTACAGGCTGAGGCAGAGTGGCTGGAAAGCAACCCAAGAAAAGGACCTCGGGGGGCTTGTTGACAGCAGCTGTTGACAGCAGCTGAACATGAGCCACTGCGTGCCCAGGTGGCCAAGAAGGCCGATGGCATCCGGGCCTGTATCAGCAATAGTGTGGCCCCGCAGGACCAGGACAGTGATTGTCCCTCTGTACTCGGCACTGGTGAGGCCACACCTCAAATCCTGTGTTTAGTACTGGGTCCCTCAGTTCAGGAAGGACACTGAGATTTGGGAGTGAGTCCAGAGAAAGGCAGTGGAGCTGGTGAAGGGTCTGGAGCACAAGTCCTGTGAAGAGCAGGTGAGGGAGCTGGGGTTATTTAGCCTGGAGAAAAGGAGACTCAAGGGAGACCCTATCACTCCCTGAAAGGAGGCTGTATCCAGGTGGGAGTCGGCCTCTTCTTCTGGGTTACAAGCAATAGGAGAAGAGGAAGTGGCCTCAAGATGTGCCAGGAGAGGTTTAGATTGGATGTAAGAAACAATTTCTTTACAGACAGGGTTTTCAAACACTGGAACAGGCTGCCCAGGGAGGTGAAGTGGTGGAATCATCATCCCTAGAGGTATTGAACAGATGTGTGATAGATGTGGGACTGAGGGACATGGTTTAGTGGAGGACTTGGCAGGTGCTGAGTGTGCTGGTTTTGGCTGGAACAGGTTAATGGTTGGCCTTGAGGATCTTAAAGGCCTTTTTCAGTCTAAAACATTTCAATGATTCTGTGATTCTAAGAGAAATGTTTTGAAGCTTTTTACTAAAACTTTCCAAAGGAATACACTCAAATGTAGTGAGTGGTCGATTGTATTAGTTTAACTTATAGGAATTCACAAATGGCTAAAAATACATGCAATTAAATGTCAGTTATTTTCAAATTAAGATGTTTTTGAGTTTTATCTTAAATTAAAATATCACTGTGCTACAGCTAAATTTTTTATGGTTTAGGAATGGATTGCAGATAGAGAGGAAGGCTTGAACTTTTCTTTAGGATGTACTTATTAACTTACATTATATTGAGACCCTCAAGTCTTCCACCTTAATGAAAATTGGTGGAGACTGGAATTACTCAAAACATCCTGGAATGTGGTGTCATGGAAAGGAAGAAAGACAGTATATTAATAAGAGGTGATATTTGTTTAGGCTTTTGAAAAGGATATTCTGTTGAATTTCATTTATTAACTGTATTTTCTGTCTCTGAAAAATCTAATCCTGAATAAACGGTGGAAGTTTATCTTGTAATATATCATGACAAATATGAAAAGTGTTGTGTGTAAAGTGTAATACTCTCTACAGAGACTCATGGTGATATCCTTTCCCCACTGAAGTCAGTAGGTGCTCTCCTTGCTGCTTTCAGTGCAGTTGTGGTGTTTCTGAAAGAGAGCTGAAATGCTGAATGTATTGAATGCCTCTGCTGGTACTGGTGCGGTAGTACGGTATCGACTGGTAATATGGTATCTAACCCTGTGCTGTAGCTTTGATGCAGCCACCAGCATGCTGAATTGCAGGAGTCTGCTGTACTTTGCAAACACATAGGGATGCCTATCCTTTCTTTGCCTTCGTTTTTTCAAGAACTCAATGCCAATGCTCACTCAGCAGGCCAGATAGTTGTGAAATCAGATTTATGTTGGTGCCTGAAAGAAAACTGAACCCTTCTGAATGTTTGCCCTACTGTGTCACATAGTGCATGTAGACTAAAAAGAGTAAGACACACCCTCTAGTCAGTACTGCTGTGTGTGTGCTGATTACTGTTTTTTGGGATGTAGCCCCAAAGTGGAAAAGAAGAAAATTTGGATATACAGTGACAAAAAATACTGTATTTTTAAATTGTGCTTAATCAGAAAATTCTCACTCATTTTCCCCTCTGAGAAAAACCCCACAACCAAAGCCAAAGAACATAACCCCCAAATCATTCTGTGTATTTAAAAATTTTCATTTGATTAGGGAGTGGATCATACCCAGTCAGGTTCCAAAGTGTATGACCTAAATAGTGAGCTGTGAAGTCAATTTGGTAATTTCAAATACACTGAGTAAGTTCATTATTTTTTATATCAGCTGCTTCAACTGTGGGAGAGAATATATCCAAATAGTCTGGATCCTGATTGCTAAGGATCTTGCATGAAGACTGTAAATTTGAATCCTAAAACCTGGTTTTGATGCAAAGTGTGAGGTGAGGGTCTTGACCACTCCTTACTGGCAATTTCTGCAGTCTTTCTGTGGTATGTTTAAATGTGTTTTCTATAATGTGTACACACACACATATACATATATATATTTGTGTGTGCATCCACCAGTGTATTTGTTGTAAATCAGTTCAGAAATTTCAGTGTGTGAAATTAGGTCATTGTATGAGACTCTGATGCGCAGAAAAGAATTCAAAAAATATAAAAGGAAAGGGAATTAATAAAGGTTTACATCAGCATTGTACCTGTGCAGCTCTGGACTGTTTCAGACATTGCAATCAACTCTACAGGTGTGACATTGACAGTTAGAAATACAGAGATTTGTCCTCACTTGTCACTATCCTGTGTCTTCTTCAGTGCCACGCCTTGAGAATTTCATCTCTTACCAAGGGAGCTCAGTGTTGGAAATGAAGTACCAGTAGTTAAAAGCATGCAAAATTTAGTCCTCTGCCCACAGTTCCCTGTCTACGCTCCTTGGAGGAATGCTTCTCTTTGTGACACCATGGCTTTTACATTCATGAAGCCCCATAATGTGGCACACAGTAGTGGAGACTGCTATTTTGATTCCCTAGTGGCCAAACAATCCTAACAAATGTGCTCTGTCTTTCTTATTTATTAATTTCCTTAATTTTCAACTGTATCTTCTTACAGTATATTGAGAAAGGGAAAGGCCAAACTTCTTTGCAGGAAATGAGAAGGGATACAGTACAAACACAAAAAACCCCCACAAAGATGTGTGGTTGTGGATGAGTGAAGCATAATGGGTGGGTGTGTCAGCCCTTTCCAAAACAGTTTTCTCAAATACAGCCATTTGCAGAGACTGTGCTCTCAAGTGCTTTCCCTGTCAAGTGCCATAAGACCTACGTAAGCAGAGCTGTGGAAATGTGGTAATGAGAATGCCTTGCTTGTGCATTTGGTCCCCATGTGCATCCTGGTGCACCTTCCAGCCGTGCATGAACCTGTGCCTGCAGATTTGATCTTTTCAGACGTTCAGACTTTTGTCGTGAATATGGCCTTGGACCTCTAAAGGCCTCACAGACACCTTCAGTGAAAGGAAAACACAAACCTGTGCAAGCAGTAGCCTCTGAGCAAGGCAGGGACTCATCTTTAAAAGATTTTGCCTTCTGAATGCTTTGAGATCTTGGATGAGAGACGCTAAGGAAGTGCAAAGTATTGCAACTGGGGATCAGATAATGGTTTCTTCATGTGCAATTTTGTTAATTCCTTTATTTCATGTATGATAAATTGCTCCACATGCCTTCAAGCAATCTCAATTTAATGCAAGTAAATAAAAAAGTCAAGTAATGACTTTGACTGACTGAAGAATGAATAAACTCCAGCCACCACTTCTCATCATCTAGCTTCAGAATGATGAGCCTGTAGGTACCCTTCTCTCCATTCCTCCCTGCACTACAGCTCCCTGAGAATATGGACCTTCAAAGTAAAATGACAGTGCTTGTGTTTGCACATCCAAAGGCCACAACTCAGATAGTGGGAGGAAAAGATGTTGTGTTGTTTGTTTTTGACTTATTTGTAATTTCGTGCGGGAAAGAATAAATCAGAGGAGGGTTTCTAACCATTTAGTAGGAAGTAAAAAAGCACTCAATGTTTTTCATTGTGCTAGGGCTTGAGTGACATTGACCCAACAACTGTGAAACTTGGGAAGGATCTAGAAAAGCTGAATGATTTGACCTTTCCAAGAAAAGATTTCAAGAACTTAGGAATTGCATCTGTGTTATTTTCTTCCCAAATATGAGCTTGTTTTATCCAGTAACATACATATCTACGTAATTACACATCTTCCCACTCTGCCACATGCATGCATTCACACACACAGTTATATCTCTTATACTTGGGTCTGTCATTTGAGTGTGTTAAAAATTCTTTTAATAAACTCATCTCAGTCATTCAGAGCAATGATTTTGTTTCAACCATAGAATGATCAAATGGTTTAGGCTGGAAGGGACCTTAAAGATCACTTCATTTCAAACCACCTGCCATAGGCAGGGACACCTTCCACTAGATCAGGTTGCTCAAAGCCCCATCCAAGCTGGCCTTGAACACCTCCAGGGATGGGGCATCTCAAACTTCTGTGGGCAACATGTGCCAGTGCCTCACAAACCTCACAGTAAAGAATTTCTTCCCAACATCTATCTAATCTAAATTTACTCTCAGTTTTAAGCCATTGTCTTTTGTCCTGTCACTACATGCTTGTAAAAAGTCCCTCTCCAGCTTTCTTCTAGGCTCCGTTTAGGTACTGGAAGGCCAGGCTGAACAGTCCCAATTCTTCCAGCCTTTCCTCGTAGGAGAGGTGCTCCATCCCTCTAATTTACTTGGTGACCCTCCTCTGCACCTTCTCCAACAGGTCCTTCCTGTGCTGGGGACCCCAGAGCTGGATGCAGCAGTGCAGGTGGGGTCTCACCAGAGCAGAGGAGAGGGGCGGGATCACCTCCCCGGCCCTGCTGCCCACGCTGCTTTGGATGCAGCCCGGGATACAATTGGCTTTCTGGGATGCAAGCACACATTGCTGGGTCAGGTCCAGCCTCTTCTCCACCAGCACCCCCAAGTCCTTCTCAGCAGATCTGCGCTAGATCTGTTCATCTGCCAGACTGGATTGACGCCAGGGATTGCCCCGACCCAGGCGCAGCACCTTGCTCTTGGTCTTGTTGAACCACATGAGGTCCCCACAGGCCCAATTCTTGAGCTTGTCCAGGTCCCTCTGGATGCCATCCTGTCCTTCAGGTGTGTCAACCACACTGCTCAGCTTGGTGTCATCTGCAAATGTGCTGAGGGTGCACTCGATCCCTTTGTTTCTGTCATTAATGAAGCCCTTAAATAACACTGGGCTCAATATGGACCCCTGATGGACACCACTTCTCACCAATGTCCATCGGGATTCTGATTGACCACAGCCCTCTGATGTGACTGTCCAACCAATTCCTCATCCACCTAGAAGTCCACCCATCAAGTCCTTCTGTCTCCAATTTAGAGAGAAGGATGTGGTGGGGACCCATGTCAAAGGCTTTACAGAAGTCCAGATAAATGACATCTGTGGCCCTTCCCTGGTCCACTGATGCAGTCACTCCATCATAGAAGGCCACTGGTTTGGTCGGGCAGGACTTGTCCCTGGTGAAGCCGTACTGGCTGTCCCAAATCACCTCTCTGTCCTCCATGTGCCTTAGCACAGCTTCTAGGAGAATCTGTTCCATGACCTTCCCAGGCACAGAGGGGAGGCTGACAGGTCAGTAGTTCCCAGGGTCCTTCTTTCAAAAGTGGATACAGTGTTTTCCTTCTCCAGTCACCTGGGACTTCATCTGACTGCCATGACCTTTCAAACATCATAGAGAATGGCTTGGCAACTACATCAGACAATTATCTTAGGACTCCGGGATGCTCTAACTGTGTCCCATAGAATTATGTATGTTCAGGTTCCTCAGGTGATCATGAACCTGATCTTTACTTGGAGTGGGAAGCACTTTGTTCCCCCAGTCCCCATCTTGCAGTCCACCCCCTCGAGAGGTTGCCATTGAATACTGAGGCAGGAAATTTGTTGAGCACCTCAGCCTTCTCCTCACCCACTGGTAAGAGTTTTCCAGTGTTGTTTATAGAGTGGTACACCTTCTTTGACCTTCATTTTCTGGTTACCATCCTGTAGAAGGCCTTCCTGATATTCTTTGCATCCCTTGCCAACTTCAGTTCCAGCTTCACTTTGGCGTTTCACCCCGTCCCCATACAACTGAATTTCACCTCTATACTCTTCACAGGGTACTTGTTCTTTTTTCCACTGTCTGTGCATTTGCTTATTTCCTTTTAGTTTGACTAGCTGTTTGAAACCATCCTGTGGTTTTGGTGTGGTTTTTTTGGTTGTTGTTGTTTTGGTTTTGGTTTTTTTCTTTTTTTTTTTTTTTTTTTTTTTTTTTTTTTTTTTTTTTTTTTTTTTTGTTTTGGGTTTGGTTTGTTTTTTTTTGTTTTGTTGTTGTTTTGTTTTGTTTTGCTTTTGTTTCTGAGAATCTTTTTTTTTGTCTTCTTGGCATAGAGGAAAAAGAAATGCATCCCTGCAATTCCATCACTGCTTACTGGTGTACTTAATGCCAAAAGAATAAAGATACCTGAAATGCAAGCATGGAAGGGCAAAATACAAAAGGAAATCACACTGTGGCAAACTTGCATAAATTTGGCTGTGTGCATCCAAGTAAAAATTGCAAAACTTCCTATATTTTATATTTCATCAGTGATGTATGCTACAATTTAAAAAAAAAAAAGAAAAATTAGTGGGGGACATGTCTTAATTTAACCAAATTAATTGATTAAATGAGATAGTAGGAATACCATTCAAAAGTTTAAATTTTGGTCTCAAGTTTTAAATTTATCCTAGCTGAGATGAAGTAGATATATATATAAAAGTATAAAACTTCCATGTTTATTCTACCTGTGACTTACCCTGCTTATACAGAAGACCTGTTCTGTACAGTCATTGCTACACATAAGCCAGTGTAAACTTGTTTCCACTTGCCAAGCACTTTCTGAGAGTTGTGGTTGTCTTCTGCTTTTCTAAGAGAGAGATATGAACATGAGCTGAATGTGCACTTCAACAAGAGACAGTGGTGTTCGACCTTAAAGGTCTACTGCTAACTATATGATTGGCAGCATGCAAAGCATTTTACACCATGGAATTTGGAGGCATTTCACAGCAGCTGAGTTGGATATTCTTATTTGCTGGCATATTCTCTCCTTGCCCCTCTGAGCTTTGTCTGTGGCTCAGGTCATTACAGACAGTGGCAATATGAAAGCACGTGTGCTGGGTTTGCTGCGTTCCTACATGCCTTTGCCAGTGCAGCCTACTGGAAGATGAGATATTCTGATCATGTAGGAATCATGGTGGCAATTTGACAATTTCTGAATATTATTTTTTGACAAATATTATAAGTGTTATAGAAATATTTTCATGCAATATTAACATTATTGTAACACCAGTATAGAAGCATAAATTACCAGATGAGTCAGAATTATGGCCCTTTTCTTGCTGTGTGTAGGCAGACCCCTGCATCTGTGCTCATTGCAGGTTTGGGACCTAAATGCATTAGATGCGTACTGGAAGAAAATGAGTCTGCAAAGTATTTTAATAGAAGGAATACACTGCTCTTAGTTGTGAAGAATCCTCTAAAAATGGAAATGTTCTTGTGCTTCACTTTAAAAAAGACAAGTATGTTAATAGGGAAATGTCTCTGGAAATTCTTGTAAGATTAATGACAAAACTGGAAAAAAAACCTGTACAACAGCTCAAATCAATGTCTTGAAAGAAAAGCAGAGGTGTATTGTCTTAGAGAGATTCCAGACAAGATCTGTGTATGTGGACTCTAGTGGTGGTCCGGTATTTCTGTAAAGTATACTTGTAGGTAATGTACTAATATCTCACACAGTATGGTAATATCATTAACTTTTCGTGACAGCAGTTTTCTCAAAGTCATGAACTGTAATTTCATTGTCTGCCTCTTCTCAGGGGAACACTGAAAATTCTCACTAATAGGGATCTCTCATCTGACAGCTTTCCTCAAACAGAAGCTTGCATATTATTGAGGAAGACATCCTGTTGCTTGGGATCCTGAGATATGTCTTTGTTTATAAGTACTTCAAAGATATCTGTGTGCAGCACTGCTTTATTTGTTTTTTCGTCCTCTGTGAAAATAGTATGTTCCATTTCTGTCATCTGGTTTGGCTTTGTATACCAAGAAACAGCAGTAAATATTTCAGAAAAGCAAGTAGTTGTGCTTTTGCTGAGAAAAGTGGAATTACAAGAAAAAAGCATCAAAGTCAGAAGGGGCAAATGAGGAGAAAGATTTAATTTCTCATAGCTGAGGCTGCTTAAGTGGATGCTGCCTCAGCTTCTAGAGTGAGCATGTTCTGCATAGAAGGATTAGAAATTTCTCCTTCTTGCTGTAAATAAAAAAATTAATGATTCTCAACTTCCTCTGAAATGCTTCATTCTCCTTCTTTCCTCAGATATCACCTTGTGCTATTTCTTCCTCTCATCTCCGTGTCTCTGCAAGTGAAGGAAATAGTGGCTTCTCTTTTTCTTCCCCCTTTGCTGCCACCTCCAGGGAAGGTTAAAAATCCAGCATCACTGAGAATTCAGCTTTACCAGTCCTGAGGGTCATCTTGAGACTACAGTTTTCAAGTTAATATTCAGAGCAGTTACAGGGACCCCTGCTTCTTCTTTTGGTTCTATTAATCAGTTTAGAAAAATTTGATTAGCTCTGGTTGTTTGTGAGAATATAGATCAACCCTCTTTCTCTTTTCAGATGGCCTGAATCTAGGTTGTCCTCTGAGATGCCAAAACCTTCTGACATGCAGATTTCTTTCCCTCGAACCAGTTTTCATCTAGTAAATTGAATTATAATTTCATCTAACTCCTTCCTTTCCTGAAAGTATGATATTCATTGTGAGCTTTTTCTTGGTTCTGTAATAACATTCAACTTGAGTATCAGAAAAAAAGTAGTACTTGGAAAATATTTTGATAGTCTTACAAGTCAAGGTATATTGTGAGATCTTCTAGCGACCACATACAGTATAAGAGCAACATATATAATTAACTTGGCACAGGTGGGGGGAGGATAGAGAAATTGTCTCTGTTACCTCCCTTCTTTGGTTTTGAAATCTCATGCTCTTGTATGATACGCTTGGGAAATTACAGACTGTGAGTGGGATTCATACGGCAAAATGTAGACATCTACATCTGAGTTAGTCACCCAAGGCTCCCTGTGTGGGGAATGGAGAGAAACAGGACAGATGAATCACACCCTTCAAGAACCTATTTTTTTTACCTCTATGCTAAGACAAAATGACTCATAGCCTGAAAGTGACCATTTGGCTAGTAAAGGAGGTTGGAGTAACAACTGGGATAGGATGGCTGCATTCTGCACCCCAAAAACTAGCTGAGATGTACATGGCGCTTCTGGTGCATACCTGTGTGCTTGCGTGTACATGTTTGTCAGATTGTGCGAGTATTCAGTCTTAGGAAAAAAACTCACTAGTTTTCCACATAGAAATTCCTTGAAAAACTAAAGACAACTTTAGGTTTACATGTGTGAGAACTCAGAAATCAAGAAATGTGTAAACTGAATTAGCATGTTTCTCCTGTATGTACATTTCTCAGTATGCATCAATAAATAATAAAAAACTCTAATACGTAAATTTTCAAAACTTTGTCAGCACATCACTTTAGTAGCTGATGATGCCACTATTTGTTTAGTTACCTTTGAAAACTGTGTGCCGTCTGCTCTTACGGAGAGATGCGTCTGATGCTTTCCAGATGCTGTAGGGAGCTGTGAGCTCTTTGTGCTACATCTCAGGTAGTTTCTTCTCTCTCTGTGTAAACCACATGTCTCCCTCAAATTATCTTTGTCTTCAATCAGCCTGAGGGGTCTGCAGTAAGTGAATATGTGAAGACCTTGTAATGCTACTCACAGAAAGGAAATCTGTCTTCTCGAGTTTGCTTTTCAATACATCATCGGCAACAGCACATGGGGTGTGAGCCAGGGTGGGCTCAGAAACAAGTTGTATTCACAGTGGTGCTGGTGCCACTAAAAATCTGTGTGGAGTCCCCTCAGCTGAAAACACTGGTGAGAGGTACACAATCCTCCCACAAAGAGGTGAACAGTATTAAAATAGAAATGGCCAATGAAACAAGAAATAATGATAGCCCAGTAATATAGTATTTACAGTTTCTTTTCAGCTTCTGTTTTGTAGGCACAGATATGCATGGTTGACTGACACAAAACTGAGGAACTTCTATTTGAAAGAGAGAGTATACTTGTTTGTCTTAGGTCTGTGATTAGAGTATGTCCAGAAAGATGGCTTTTGGTAGAAATTGAGCTTTTGCACCCCCTAACTCTAGGCACCTGGACTGAGGAGCATGATCCAGTAAGTAGATTCCAACACACCAGTTTCCTATGTAGTCAGCATACACAGGTACTCTTAAAGGGGTAACACAGCACAAGGGTCACAGGTCCTTCTTCTCTGGTGATCACAGCTGCAAACTGGGACTTACTCAAGATCCAGACCCTGGAGATATATTCTGGGTAGCTGCGTAAATCACAGCTGATTTTCATGCATGAATGAAGCCATGGTGTATCAGAAACGATGCATCTGTAGTCTTCTCTGTGAAATCTTCAGATCACGGATCCTAATTCCCAGAAAATCTTTCCCTGCCAAGTCACACTAGATTTAGAAGGCACATCGCTTTGTTGGTCCTTTTGAAATTGGACAGTTTTGAAGCCAGACATGCAAGATTTCAGTCAATGATAAGTAAAATGTGGCCTGACTGTAGCCTTACAGTGACACAGAATGATGGATAATCACTGGGTTCAACACCGTCCTACTTCCAGGCAGAACCAGCATTGCCTCCACCATCCTCTCTCTACCAAAAAAGAAGAAAGCCCTCAGAAATGAGCAGTGGCTGTGTTGTGGAACCATTATGAAATCTATGTTTGAAATACCCAATGTATCTTCCTGAATCAAGGACAGAGTTCAGTTAAAGTGATGCCTCCACTGGCTTTTGTTCTGGCTAGATCAGTTCAACACCATGCTGTAGGTTAAATTATTGAAGCTGCGGAGGTAGCTGAGAACTGGCTACAGCACTGAATTTCTCCCAGCTGCTAGTGTTTTGTCAGCACTGATCAGTGATTTGTGCTCAAGTCATTTGGTCAGAATCATCACCAGTGAGCAGCAGGCTATTTTTGGCTTCTTCCCTTACTTTTCAGCCAAAGGCAGGCAGATCCAGAACAGCAGCCTTACCTGGGAGCTGCCCTGGACAGCCATGTGCTGGCTCACAGAACCACGTGGCTCAAATCAATGTGCCAACAACTGCCTACAAAGGCAGGGCTGGAGTTCTGCCAGTCCCTGGAAAGATGATGTGCCTCTTCCAGGTGAGAACCACCGTGCTAAACGTCAGATGATCAGTGTGGATGCTGCCCGCTCCTGTTTGTGCTGTTTTGAGGAAAGACTTTTTTATAAGACAAACTTCCCACTATATAACAGTTGAATTACTTGCTGGTCTTTAAAATCTTTATCTGAAGAAAAACCATATATATATGTGTATGCACACACACACACATACACAAGTAAATTAAACTTTTTTTTTGAAAGATACTTGTCAAATAATGATTCCTGGATTTTAAATTCCTACTTTTATATAATGGTGGGTCATATTTTGAATTATAACTACTTCAGTATACTGCTTTTATGTGATAAAAAGGCTTTTAGTAGCAGCTTCCCTTATAATTCAGGTATTATGATGGTAGAAAATAATTCAGATAACTGATAAAAATATCTCCTCATGATTTTGTATGTGTTTGCACTTCAAAGGACCAGCAGTGAAAAGATGATCACACATCTGAATCAGAAGGATAATATTTATATCTAAACTGGGTAACCATGTAATTCTGTTGGTGTTTCCCATACTCTGTCTGTCCTCCTCCACTTGCATGCTGTAGCCTGATTCAGATTTTCTGTGCAGTGTTTATTACCTGAGCTGAAAAGCTCAATCTAAATATTTGGTCTGTTCAGTGATGTTCCCAGTGTACTTCTAGCTGCTACGTACTTATGGAAGGGTAAAATACATGAGGTTGGCCATTCTTGCAGCTCTGTAACTTTTATTTTTGATACTCATAGGATGCTTTTAGAACCTGGTTAAAAATTGCATGTTCCAGTATTCAGCTGCAGAGGAGGGCTTGGTATTTTCAGATGTGTTAGGAGTGATGATTTTTGTACGCACACATAACTATTCAGAGCTCTGCAAAAGGATTCCTCTGTCACAAGACTCCCAGATGCTGGCTAGAAGAGATCAATTGTCACATCTGGCCTGGTAATTAGACATCATAAATTTCAGGCTGAATTTATTTTCTAGATAGTGTATATGTATTATTTATTGTTCAGCTCTTCTGCTCTGTGCATGTTACCCTCATGTAGTTTAAGAAGACTGTGTTACGTTCTTGCAAGATTGGTTTGGGTGACCAAATGAGCTCCTCGGGTCTGCTTTGCTCAGGCAGGCTTCATTCCCAAGTCATCCTGGTTGCATTTTTGCCCAGCAGAATGTTCCAAGAGGTTTTCCTCTCTCCCTTCTTCATAAAAATGCAGAAGGAGGTTGGCCAGAGTCATAATATATTCTTAAAATTCAAGAATTGTCAGTGGGTGGCTACCAAGATATGCAACTTACAGATTCATCATCTGAGCTAGGCTGAAATAATCACTGCAGTTGAGGAGGCTCTCAGGCTGGTAGGGAAGCGCATCCCTCTCATCCTTTTTTTCTGGTCATTCCAGTGGTGCCTTTCATTTCTTTCCACTCTAGTTTAATATTCTGCCCTTTTACATTTACCTGATGTATTCTTTTCATTACATTTTTCAAGTCCATAAATCCTTGAATTCTTAAGGACTGATCAAAAGTATATGTTGCTAATTACTAATTCTCACTTGTTATTAGTATGTGAACATAACAAAGTGAGGGGAACCTTCCTGTACCACTTCTACAGCAAAACATCACAGGCCACTGTTTCTTGCTTTCTCATTAGTTAATTTCTTGTCTTTATTTAATACACCTTACATTAATGAGGGATTAGAAAGCCTTTAGGTGGAACTTTAATATGTATGTAATTACCATACATGCAACATATGAATTATTCAAGGTAGCAATATATGCAACATTGTCAAAATGCTTTAACAGGAGGTCCCATACAGTTTTGTAGGCCGTCCTTGACTGCCTGTTGCTACAATATTACAAAAACCTACATTTAAAGCTGGCGACATCATTAGGCTTTCACTGGGTTTTCCACAGCATTTCTCAGTACAGATGAGGTTTTGAGAGAGCTTTTACAGTTGTAGAATTCTCGCATCTCTATCAGTAATGCACCATATTTACCATATTCTGGGACTGCGTTTGTTGTTCACAGCCATGCTGTGATGAACAGACTTGGGCTGTTTGGTCTCTTTCCTCACTCGTTTCCAGGTAATGAACTCATAGCTTGTAATAGATGCTATTAATCTGTAGCTGCCTGACAATACATTTTGTACTACTGAATGTAATCTTATTGTGCTACTCAAGGTCATTGGACTTTGTGTACAGTTCAATCTTTCCCTTAATTATCGTTGCCTCCCGAATTTGTATCACAAGAAAATTTCTTCATCACAATTATACCTATTCTGGAAATACTATTGAGATAAATGATAAATACAGGCAATCCTAATCCCAGTTCTGTGAAACTTGATTAGTCATCCTCCTTTTGGCTGGTAGTACCCCTCTCAGATAAATGTTTTCCTGCCTTTTCTTCAGCTTGGTTGCTGAAGAAACCTTTAGTTTAACCAATGATGTCCCATTTGACTCTGTATCAAATGTTTTACTGAAATGTACATCAACTATGTCTCAATTTATTTAGAAGGACTGACCTGTATTTTTGCAAATTCTTTCTTTTCAATTTTCTTACATTTACCTCCATCTTTGATAGTCAATTCCCTCAAAAGCATGTGACTGAGGCCTGGGTAAAGTCACATGTACTGTGTAGATGGTAATAAAACATTGGATGCCCAGGCTACTGAGTGCTTTAATCACCTTTCTGCAAACAGTTGCAAATTTTGTTTTTCCTCATTATATGACTGTCCCCTGCCGGACCTGCGGTTATACCTGGAATTTCATGTGCCAGCTCTTTTGACACATGGACCAATACTGACTCATGCTTTCCTTCTGCTCTCCCATCTGTTGGTGTCCGTGTGTTGTGGTGTTCCCTGTACTTGGATAATCCGCTGTCAGGGGCTGTGCTTTTGTGACTGCACACCTAGAGCATCCAGGGCATCCAAAGCTCTGGCTAAAATGGTATGATCAATAAGATTTGTCAGATTTTGACTTTTTTTGGTTTTTGGCTTCTGTTTGGAGAAGCTTTTGCTTCTCTTAGTAGCTCCTTCTAAAGCTGGTAGAAGTTTGTCCTGTGTGTTTGATGTCATCTGTCTTAGGAGAATAACATACCCAGAGAGTTGTGTTCTTTCTCCTTTCAAGCACTCATTATCGCTGAGCTCGACAAGCAGAGGAGGGAGATAACCTTTAATATCAATTCATGGTCTTTACCTGAGAAAGATTATTCTGGATAAAAGAAAACCCACTTGTTCCAGGAGCAGTAAGGAAAGGTTAACAAATAAATTATTTTGAAGAAGTTTTTTTTAATGTTCTCTGAAACACACACATTCACTGCGCAACAAATGAGACTCAAACAAAATCTGAATACTTTTGAAAGTGCAGAGTCAGCAAGGGGGTTTGTCCTGTAGTCATACAGAGTCACTACCCAGGAAGTTCCCGTAGTCATTCTGCAAACCTGTACTTGAGAATATGCCAG
The DNA here is from genome assembly GCA_013397725.1 of Rhagologus leucostigma. Lineage (NCBI taxonomy): Eukaryota > Metazoa > Chordata > Aves > Passeriformes > Rhagologus > Rhagologus leucostigma. Next base: position 1,942,826 of record VZTD01004411.1, on the reverse strand, counting down.
TCTCTGCCAACTGAGGCTGTTTTTTAGCTCTTTGATGCTGAATTCTGTGCAGTCAATAGCACCTCTCTCAGTATAGAAAATCTGGTAAGTGGGAGTTAGGTGTAAGGACAAAATGTGTGTTTACTTAAAATTAGAAGATACATAGTGTTGAAAAGTTTTGTAATGTGTTAACCTAACTGTACATCTCTTTATCAGTTATGTGTTTCAAAGTCCTGTACATACCTAGTACATCATTAATCAGTGAGATGAAAAACACTGGTTTAGAATTTAAAATAAGTTAAAGAGGGACATAAGTCAGTATTAATAATCCTTTACTGATCTTTTAAAGTGAAACTGTCATTTACCTATAATGCAATTCAGTAGCATGCTGACATTGTATGCTACCTGTTTTTGCTGTTTACCATTAGGTGTTTGAAATATTATGTTAGTGCTTGTTCCCAGCTGAAACATGCCTCTGTTTTTAGCATATTAGGTTTAATTTTCATGTGGTTCACTTCAGCACATAGTTGCAGTATCTGTTCAAGATAATTGGTTTTCATGTTTCCTCACAGTCCTTTAGCACTTTCCAGAACAGAATATCATAGTTGTTCACTAATACTGAAAAAAAATGTGCCTATTAAGGATGGTGGCCTTGATTTAAAAAACTGTCATTGAAATAAGATAGTTCTTAGATGAAACATCTTAGAGGATTTTCAAGGTTTTCACTGTTTGAAAACCTGATCCTTTTTTAAAGGAAGGCCTATTTGAGTACCTCTATTCCTTAGTAACATTAAAAGTGTCATAAATAAGCCTATCCATTTTTTACTTGTAATTTAAACAACAATAAAATCAAAATATTTACTAACACTGAAGTAGCAAATTATCTGTCAATTTATCTGCTAATTAGTATGCACCTACTGAGTCTGAAGTATAGCTAGGGAATTCTTCTTAAGTGATTGGGATGCTCCGATTTTATTTACCTTTTGGCATTAAAAGCATTATGTTTTTTTAATAATCAAGTAAGGAGGCAAAAATCAATTTGCCTATCTTTTTTGCTTTTGTATTTACAAAAGCATACCCCACCCATTAAGCCACTTAAGCCATGCAAGCAAACCTCGACTATATGTAGACTGGCATCTCAGCATCGCATGCATGCTGGCTCTGGCTGTTGTCAGTAATCCTGAGTTTTAGAACTCTGGATTTGTGAAGTGACTTACAGGAGCGAATAATAAAGAATTGGCTCAATCACAATGAATTGCAGCTGCTTCTCTGTTCACTTTTTGGTCTCCTTTTGTTCATTGCGGTGTCCTGTGCAGAGGATGGTGCTGTGTATGAGATGTCTGTAGATGTGGCACATAGGGTCATGGTTAAGTGCTGGACGTGGCACTGCTGAGTTAATGGTTGGACATGATGACCTCTTGGAGGTCTTTTCCAGCCTGAATGATTCTATGATCCTATGTGGCCTTCCTTGCTTTGTAAGAAGCACATGCAAAGTGCCTCTGGTGAGCTTCATGCTTGTGATATTCCAGGTGTGAGTCAAGCGCCTTGAATAAACTGAAAAATTCAGAGGTCTGAAGGGCTTTGAATTTCCAATTGGTAACAACTATTGAACTGGTTGATAAGGGCCGGTTTCTGTGCACTGACTCCTGTTTGGCAAGTGTTAAAAGCCGGTCTGCAGTGAAATTTTACTCTTTGTTTTAATTTGCTGTGCAGAGGCAGAATGCTTTTAACTTGAAAATAATGAATAAAAACCCTATGGCCACCAAGCTATTTACAAATAAGTAATGTAAGTATGTCTTAAAATATAGTAACTTAGTTCTTCAGTGAACCTCCTTGCTATGCCCCCACTTTATTTCAGCCAAATTAAAAAAGAAAACAAGCCCCCTAAAAAAGTAAACTTAATGACTTTGTTAGCAACAATAAAAATACATAGTTGGATTGACATATCTTTTTCTGGCTGCATATTTGATGAAAGTTAGGAAGTCATGATTCTTTAGAGACTGTCAGATGATAGGCTAATGGCTATGAGTTTAAGCCCACTAAGAAGGGTAGTATGTCAGGAGAAAAAGGGGAGTGTGAACTTAGTTTATGTGGTAATGAATAATACTGAATTTTAAATTATTGCTAAATAATATTTTTAAAGCACTTTGACGTGTTCATTTGCAGAATCTGTTTCTACAGAACATGGAGTTATATTAAAAGATTGTGAATGTAATTCATTACCAGCGCAGTTAGTATTGATGGGTTATCTTACAGGTCACTGAACCAAACCATGTAAATTACTTACTTATTTCTAATCAGTCTAGAAAAAAAATTGATACAGTTTTCTGTAGATTTTTTCTCCACTTTTTCTCCACACCTGCAATTCTGTTAAATTGAGCAAAAGAATATTTAAACCTTAAGCATGTGTTGCATGACTTTCCTGCTTGCCATGCTGACCAAGCTTCATCTGATTTTGGTGCGACTTTGATCACACATATTGCAGGAAGAGCCTCCCTCAAGCTTCTTACACTTAGTCTCTTAGCTTTTAACTCTTACTTGAGAATAGTTTGTTTGAAACAGAGACTCTTAATTACAAAAGTGCACACTGCAGAACTGCATGTAAAATTACTTAAAGAGACTCACTTGACATTTGGTCAACAAATGCAAAAAAATCCACTAAACCAATCATAGTGTCAAATATCATAGCTTTTTACTAAAACTAGTCTTCTTTAAGGAAATATTTCAGAGTGATTATTCATGCCTAATTAATCTCACTAATTGGTAGTGATTTTGATAATACTTTCACATAATAATACTTTAAACCTAGATATCCTATTGTTAGAGTGAATTCAATAATATAAATATTAAAACCAAAATACAGATAGACTGTTATAATGCAATTTACATTGGCCATTTTTTAAGAAAGCAATTGAAAAGTTAAAAGCACGTCAGGAGACTGATCAGATTAATGCACTCAGTTTTGATGTACTGTAGTTATCACAGAAATATTAATGACTTATCTCTAATGAAAGGAAATAAGGTTTTTACCTACCACTGTGTCTGAAATTATTAGGTTTCAGACACAGTGTGACAGTTCTGAAGTAAGCTTTTATGCTATAATATAATTTGAAATTTAAAATTTAGTTTTACTCTGCTATTGCCATCTATTCCACAGGATGTAAAACTGAATATCTTGACTTGCTGAGGTCAAATCATGGTCTTCTGACATTTTTTTCAAGTACACAAAATATAACCAAGAAAGAACTTGAACTCATAATTTAAATTACTTAAATTTTGGTGTGGAGACAGTATTGTCCACAGAATGCTGCCTGTTTTCTGTATTCCAAATTCTGTATTCCAAATGCAGAATTTTATGGCTGCTAGTAGCTTTTAGGATAACTATTCTTTTAAAGTCAGTATTGGCATCTGTAGATACAGAGTGTAGGGTAGCGTTTACAGGTGAAGGAAGATCTATGTAGCAGTTTTCCACTTGGAATACTGAAAAAGTTACATTCTTTCCTATTTCAAAGGTATTTCTTCACTGAATATCTGCTGAGTATTCTGAGAACTAGAAAAAGAGTGAAACATCTTCAACACATTTTCATCACCATTTAAAACCAAATTAAATTTTCACTGTGTTGATAAACATTTTACTTTTGCTTTCCATGCACCTTTACTTACAGGATTCTTTGAGCAGACTGCATATTTAAAGAAATACCTACAAATGTTTGATGCAGATATTTAATGTGAATTTATCACAATTGTTTGCACTGCAGCCCTGCCTTACAGATTTATATTCATTCGGTGAGGGAGCAGAAGTATATAATGCATTCTAATCATTCACGTAACTCAAATTTAAGATAATTAGTATTTTGAAAGCTTTGTTTGAAGTGAAAATTACTTGCAGATCTTTCAATGTGAATAATTTTCAATAACAAAAGGTCTTAAAAGAGAGTTTTGATATTTTGGTAAGATGTTGTAATGAGCAAAAATAGAGGAATACATTCAAGCCTGTATAGAGAGTTCTTCAGGTGTGTCAATTATTATCTTTGTTTTTTAGCATTACTAAGTACTAGCTCTTAAAACTTGTCTTATGATTCTTCAGTAGTGATTTGAGTGCTCAGTTAATATTTTTTAGGTATGAGGCCATTTTAAAAGGATCTTTCTCTTATATGAATAAGTCCACCTAAATAATAGATCTGCAGTTAAATCAGAGGCAGAGTTCAGTTACTTCTGCAGCTCTAGGTTGGTATTATATCCAGTTTTAAACCACCCACATTTCCACAGCACCCACCCAGTCATGCGTTAAGTGGCATGATTAACATCTGTCGTGTGTACTTCATTGTCAGCCTTAGAAAGCTGGGTACGTTGGATAATAATTTATTTTAGTAGAGTTTATTTTAATTGTATTTCTGTATGCCTGAATTAGAAAAGGCAGACCTGAAGATGTGTCCTTGAAGCAGAAGGCAATGATGGTGTATGTACCTAGTGAGACTTAAAAGTCCTCATTTCAGCCGATCTATGAGAAAGTTGGCTCCTGCCAAGTGGGGTTTTCCTTTTGAAGTGTAAAGTTCCTTGCAATCTCCAGAAAGCTCCATGGTTCAAAATGGTGGCCAACAATCAGTGGTGGTTGTTGTCCAGCATTTCCAGCCGTGGAGTTTTCTGGAGCTCCTGGACCTTTAAAGACCCCGGAGATGAGGTGTGGGTGAGAGGATGACACAGGTGATGATGGTGCAGCTGCTTCAATAGTTCAGTTTCCTACCTAAACTTCGACTCTGTACTTAAAAATATCTGATGTTGGCATGTCTAAATTTCAGTTCCAAGTGGTGGGAAATTCACAAGATCAGTTGTTTTTTCTCAAATGTTGCCATCTTGGCCTGAACTCAAATGACAGCAGCTGTTCTCATGAGATTTCAATTTCAGCCAACTGGAAAAACAGCCTTTTCCTTTTCAGATCTAACCAGCTAGTGATGGTGGCAGTGACTTCATGATGTTACAAATCCATACATCCCCTCCCACAGGCCACGTACACATGAAGAATAAAATTGAGATGGACTCCAGTGTGCTATGTATTTATTGTTTTTGCTGAATGGAATTGTGTATTTTGTATGTGGAAAACATGGCTCAGTCCTCCAGTGTTCAGCATTTACATTTAGCATGCGATAAATTCACTGAGGATTCATGTGTAAAGATCTGTAAAAGAAAAAACTTTCTTCTAGGGAAGCACTGACTGGGAATGACTTCCACCTTCAGTCACACGCAACGGCATTGAAATACCAACTCCTTCTGATTGATCTCTGCCAGTGTTCACTTGCCCTTCTTCCTTTCCAGCTTTCAGCAGCATATGGAGCATCAACAGACTCGTGGGCAGCTTGGCTTGACCTGAAAAAATCAGAAAGCAGTACTGGTTTTAAAAATAGGGTGCGGGAGCTAAAGGCAACTTATGCTTCTGTCTCACAGGAACAGAAGGAGTGGCAGAGGTCGAAGAGGACTTGGTGTGTGTGTTGAGAGGATTAGGACCAGGTATGAAGGAAAGAAAATAGGGTCGTACTTCTCCTTCCCTCTCTTAGACATTGGTGTGTTCCTTGAGTGTGTCATGGGACTGTGACTTCTACAGTCTCTGATGGAAGGTGGGAAAGGGGCTCCCTTCCCCTGGGGTGCCAGCACTATGTCCACAGTCTCCAGCTTTCTAACTGATGGGCTTTCAGTTCCTGGCTGCTTTGCTGGGGTATCTTGTTACCAGGCACCTTTTTCCTCAGCGCCATCTGGGGTGGGCACCCTGTGATCCCAGTGGCTAGCTAGGGACATGTCCTGAATATGTGTCTTCACTGCTCCAAGACAGAAAATTATGGTTTGGAATAATGCAGATTTGGTTCAGTTTAGACTGTAGGAAAGGGGGAAACCATTGAGAATTTACCATACTTGTGAATAACCACTTACATGAGAGTTTGAGTTTTTCTCTGTCTGTCTCCCATCTGAATCCATAGAACTCCCTGATGGTCAGCCTGAGAGCCATTTTGTTCAAGCTTCTTCTCATGCTGTTGAAAGGAAAGTCTAAAACTTTCTGTCTAAGAGCTTCTTTAATTCAAGGATGTGGAATTCCCAGCCAGATTCATATGAGGTTAAATTCGTGACTGTGGGCTGAAAAACTGAGTGACACATTTGAAACTTGATCTTAGACGTGAAGTGTCAAAGGGAGAGCATCTTTTCCAGGCTGGTGCAATGCTGTTCTTACTTTAACCTTGTGGAGCTGAGAGGAGTTAGCTGATCACTGGTACATCTGTAAAGATCAAGCTCTCTGGTGTGTATACAGCAGTCCTCTGGCTGTTCAGACACCATAAAAGAAGAAAATCTGGCCCCAAATATTCTTGGTATGTTGTCTTTGCCACATCCAAATCCAAACTGTACTAGTATGTGCGCACTTAGAAACCATCAATGGGATTCAACTTAACAAATATAAGTGCATGCCTGTACCCGAAATCTCCATGCAAGTCTGTAGTCCGAAATTCTCCATAGTTGGCATTGGAGAGGAATGGGTACTTGTTAGGGTAGATTCATCTCATTCTAAGGTCCGTGTTGAGCATGTCTCGATTCTATGCTGACTACAAAAGTAACCTAGAGTGAGTAACTCAGCTAGTGATACCATTTTTTGGTAGGTGTGTGAAGATAGGCAAGTTGAATCTCACTCCTTGTGTCAGTGAGGCAACATGGAGCTGCTTGCTAGTAGCTATGTGTCAGAGCTAAATCCTCTTTCTCAGGATCAGGAAACTGGAAGCAGTTCCTGGATGCCTGTCCTGTGCATCAGAGAGTTACAGCACAGGGGGATATCTTGCTCCAAAACCTGTGTTAATGAACACTTAGAGAAAACATAAAAATAACCCTTAGGGGAACATTTGCATTTGCAGTCAGGAGTGTGGATACAGAGGTGGCAAAGACTGCCTGGAGTTGGATGTGATGTTATAAGGAAAAGAAACATGAACTCTCAATAAATGCTCAAGGAACCCATACCTCAAACTAACAGGTCTGGGACTAAGAACTTATAAGATTCTCCAGTATCTTACTGGGTGACCTTGAAAGTATTGTTTATTCTTGCTCTATCTCTAGTTCCCAGTAAGTGTAATGTGGACAAGGCACTGACTTGTTGCAAGCCCCTTTGTCTTGGTTTAAGATGATTTACAGGGTGGAGCCTGGGAAACAAGCTACCTCCCCTTTAGTTTTAATGACTACCCTTTCACCGGTAAGGAGGGATGAATGTGAGAAGATGTAAGTGAAAAAATAACATTTTACTAAAAACTGAAAGAATAACAGGCAAAATAACAATAATAATCGCTAGATACAAAGGTGCTGATCCCCATGGATTGCCTGGGCAACAAAGAGAAACAAGATATGGAAAGATATGGAATACAATACAAGTTTTTTGGGTTACCCAGGACACCCTTTGTGAGGCCAAATGAGGAAATTCTGTGCAAGTGCTTAAGGGTTTTCTCCAGGTATTAGAGAAGTATGGAGTTCCAAAAAAGTACTTTAGAGCTGCCATTTAATTTTAGTCAATAGGTCTTAATGTAAGATAGCATTAGAAATATTATATGAATAGATGCAGTAACTTAACCAAAGCCAAGAAAAAAGGGTACAGGTAGAGTATACCAAATGTAGCTCTAATTGTGCTGGAAATTAGATGACTTAAAGTAGTAGAAAAAAAATCCATGTTTTCAATATGCAGAGGTCAGGAAGCAAACTTTATCATAAGCAGAAAATAGACTTGCTCATCTTTCACAGGAAAAGACGATTTTATAAAAGTGGCAGATATCTTCATCCACATAAAACTAAATAAAACATAGTGATGATGATACACAAGTGCTTGCTAATAAAGGTTTCCCTATTAGTGGTAAAATATGTTCTTTTGGAACTGAATCAGTGTTCATGCTAGGCTTCTTATCTGACAGACACCAACAAACCTTCTTTGATTATGTGATTTGATGTGATCTTTGATTACAGTGACTATGGTAAGATTTCTTCCATTTGCCATATATGAATTCTGCTTAAATCACAGAGCTTGAGCTTTTAATTTAAACAGATTTGCTTTTACATTTTATGTTTTTTCACTTTTTTTAACCTCCACAAGAACATCGTGTTAGTGTCTCAAATGAATTCTCCAGGTCTAGGCCATATAGAAATAGTGCTTTACGTTCTCTGTTGCTCTTAAAACAGTGTCACAGGGTATAAGAATGACCTGTCCAGGTTTTTTCAATACACCAAGTTGTGTTGTCTTGCCCAGAGATAGAAGGATGGATGTTTACTGCGAGTATCTTTCTAGAGCTTGGGAGTAGAGGATTTGGGTGATTGCAGTCATTTCCAGCATGAACTGATGTAAAGCAGCACTGGTGTTTTCTCACTGAAGGAGACAAGGAGCAGTCATATGATCCACAATGATGTCTGGAGACAGAAATGAATATAGGCAGTAGGTGCTGAAGTAAACTGCTGCAATGAGGTCTACAAAAAAGTATGTTTTGTCTGCAGACCTAGTCAAAGGATGTGAGTTACCTAAGACAGTCTCGAGCAGAATGTGAGAAGCAGGGCTCCTTTGTGTCCAGCTGACATGTGCTGTTATTAAAAACGGCAATGGCAAGGACACCACTCAAGTGCACCACAGTTGCCTTGAATGCAGTTACATTTTTGACTTTTGAAACATTAAATTGTGAATGGTTTTCAACAAATCAGATGGAACGCGCAGAAAAAAATAGTTCAATAGTCCAATAAGAAATTTTGTTAGCATATGCTTTTCTCAAAGCAATTTTATTGTCACATTGATTTTGAATTCTCTTTAACAACAATGAAAAGAAACCAATGGGATTTTTAAAATTCATATAGCACTTTTTTGCTATTCTAAAATAAATGTGCTTTATTTGCAATATAATTATTCAAAGGATTTGTGCCCAATTTATATATTAAAATATTTGGGATTGCATTTACGTTTTTAAAAACATGTGCTACCTTGTGTGTCCAACCACACAGGTTCAGCAATTTAGCCTGCATCAGGCTTATACTGATGTGACTCCACACATACAGTATCTGTTACCCAAGTTTATATTTTTCCTTTCTATCTAGAAAAATGAAATCTAGTACATGTAGCTGAAGTGGTTTAAAACATTACTCCTCAGTAGCTGTTCACTGCCAGCAGAAGGTCACAGTCAGCTGCTGAGCTGCCTTAGTGGGTTGGGTTTGCTGTCATCTACTTCTGTACAAAGTCAGCTGGGTTAGTTTGTGCCTTGGCTGTTGGTGCAGGTGGTTGTTCAGTCTCTCATGGAAAACAGCTGTAGGAACTTGCTCCTAAACTGTTATAGCTGTTTCCGAATTATTGCTAACTCTCTAGGGCTCTGGTACAATGCTGGGTGCAGACCAAGGCTTTTTAAAAAATGTCAAAAGTGTAGTGTTGTATTTTTCCCCTCCCCTGTGTTTACCTTTCCACATGGGTCCCCCCTTCCCCCCCCCTAGCCCTAACTGCTCCCTCAGGTTTCTCCCATTGATTCTGTTACCCCAACTCCGCCCATGTACCGCCCCTGTGCCCTGTGACCATTGGTCTGTGTGCTCTCCCTGCCCCCTTCGCCCCGGATAAAGGACCCTGCATGGCATGTGACTCCTTCTCTTGCATTGTACCCTGCTTTGGGGCACCAGGCTCTGCCTGGGGGAACCATGCCATGTGCTAGCTCTCTACCTTTGGGAGCGAGCACATGTGCTGGCTCTAGGCTTCTGGGAGCCACCATGGAATAAAAGATCTTCTGCAGCCACCATGCAGAGAGCATTCTTGCCTCCTTTACCGTCACCGTGTTGCGGGGCTTCAGCTTTCCGGAGGATGCAAGGGGCAGCCTGGAAGAGGCACGGGAAATGGAGGAGCCGCTCTCCCTGAGCAAGCCTCACTGCGCTCTCTGAGAAGGCTGTGGCATGCCATACCACTGCAGGACCTCACACACCACAACAATCTGCCCCATGTTGGGCGCCACTTATCACCATGTGGGTGTCGATGGAGAGCTGCTGCTTGTTCCAAGGGGAACCTTAGCTAAGGAACCCCTGGCGGTGCTTCTTGGCACCTCGCAAGTCAGCTCTCTCACCCATGCGGTGGATACACGCAGCCACGCTCACACTGAGCCAGCTAGCTCAGGCAACACTAGAAGCGAATGAGTCAGAGATGGCCCCCGCTGGAGCACCGGGCTTTATTGTTACCTCGATGCTGTCCCAGGCGAGAAGGGATCGGTTTCCGGTCCATATACACTCATAAAGGGGTACGGGGGGACATAGGGTAATACAAGAACCAATGGGGATAAGGAGGGGGCGGAGTGGGGGCTGGATGACATCCTCTTCAGGGATACAAGGGGGTCTGGCTGCTGGCCAGTCAGACAGACCGAATCTCCACAGGGTCACAAGATCAATGGAGGAGGCCTTTCTCACTGAGATAAGGGGGAGTCTTACACTTTGGAGCCTGTTCACCAGCGGGCCCCCTCTGTACCTGGGCTCTTTGGCCCCCCGGCCACAACAGCTGCTGGTTCAGCCAATGCAACACAAAAGTACCGCAAGGCATCTTAACAATGGTGAGAAGTGTTTTAGAACTATCTTTGCCCTAACTGTACATTGGGAAGAGCGACAGTTCCTTGCAAAAACCAGGGCTTCCTAATAATGAATTTATAAGAATAAAACTTGTAAAGTGTATTTGACAGTATTTAGCAGCTGCAGAATTTCGTCATTTGTTCCATGATTTCATGCTGTCAAATCTGACAACATGAACTAGTGCCAATCTTTGCTTTGAAAGACAATTTCCTTTTTATAAAAATTCTAATTATTAAAGCTAAATTTAGATTTTATTAAAAGGAAGTTGTTAGTCTTTTATATTTGTCAAATAGCTTTCAAAAACTAAGTTGGTTCTACCTTTGACAATTAGTCAAAATGATATTTACTGAAAACCATGAATTATACGTTTTTTCCAACTTCTGCTACCAATGGATGAAGTTGGTGTCAGTGGCAAGGAAGGCACTGGTATTTTTGATACACATAAAACCTGGTTATCAAGTGTGTAGAAGTCTGGATTCATTAACCATTTTCAGACACGCTTAGTTGGGCACACTTAGACCTCATTTAGCTAAAGACACTATTGAGCACCCACTGCCTTTGGAGGAGAGGATATTCAGCCTGTGAAGTTAACTTGGATGTTGCCATAACTTGGGTCCTAAAGATATACAACCCTTTTGTCTTTAAAATGACAGTGCTTTTAACACCCTTCTTGATTGAATTTAGAGGTACTATAGGCAAAAGTTTGAATTAATGCGGATTAGCAGCTGCCACTGTAACCTATGCTCTGGATACAGGCTAGCTCAGCTCAGATGCTACTAGCCTTCTGAACTGTTCTGTGCTTTGTCCAGATTCTGTCACAACCCAGAAAAGCACAGACCAGTTATTCCACTGCTTGCCTGAAAATAATGCATGTGACAGTTTATGGTTTGGGGGCAAGATACACTTTTATTAACTAGCAGCAAGCTAGTCTCCTGACCTCTTTCCCTGGAATACACCAGACTTCTGAATGCAGAACTGATGTAAGTGTGCAGTTGGCTGGTAATGAGGGATTTGAGACCTTTTCCCTCCTTCCCTCACATGAACATAGTGTAGAGACTATAATGAGAATTACAGTAAGTACGTTTCTGACCATACAGGAAACTTTGGTGCTGGTGTTCTGGGGCTTCTTGACTATTTTTCCTAAGTATAAGCAATAGAGGCGGGACCACTGAAGAAGTACTAATGAAACATGAATTTTCTGCACCATCTGATGATACAGCCATGTTCAGCTTCTGAAGCAATATTCCTGAATGAATAGTTTTGAACTTACGCTGCTGTAGTTCTAGCCTGATTCTGTGAGAAATAATGAAGCATATACATTAAAAATAAAGAGAAAAAACTTAGCACAGTGCAAAATGTTGTAGAACACATACCTACAAGGCACCCCAGTGCACACAGACTCGTAGAATAGTTAAGGTTGGAAGGAACCTCTGGAGATCATCTAGACCAGCTCCCATGCTCGAGCAGGATCAGTTGAAGCAGATTGCTCAGGGCAATGTTCAATCAGATTTTGAGTATCTCCAAGCATGGAGGCTGCACAACCTCTGTAGGAAACCTGTGTTTAACCAGCCTCTTGATTAAAAAAAGTAAGCTTTTTCTTATGTTTAAAAGGAAATTCCTGTATTTCAGTTTGCGACATTTGGCCCTTGTCCATTCACTGGCTCCCACAGAGAAGAGCCTTGCTCAGTCTTCTTTGTACCCCCCCATCACATATTTACACACATTAATGAGATGCCCCTGACCCTCTGTCCTCCAGGATGAACAGTTCCAGCTCTCTCAGCCTCCCCTTGTATGACCCTCACTTGTCTTTGTGGTCCTTCGCAGATCCTGCTCCAGTAGGTCCATGTCTCTCTTGTACTTGGAAGCCCAGAACTAGACACAGTACTCCAGGTGTGGCCTCACCAGGGCTGAGTAGAGGGGCAGGATCACCTCCCTTGACCTGCTGGCAGTGCCCCCACCTCATGCAGGTCAGGATGGTGTTGACCTTCTTTGTGAAGCTTATATGGTCTAGTATTGTGTGGCAGATTTCACTAGAGAGAACTAAAATTTTAGGAGAAGTGAACTGGCTTGAATTAAATTTTTAAATGGCAAAATACGGCCTCAGTGAAGTGAACAATGTGTGCTACTAAACTACAGGAGAGAAACTGTCAATCTGGGAATGAGACAACTGCCCCCAGAGGCTTCAGTGATCAATGAAAGGAACCTGAAGAACCACCAGAGTACGATGTATTTCTTGGGAAATTTCTTGGCCTGGGAATAAGCCTTGGGTTAGTACTGGGCAAGGGGCTAGGACATCTAGTAGGCTACAAAGCTACCAAATAATACCCTGCAGCCTGTGGGAGGTCTCTCTATAAGCTCCATTTTTATGTAATTATCTTCTTACTAGAGTTGGATTTGGTTACATATCTAAAATATCCCTGCTGCTGGCTTTGCATAAAGCCAGTTGTAAGGAATAGTTAGGGGTGAGTATGTGTTTTCCTCCTCCCTTGCTTCCAATTATTTAGTCATGAGAATATGATGAGGAGCTGTTTTGATTTTGTCCCCCCACATGCTGGGTGATTAAGGACCTAAGTGCTGAAGACCCACTTTCCCCTTCCTTGAGAATCATTTTCTCTTCCACCCAATTTGCAATATGTTCTTTAGGCTCTGCTGGAGCTCATGAAACATTTATACCCGTGGTTATATGGTACATTTTGCAGCACTTGTACCCTGGTATTGCTGTGTGCCTATAGCCACACAGCATCCTTGTGTCTAAACTGGGGGACATGGATTTGACTAATGGACTTCATGGATTGGTGAATAAGGAATTGGCTGAATGGACACACTCAAAGGGTTGTAGTCAGTGACTCAATGTCCAGGTGGAGACCAGTGACAAGTGATGTTCCTCAGGGACTGGTGGTATGCCTGACGCTGTTTAACATCTTTGTTGGCAACATGGACAGTGGGATCGAGTGCACCCTCAGCGAGTTTGCCAGTGACACCAAGCTGTGCAGTGGGGTCAACATGCTGGAGGGAAGGGATCCCATCCAGAGGAACACGGACAGGCAGGCCTGTGTAAACCTCATGAAGCTCTACAAGGCTAGATGCAAGGTTCTACAGATGGGTCAGGGCAATCCCAAGTACAGGTACAGGCTGGGTGGTGAATGGATTGAGAGCAGCCCTGAAGAGGTCTCGGGGGATATTGGTGAATGAGAAGCTCAGCATGACCCAGCAATGTGCACTCGCAGTCCAGAAAGCCAAACACACCCTGGGCTGCATCAAAAGAAGCATAGCCAGCAGGGCAAAGGAGTCATTCTCCCCTTCTGCTTCACTGTGGTGAGACTCCACCTGGAGCACTGCATCCTGCTCTGGAACCCTAACATAAGAATGACATGGACCTATTGGAGTGAATCCAGAGGAGGGTCACAAAGATGATCAGAGGGCTGGACCACCTCTCCCATGAAGACAGGCTGAGAGGATTTGAGTTGTTCAGCCTGGAGAAGAGAAAGCACTGAGGAGACCTTATAGCAGTCTTCCAGTTCCTGAAGGGGGCCTACAAGAAAGCTAGAGAGGGACTTTTTTTACAGGGGCATGTAGTGATAGGCCACGGGGAGTGGCTTTAAAATGAAAGAGGGTAGGTTTAGATTAGATACTAGGAATAAGTTTTTTATTGTGAGAATGGTGAAGCACTGGCACAGGTTGCCCAGAGAAGTTGTGGATGCCCCATCCCAGGAGGTATTCAAGGCCAGGTTGGATGGGGCCTTGAACAACCTGGTTTTAATGGTAGGTGTCCCTGTCCATGGCAGGGGGTTGGAACTAGTGGTCTTTAATGTCCCTTTGAAACCAAACCATTCTGATTATATGATATCTGACGTGCTGTTTACATGAATTATGGACCTAAATGTTCTGTCTGAAAACATGCATGAAAGCAAATTATTCTCTGCTTCCTTCCTCCCTCAGCATCATACCTGTCCATGATTACATGTTACCAGAAGTTTATGTCTGGCCTTAGTCAATGCTCTTTCATTTCATGGTGGTCCTATTTCTTGTCTCAGACCTTCAATACTGATTCTGTACTTGGAGGTCCATTCTGATCTGCCAAAACCAAAGAAATTAGTATCCATAAACAAAAGGGAACTAGACAGAAAGATTGCACTGGTTCCTTGTTCTTCAACATATTGCAGTCTGATTTGGGTTCTAATTTGAAATATAACTGAAAAATTAAAAGGAAACCTCATAATGTTTGTAAAATCTCTCAGATGAGGAGTCTTGTTATCTAGCTTAAAGAAACCCATGCCACATGAAATGTGTTACCTGTGGGCCCCAGTTTCTCTGTGACTGCCATTGCTGTGAAGAAGCTCTTTCTGATGCATCATGTGGCCAAAAATCACTTCAGGCTCCCTTGTTCCAGGAGGGTCCCAGTAGTTAAAAAGGTACTTAATTTTCTGATTGTGCTGAAGTTTTCAGTTTAGGAGAATGCTGAAAAACAACTCACAAGTTCATCTGAATGCTCTGGCTAGCTGGATTAATTTTCAGGCTGTTTTGTGGGTTTTGAAGGAAACATTGTATCTGAAGGAGGTTTTTGTAGTCCAGGTGCTTGATGGGTTGGGACCGCCCAGAGAAGCAGTGTAATAGCAGGAGAGCCCCCGTGAAAGAACCCATCCGTGTTAGCCTCTGGAACAGTAGGCTCACTGAGGGTGGAGCAGTTGGAGGTGGTGACTATGCTGGATGTGTGTGCTAGATGGGAAGTTGTGACCAAGTTACGGAGCTGAAGGAGGAGAGGAGCAGACTATATGTATGGTACCAGGGAAGATGGAAAAAGGACTGAGAGTGTCTTCACAGAGACCCTGCAGAGAACTTGAATGTCCTGACTGTGAAAAACAGGGCAGCCAGAGTCTGAGGGAAGTTGTGATATAAGTGGAGGAACACTGTGTTGAGGAACACTGGAGGCTTATGATGTCTGTCAAAAGTTGTCCTTACAAGGTTGCTGTCTTATCTTGAAAAGGGAGGTCAGGCAAATTCTCTTTTGAGTGGATAAATGCAAATGTGCCCATCTCCAAAAAATCCCAGAATCCCATCTCCAAAAAATCCCAGAATTTTCACTTGAAGAACTACAAGCCAGTCAGCCTTACTTCAGCCCCTGTGAAAATAATGGAGTGAGTCCTTTTGGAATATGTTGCTGGGCAAATTGGTGATCAAAACAGTCAGAATGGACTTCTTAAGGGTAAATCATTCCTGACCAACTACGTTGCCTTGCTATGATGAAATGACTATCTTTGTGGATGAGAGAGCACTGCGTCATCAACCTTGGCTTTAACAGAAATTTCTGTACGGTTTCCCACAATATTCTCATGTCCAAATTGGGTCCTTACTGTCTGGATGGACTAGCAACAAATAGACACCTGGCTGGATATTTAGGCTCAGAGTGTAGCAGTTAATGGTTCATATTCTACCTGGATGACAGTGGAGTGCCACAGAGGTTTCTACCATTTAGTTTCTTTTTCAGTGACCTGAAAAAGGCAACAGAATGCGTTTTGGTTTAAGTTTGCAGATGGTGCCATACTGGGAGGGCCAGTAGATAGGATTTTCATCTGTAGGGACCCTGATAAACAAGAGAAGTGGATTGACAGAAACCCTACGAAATTCAGTAGGGCAAATGCAAACTCCTGCATCTGGGAAACAATATACCAGTGTGGGCTGGAAACTGACTGACTGGTAGCAGTTCAGCAGAATACTTTGGCAACCTAGCAGATCGCAAGCTGAATATAAGCCAGCAGTGTACCTTGGTAGCAAAGAAGGCCAACAGCATCCAGCAGCTGGAAAATCTAAAGGAGGTATTATCCTCTAGTGAGCACTCACTAGGTGTCATTTAGAATATTGCATCTTTTGGACCTTCTCCTTTTCCATCTTCCCTGATATGATACATATAATTTTGGACCCCACAGTACAGGAAAGGTGTTGATGAGCTGCAGTGAGTTCAGCAGAGGCCACCAGAATGGTCAGGGACTGATCTGGAGTACTTGCCCTGGGAGAAGCTGAGGGACCTGGTCTTGCTCAGCCTGGAGAAGAGATGGCTTTAGGGGAAACTGTTAGTGACCTTCCAGTACCTACATGGAGTTTATTCAGAAGCTGGAGCCAGGCTTTTCCAAGCACTGTGTTGGTTGGACAATGAGAGTTATTTGACATAAACTGAAATGAGGGACTCAGAATGAATATAAGGAAAAGCTTTCTCATCATAAGGGTAGTCAAGCAGTGAGCAGTTGCCCAGAGATTGTGTAGTCTCCATCCTTTGAGGTTTCAAGACTGACTGAGAAACCTGATATGACATCAGAGCTGATCCAACTGTGAGCAGTTGGTTGGACTAGATCATCTCCAGAGATCCTTTCCAACCTCATATCCCGTGATCCTGTGTGTGTAGGAGTAGGTAAGTATAAATTATGTACAGAATGAGTTCTGTGGAGACCATATATGGAACATGTCTTCACAGAGGCCACAAAAGTGGTTCACTTTTGACAAGTAATGTATACTTTTTTTAATAAGGAATATTCAGATTTCCATGAAGGAAAAAAAAAAAAAGCCACTGTATGTGCTTTTCTCTGCCTTCCCAGTTCTTTGCAGATCTTATTTTAGCCCAGAACTGGCAAGGTCTGAAATGTTGTCACCATATTCATGCACACATCCCTTGCTTGGATTCATGTTGAATGCATCTCTGTGAAAGATTTAATAAATGACTTCCATTTACATCATTTATGTAGTGAATAGAGCATGAAAGGTGGAAAAAACAGCTTTCAAAATATCAGTGTAGCTGTTCTATTTGGAGACAACCCTTCAAATAGCTGAATTATTGCATGTCTACTAAAGCGAAGACAGTAAGGGTGATACATGTATTCTAGGTAAACACCATGCTGGTGTTTGACAGTTTGCAAATAATTCATACAATAAATGTCCCCTACTGTAGTCTAAATGCATCTCTCAGATATTTCCAACTGGGCAGCATAGATGTAATCAAGAATAACTGAAGAGCTGATTTTGTGCTGTGTTAACAGAACTGTCTTCCTGAATATGTTAGGATGCCTAACATGTTGGCTTTCTCCATGATCATATTGTTTGAATTGGATGTGAAAGAATGGTTAGTACTGTTTAGTCATAATCTGTCATAATAATCTTAAATAGCTGAGAAAAAAAATTCATAATTATGTCCCTGAGATTGATGGTATTTCAGATCTTCCAGTGATAAAGGTTTTTTGGTCTTGCCTCAGAATTACTTTCAGAAAAAGAAGTATGCTCTCAACCTAATCATGTCAGCATCAGAACACCTGCAGAAACAGATCAAAAGAAAAAGTGGAATTACTGAGGTTTGCTTGCTATGAATAGCACTAGTGTGAATGTGTTAAGCAGTCATGTTGGATGTACTGAAAATGCAACATACCCAGGGGAACAAATACAAAAGAAAACAAATTTGGGGACTTTAAAACTATTTTAGGTAGCAGTTTGGGCATTCTTGAAATCCTTTTGTGTAGTGGGTTCAGTTCAAAACTGAGCAGAAACACCAATTAAGTGTAGTGGTTTTGTTCACATTTTTATCTTCTGTGAGATAAGAATTAGGAGGAATGCAAAGCAGGCTCCAAACTTAAAGAATATAAAGAAGTCTATTACTAACAGAATTAAAAGTAAAAAGAAATAAGGAATTAAAACAAAACCCCCTTTTCCCTCCAGCACCTCCCCTTTTTACCCAACTCGCACAGAGGATAACAAACTATAATTTTGGTCAGTATTACAGTTCTTAAAAGTCTCTCCACTATTTAAGGAAAAAAGGTTGTCTTTTGCTTCACGTGGCTTCCAAACTGCTCAAAGGGCAACAGACTCGCCCAGAAATTCTGCTGCTGCAAAAAGCATCTCTTCCATGAATCTTGCAGTCTTCCCACAGCTGCCAGCATGGGCCACACATGGGATGTATCTTTTTTAAGGGCAGGCAAATGCCAGCTTAAAGACAACTGCTCTCTTCTTCACGAAATCTCTAAAAGTCTCATAGCTCTGAGGTGACCTGGCATGGTCACGTTTCTTTTTTGCACAGGCTGCACACAAAATGCTCATCCCCCCCATGTCTTTAAGTGGATTAAAGAGAAAAGGACAGTTTGTGATACTACCGTTTTTACCACGGCCTGCAAAAAGCATTTTTAAGTTTCACGCTGGGCGCGACTCCGCACTCTTTTCCCATCGCCGTCTTCAGCTCCGTCTCCTGTGACTTACTTTCTCTTTCCCTCTGACCTTGAAGCCACCATGATTTTCTTCAGGCTTTATGTTGGAGAAAAAAGTCTCTTTCTCTTTATGCAGCTGGCTCCTCAGCTTGACTCTAGCTACGTTGGTCGCAGGAAGCTCTATCAGCTCCCGCCGGTATCTGCGCTGGGCCGCCTGAGGAGGGAGGGAGGGTCTCCAATCCTTAGGAGCTGTGCTGGGTGATATCCGCTATGCGGCAGCTTAATGGTTGTTTCTTAGCTGCCTGCAGCTCTGAGGGGGTTCTCCCGCAGCCACCTGGGGCCCATGCCCCGGCGCCAAGGGAGGGGAGGCCCAGGACCACTCCAAGAGACGGAGCCCAGGGGGCCCATTTCCCCCTTCTCCTCGCGGGAGGCTCGAACACCAAAGGGAAGTTCCTGCATCTCCACATGGTTTAAATATGTAAATTTCGAGAAGCGTTATTGGTCTAAACGACCGTCCATCAACTGAGGTTCAAATCACCACATTTTGTTTGCTCCTTTCTGTGGGGTAGTGAGTGAAACACCTGTGGGGATCATCAGATGTGCCTCAAGCTGTGGAGGATGACCATGAGAACTGCAAACTGAGTAATGCTGTTCTTGTGTGGAAAATGTTGGGTTTTGTTGTGACAGAAGCAAAAATATTACTTGATTACTGAAGTTTTAATGGCTGATCATCTCCCTTGGGTGCCTGGCCTAGAAACCAGCCAGTGCAAAGTGATCAGCTCTCAAAGCTTGTGCGCAGCAAACATCAAGGAGGAGACATGCTTTATTTACAGATGGACGCCAGTGTGGTGGGATGGGAAAGGCACCAAGCTTCTATCAGGGTTAGAGAACTTCAAAGGCCATGTCTATAACTGGTACCTTCCGCTTTTCTGATAGCAGTTTTGTGCTAGCTTGTGATAGTGTAATGATGTAAATAAGCATGGCAAAAAAAAGAGATGATCATGACAAGACTGCCTAAAACTGCTAGAGATGGAGAAAAAACAAATTGGTTAAGAATGTGCTTATTGTCAGGCCTCCAGGAACTGCTATTCCTTTGTAGCCATTTGATCTTCCTTAAGTAGGGAAACTATTAGTCTGTTTCTTGGGCTCTGTATTTTTATTTCTTTTGCAAAAGGGCTTAAAAAACCCACCCAAATAACCAGAAAACCCAAACCACAGCAAAAGAAATTGCTGGTGAGGGTTTGTTTTAATACTGTTCCTAAGAACACAAAGGAAATGTTAGCTCTGTCCTTCCTTTCATACCACTTCACGTGTCCTGTGTGTATCAGTATTTGCTGAGAATTGGAGAAGAGGAAACAATTTTCTTTAGGGCACAGCACCTAAGGAGGAGTTCAGTAAAACCTTTTGATAGATTTTGTGATGATTTCATGGGTCTCAGCTGAAGTTAAGCCCTTGACATGAACATAAAGGTATTGAAATACTTCTGTCACTACATACATTACTACTTACATTATTTTCTTCATGCTCAGGTGAGCAGGGCATGAGTAGGAGCTTCATTTAGTCCAGCGGAGTTAGAGAAAGTGTATGGAGAATGGGATTTGCAACCCGTGTACTGTTGTTTGGTTATCAACACATTTACATTAAAAAATACTTATTAGTGCATTAAATTACTTAAATTTGCTGCTATTTTAAAGATACTGACAAGATCTCTTTAGGTTCCAAGTTCCTCCCATCCTCCCCCAGCCTTTACTTGTGATTCATGATCATTATTTAGCAGTAATTATTCTGAAACACAGTATATAAGTTTCCAATGTGTTAAATTACATCTTCAAGTCTATTCTTGATAATTGTTAGACATTAGGACATTGAACACTGCATCTTCTGACAACTCTTTCTGTGTTTCTGTTCTAGATCCTTTATATTTGTCCTGATTGAATAATGCCCAGAGAAGGCACTGCTGTACCCGTGCCGCTTGCGTATTTCTGGGTGTGCTAATTACAACCTGCTCATGTTCATTCGTCTTTGCATGTCCCAGATATGTCCCGTTTTCCCTTCTAGACAACGGGAGATACAGAGCTCTGTTATTTGCTGTTATAGCTAAACTAAGTCAAACCAAGCAGAAGACAGGCCAAGGGAAGTTCAGACAAGGCAGGCCTGACAAGTGTTAGTCCTGAAGCTTTGGAAACTCAGTGCAAACCTGTGGCTTGTTCCTGGACATGGCATTACTGTGCTGCAGGGTTGCAAGAACTGAAAGGGCAACTTAAGCAGTAGGCAATAGAGCATACCTTGCATTTTATTTTATTTTATTTTATTTTATTTTATTTTATTTTATTTTATTTTATTTTATTTTATTTTATTTTATTTTATTTTATTTTATTTTATTTTATTTTAATTTTCAGTTATTGCAGAGACTTTTCAGAGCATGCAGTGATATATCTCTATAAATATATATAATATTTGGCCCTAGTAACTAATCTGTAATTAAAATCTTTCTCCTGTATGGGTTTTTACCCTCTGCTTACAGTCACAAATTTAGATTGATCAGGCTATGATAGTAGCTGTGACATTTAATGTTTTTTATAGGCCATTCTCATTGTAATAAACCAGCAAAATAGTACTGATTTTTTTCATGTATCCATTAAATTAAGAAATTGGTTGTATAGAAGTAACTGCTTTCTGGATAGAAAGTATCTTTTATGTTGAAACCTTACCAAACAGTATTTCAGAACAACTGAAAGATTTTTGTGTTTTGGCTGCAGATAAATCTGTTTGCTGGAAGTAGGTGAGGGCTCTTTAATTCCAGTTTTCCTGTTTGTTGCTGAAGCAGTGAAGCATTCAGAAAAAGACAATTTCACTTTGATTAAATGCCTAAAAAGTTATCTGGTTGATTATAAAAAAAAAAAGAAAGAAAAAGGATGTTGCATAAGCTTTTAATATTTAATTTCTATACTCTAAGTATCCGGAAGAACATTTAGTTCCTGTTTTGAAAGATGAATGCTGTATATTGGAAAGTGTACTGAAGGCTCATTTGCAGTCACAACGCTTGTTTGCTTCTCTAGTATGTACGTGCAGGGAAGAGTAGAAAGGGTTGAGTGGGCAGTTGGCAGTCATTCATTGTCAGTGATTGCTAGTCATTCATAAAAAACTGCAGAGCTGAGAGGTGGAGCCAGCAGCAGCAGCCGCCTTTCAGGCTCTTGCAGAAGACGAGCTTGTGCAATCACAAGTGATTTGAGAAGCTGCTCAAATATGGTATGATGAATGTAATGAGAAGATGTGTGCTAAATGCATCTAATTAAAAGGGGCTTAGAATAAAGAAAAATGCTTTAATTCTTTTCTTCTCAAGCCCACAGTGGTTTGTGAAAGTGGAAATATAATGGTTCTATGTTCAGGTAAAGGCAATAAATCACTTTCAAGGAGTGCCCTCTAGTTTATGATACCTCTGCAGTATGTCTTTTGCCTTTAAAATAAGCAGTTTTAGGAAATTAATGGGTCTTGATCCAGAGATAAAAGGGAAATTTTGAGGTGAGTAGGAAATATATTCTTGCACTGCATAATTTTGAGACAAAAATGACAGCATAAGTTTAATTTCAAGAAGAGACTGTGTCAGAAGCAGCAAGCCATCCTTTATGTTCTCACTCTAAAAATTGCTGCATCTATATTTTTCCCCTCATTGCAATGACTGCCAATCTCATAGATGATCTCGACAAGATTTTATTTCATCTTTTTTATCCAAAGTGTGGAAGTTACAGCAGCTTGAAAAACTTCAATTTTTAATTTATAAATCTGATTTATTCAAAACTGGATGTGAGTAAAAGCTATTGTATCAGCTGTTCTGTTTCTTCTGGTTTGGTCTATGCAGTTCCCAGCTTCCCAGAAAGCTGCAGAGCTGTCACTGCAGGCTGATCTTTGACTGGCTGGGACATGGTATTTTAGGCTGGGTTTATGTCCAGGCTGCCATTGCATTTAAATTTAAGGAATTCACCTGAAAGTAGAAGGTTCTTGGTTGTTAAGTCAAGGCTTACGGTCCTAAACTCAAAACACTTATTTCCTTATAGAACTGAAAATCTCCATTGAGAAATGGAATTATCACGCTTGAATTTACTGTATTTGACCTATTTGACGATGGACTCCTGGGTCCAGTACTACTCTAAGCATGGTCTGGAAGAATATAATGCTGGCCTAGGAGATTTCATTTTAAATGAAGGTCTGGAGCCCTGTCTGTGTATGGTTTAGAAGGCACCTCAGACTGAATGTGTTTGTTCCTTATCAGATGGCGGAATTTCAAAGTGACCTCAATCTCTCTCTAATAAATTGCTAATTAAATTGTACACTGTAGGCTCTTTGAAGCTTTTTCAGAAGCTCTGACTAAAATATATATAAGCCGAACATCACTACGGCAATGTTCCAATGAAAGTGCATGTGTGCTTTATCTCCGTTTGAGGAAGCTTCATGTTGTAGTTCAGGCAGCTGAAACTATGGCAGTCACCGTTTTCAGCAGGAGTGAGTGCACATTCCCTGGGGCTCTGGTTTCTCTTTGTTCTCAAGAATTTCTCAGTGCTCTCATTAGTATTAACAAGTGTAATCTATGTACATCAAAGAAAAATACACACTTGAAGGAAGTATATTCTATGTGACCTGCTGAGAGATTAGTGTATGCAAGATCACCCTGGAGGTGAGACTTCTTCAGGTGTGTTACTTCTTCTCATAGAGTGGACTGGCAGAGTCTCATGCACCAATAAATACACCTTCCTGCACTAGACTGGTTTCCTCTTCTGAGATGGAGAAGTGACCAGTTGCTCAAGTCCAGCAGCACACAAGGGTTTTGAAGCCTTTCTCATCCATATGTACATATGCAGTTAACTTACTGTATCAAAGTGAAGTGATTTACAGGTGCCTAGAAAATATCTGTTCATAAGATTATGTGGGTGTTAAATGAGTGTGCTTGGTTCCTTGCATTTTCAAAAATGAAGTGCTGTACAAATAAAATTTTTAAAACCATCTCTCTTCATTTTTAAGACACATTTCACAACAGAGGGAAGAAATCAAACATGAGCTTGCAGTGCACCTTAGTGATATTTCATCTTTTGGAAGTTTCAGGTCTGTTAATTTTAAGGCCATTCAGCTGGATGATATTTGGAAGCTGGCTTGAAGTCCTTGTCTATTACTGGAGAGCAGGTGATATTAGAGATGAGTGGTACATAGCTGTTTATGTACAGCTCTAAACATTATATAGGGGAATGTGATGCCCTGAAAACAGTCTCAAACCCAGGCAGGCTAGTCCCACTTTAGTAATTGAGCATCCAGCTATTAAAGTACCTTTTTAGATTCCTAATGATCTCTTTTATTGCAACAGTCAGAAAGTAGAAAAGCAGGAGCAGCAGCGGATCCATCACAGTACTTTCTGCTGACCTACTGCTGATGAGTACATGTATTGCAATACACTGGGTTGCTTTTAATTTCTCTCTGCAGTCAGCACTGCAGGTTTTGGTGTTCCGAAGTAGGTAACATTTTACAATGTTGGGGATTTTTTAAGAGATTCATCCTTTTAAATAAAAGAGATAAAAGCCAGTCTGTCAGTGAAATGCATCGCACAGCTGTAGTCAGATTGGCAGTTCCTATTTTTAACTTGGCAACTTCCCCATGTAACAGGCTACAGCTTTCTGTGACATTTCAGATACAATTAATATCCTCTCAAATTTTTGGGAGGCCCATCTTATGTTACAGCCCCAAACAACAGCAATGGAAGCTTCTGGAGAATGAAGGGAATGGGCTACACAAAGCTGAGCAGCTCATGTGCTCTCCCTATGTAGCCTCATCTACCATATTTTATTAGCATTAGAGCCGAAATATAGGACTGAACGGACCGTTTGCCCAGCCCAGTATTTTTTGTGCTCCCATGTTGTTTCTTAGAGTTCAGTGTTAACAACTAAATACAGAAATACATTTATTTGATAAGAAAAATCATAGTCCTGTATTTGATTCTTTGTCTTGGAACATGAAAAACAAAAAACAAATAAATGCCTCTGTGACAGAAGTGCCATGGCTGCTGCAAGGCTGAGAAACCTACCTGCAGAAACATTTCTCTGTTTTTTGCTGGCAGTACACATTCAAACCAGTATCTTCTCTCAGTGCAGATTTACACAAATCTCTCCTACCTACTACTGTGGTTTTCTGCTTGCTTCTGTATGAAAATGGGAAAATGTGAAAGAGCTGGTAGTACTGGCTAACTGACTAGTACTCAGCTGCCATCCAGACAGCTAAAATAGGATGCATCAGACTGTGTATAAACATCTGCAACATCACCGGCTTCTTCTAGGGTGGTTGGTTATGAAAAAAAGTGGTTAATGGAAAGGAATAGGAAACTCTGTATCTAGACTCCTTATGGCTCAGTCTAAAGTAAGTATGGACAACAAATGAGATATTCCTACATGTGCCTTTTTCTCCTGTCTATGCAAGAACCACATAGTGACTGGCTCTAATGTGGATTAGTAAAGTCATAGGAGTCAAGGCTCTTTATTTATGAAAAAACCATTCCAAGATAGAGTAGTGGAGTTTATTTCCTAAGCCAAGTAACTTGTCTTTTCCATCTTTCTAGGTAGCTGTGTGTTCTGTCATTGCTTGTAGCCTAGATGTAAGGACAAAAATCTGGGCAGTGTTTACGAACTTAAAAATTCAGATAAACTCTTTACTATAATGTCTCACGTGCCTGATGAGACTTTATCAACCCACTCAAAAATCTCCATTTATGCATGACTGCTTTCAAAAATCATTCCCAAAGGACCTGTTTCTGTGTGAAGACCATACATGTTTATGCATGCTTCTCCTTTTAGTTCTGTCTTGTGTGGTTGTAATGGAGACTTCCAGGAAAAATGTATTTGGAGAACCCTAAGGAAACCCTCCACAGTGAGGGCTATTTTCTTAGCTTATTCTGTTGGAACTGCCATGTAATCTGGTTCCAAATCCTTTACTCCTGTAAAGATGACCCTTTCATGTGGTGTTACAGTAGAGTAGATAGAGTTTAAGACAGCTGATATCTCCTTGTGTGGTTTTATGAAGAAGGGTATTGGAGCCTATTGCAGTAAACTAACAAGCAGCTTGTTTTTGATTTGGAGAGTCTTCATCTGATTGATTCTGGAAGTTACTGCAGAACTGTCTCTAGTAGAACTGGAGGTGGGGAGGAATTCCTGACACAGGGGCAATGGAGTGCCTGGCTGTGTACCGTGTGTGCCATGGCAGTGTTCCATAGCCTGCTTCTAGCACTCAGCCCTCTCTGACAGTTGAGTGGATGGAAAAGGCAGGTATTGCCCTCCTTGAGATTCAGGAATTAGAGCCTGACCTTCTATGCACCCTATAAGCACCTTTTCTGTTTTGAGTTTGTATGAACTAGTGGCAGACCGGCCAAATCCTTTTGAAGTTCCTTCTGTTTATATTTACTATTTAATATAATCTGACAAGCACAGAGCTTAGTCTCTCAGTAGTGTGGGGGTTTTGGGAAACGCATATCTGCTTTTCTGCAAATGTACGGAGCTGGAAAGTGATAGCCAGGCTTTTTTCACAGTGTGAGTGGCATAAATGTAAGCCACAGTCCTGTCGGATGATGGAGGGGAAGATGATAATACTGTCTGATCCGAGAGAACTTTGATAAACATCAAGTACAAAAATGTCTGTTCTGTTCATGTATTCTAAGTTAATGTTGAAGACTGGCCTTGTTGTAGGAAGCATCGCAGTCTCAATAGTTCTTTGCTACAGAGAAAAAATGAATAACCAAAAAAAACAAAAGCTGATGTAGATGCAGGAAAAAGTGTATTTGCTGCATTGTAAAGAATAATTTTGGATGCCCAGGGGCACACATGAGAAAATGGAAAGAGGATGCAAAGGATAGGGAGCAGGAAGAATGAAGGCAGATACTGCGTAAATGGAAATGTGTGTGATTTTTAACTTCTTGAGCCATAGGGTACCATAGGGTTTTTGCTTAGAAAGTGTAAATCTACCAATCTGTGAAAAATCTGCAAAAACAATGTTCAATTCCATGTCATGATTAGAAATAGCTACTCTTTAATTCTAAACTGGGTGGGAGGGGAAAGGTGTAATTAATATAACAGCACTTTTTAGATAATTTTTCTGACAAATTTATAGCTCAAATATTTTCAAGTTTTGAAGAAAATCATGTTTGTTTTAGATTCCTAGCTGTATAAATCTTGTATAAATATGGGGACTCGTGCTTCTGAAAATCCTGTTTTGTAATCCTTCTGTTAGCCGGGAGTAAGGGTAATTTGCATGAACTTGCCGTCTAGAAACCAAAACTGAGTCAGTGAGTTCTCCAAAAAACAGGTTCCCCTGTTAGGTGAAGGCTGCGTGCATCTGTAGATTAAATTTTTTTTTTTGATAAATCATTTATTGTCATTATACTACGATTCAGGATCTCAGGATGTACTAGGGGTTAGACTAAGGCTTAGACTTTTCCAGACCTGAAGAATTTTAAATGTAGACCCTGGGTTAAAATTATGCATTACCATGAGCTTCCTATGGCAACGGTGTGCTCCGTTGGCACAATTCCTTTTCATGAAAAAGGGTTTAAAAGAAAAATCCTCTTTTTCATCCCTAGTTGTAGTCTTCCTGATAAACAGAAACCATCCCTTTCATCCTTTTTTTTTCAAATTGATTGCTTAGGTGTAGTATTAAAAAGCTTCATCCAGGTTGGGGTTCACATGGGGAAGGAAGGAATTGGCAGTTTTCTGTGGTATGTTTGTGGGGCTGCTGCTCTTCTTAACTAGGCTGGCTGGACTGTGAGCTACCTGGGAATCCCGGACAGATAACTATTATGTGTTAGCAGTCAGCCAGATGTCCACTTAGAGTGTAGGGATGTCTTCATGCTTACTGTGGAGTCAGGGGAGACTGTGCAGCAGAGAGCACACGCGAGCACCGTGCGCATGCCGTGAATCATCTGATGCGCCTTCCTGCACCTGCTCTGGCCACCTGAGGCACTCAGTGGTCACACTTCACATGTTGTTTGAGGAACACATCCATGGGTGTGCGTGGGATTTTGTAGACAGAAAAGTGAAGCCGTTGTTCCTCCACAGGGAGATGAGAAGGGGAAAACCTCTGCTGTAGTTATAGCTAAGTTTGCCCAAATAATGTCCAGCTGTCATCACTGAGACCAGAAACATGGAAGTAAAAAAACACATGACTTGCTGAATTTATAATCAGTGATGCTGCTTCAGTGCACTGAAAAATCCAGTGTAGCTTTGATCCCATCCTCTGGGACAAAAAATTATTTATATTTGTATAAAATATAATTCATTTCATGCATATAAAATAAAAAAAAATAAAAAATGATGAGGAGTAGTTAATGTCTCTTTACTCCCTGTGATTTTTGGTTTAATGGCTTAGATAAAAGTAGAGTGATTGCAGTATCCTCTTCTTTTTGACATCTCTTCAATTTTTTGAGAAATCAATTGCCAATTCATAAACAAATCCTCTTAGAAGATGTCCTGTATTCTAGAGCCTTTTATTTCTAGTGGCTTGTAACAAAATGAATCTGAGTATACACTGAGATGTAAAATGCAAAGCCAGAATAAATTTAGAGCAGTTGAGACTACCCTCAAGTTCAGATAAAATATGGTACCAGGCAATCTAAGACATTCTCCCTGAACAGCCAGTTACTGACTCAGAATTCAGTAGCTTATTAGCCCATTTCTAAAACAAGCTTTTTGTTCCAGGCTCTTTCATGGGACAATAAGAGCATCTGCCATACAGACAGATTTCTGCATGCATCTCATCTAAATGCACCGAAATATGGTATTGTGAACAATGGTGATTTTCTCTTGCTCTTAAATTATTAAGTTTATCCATGGAGTCTGTGCCCTAATCACTTCTTGTCCTGTCCCATTTATCACTGTCTTGCTGTATGTACGGTGAAGGAGGTGGTGAGAGAGATTTGTTTCATAATTCTTCTACAAAATAAACTTCAACGTTTTTTTTCCTGATTGAAGGTAAATCTTTGGAGTATGCAAGATCTTGTGAAAAAACACTCCTCACTTTGTCCTGCATGCCATTTTGGTCCAGTTTTTCATTCTAGGTTTGAGGGTATCCCCGTTTCTATACCTTGTTGCTTTCCTATTTTCTTTGACTTTGCATTTTTTTCATTTATTGTTTACTGATTACATTTATTCAGTACAAGGGATAATTTATTTAGCACAATGAAAGGAAGAACATTAAATTGCTAGTACAAACGACAACAAAAGAAGGAAGAAAAAGTCTCAAAAAGGACAAATAATACTGAATTAATACTGCACAGTTAAGGTTGGTGGGTATCGGGCTTCTACATCATTCTTATTGGAATATCAGCTGCTCTTTTTTCCATAGTCTGGCAGCCATCACTCATGCTTCAATCCCCCATGCTTCAGTTTATGTTCTTTTTGCTCACGGCTGTAGTGCTCAAGATCTGTCCCAAAGGCCTCTTCAACTAAAGCAGTCCAAACCCCAGCCTTGTACATTGCATCAGCTGGTGAGAAATGAGCATATGCCCTAGGAGGTCATCCAGGCACATGAAGGGAAGGCACTTCAGCAATACATGTGGGGCTCTGTTCCTGTTCTTCAGGAATTGGAGTTGATAAGACAGCTCCAAGGTGGAGGAGAACAGGACGCTGCAAGAGCTGTTGCTCCATCAGAGCAAAACAGACATGGATGGAAAAGATCATATTCTGTAAAAATGACTGTGAAAATGTCCTCAACTGCTCTTAGTTCTTTCTAGTTTTCTTCTCTGTTAATACTGGCTGTTATTTTTTTCTTTTTCAATTGGGCTAGGGTAGACGGAGTGGTTTGGGTTTCTCTTCTTGCCCATTGTAACATTTCTCTGGAGCAGAGACTAGGTCGTGTTTTGGTGTGGACCGAAGCCCAAGTAAAACTTAATCTGGCTGTGCCATAAAAAGCAATAAAAATGTTTCTGTAAAAAAATCAGCAACAAAAGAAGGTCCAAGGAGAGTCTCTAGCCTTTATTGGATGCAGGAGGAGATATAGTGACAAAGGAGGAGGAGAAAGCTGAAGTACTTATTGCCTCATTTTTTAATAGCAAGACCAGTTGTTCTGCAGGTACCCAGATGCCTGAGCTGGAAGACCAGGGATGGGGAGCACAGTGATACCTCCATAATCCAGGAGAAATTATTAGTGACCTGCTACGCCACTTAGTCTATGGGCCTTGACGGCATGCACCTGAGGATACTGAGGGAGCTGGTGAAAGTGCTCTCTGGGGCACTTTCCATCGTTTACCAGCAGTCCTGGATAAGCAGGGAGATCAAAGCTAACTGGATAATGACAAATGTGACATATATGTACATGAAGGGTTGGAAGGAGGATCTGAGCAACTACAGGCCTGTCAGTCTGACTTCGGTGCCAGAGGAGGTCATGGAGCAGATCATCCTGAGTGCCATTGAGCAGTACATGCAGGACAACCAGGGGATAAGGCGCAGCCAGCCTGGGTTTAGGAAAGGCAGGTCCTTCTGTGACAAAGAGATGTGCTTAGTGGATGAGGGAAGGGATGTGGATGTGTCTACCTGTACTTTAGTAAAGCCTTTAATAGTGCCCCCCACAGGATACTCCTGGAGAAGCTGGCAGCCCATGGCTTGGTGGTGCACTCTTCACTGGCTAAAAAAACTGGCTGGATGGCTGGGCCCGGAGAGTGGTGGTGAATGCGAGTCACAGCCAGTTGTTGGCTGGTCACTAGTGGGCTCCCCAGGGCTCAGCACTGGCGCCAGTCCTGTTTAATATCTTTATCAGTGGATGAGGGAATTGAGCACCTTCAGTGGGTTTGTGGACAACAGCAGGTTGGATGGAAGTATTGATCTGATGGAGGGTAGAAAGGCTCTGCAGAGGGATCTGGACAGGCTGGATCAATGGGCCTGAGGCCAACAGTGTGAGGCTCAACAAGGCCAAGTGCTGAGTCCTGCCCTTGGGTCACAACAACCCCATGCAGTGCTACAGGCTGGGGGTGCAGAGTGCTCAGTGGAAAAGGAACTGGGGGTGCTGGTCAACAGCAGCTGAATATGAGCCACTGTGTGCCCAAGTGGCCAAGAAGGCCAATGGCATCCTGGCCTGTATCAGCAATAGTGTGGCCAGCAGGACCAGGGCAGTGGTTCTTCTCATGTGCTTAACACTGGTGAGGCCACACCTTGAGACACTGACGTGCTGAAGTGAATCCAGAGAAGGACAGTGGAGCTGGTGAAGGGTCTGGAGCACAAGTTCTGTGAAGAGCAGCTGAGGGAGCTGGGGTTGTTTAGCCTAGAGAGGAGGAGGCTCAGGGGAGACCTTATCACTCTCAGTGATCTTAAGGGTCTTTTCCAACCTAAACAATTCAATGATTCTGTGATGTTGTTGATTTACAGCATATGAAAAAGCCTGAAGAAAGACCCTGTTGCAAACCTACCATGCTTTTGCAGAGCCTCTGTAATTGTGAGGAGCCTAGACAGGAGAGTGGAAAGCTGCTTACAAGCTTTCTGGATAGCTTCATCTGGTGTTGAGGGGGAAGGACCATAATTTTGAGAAGGCCCTTCTGTATTTCCCTACAGGGATTTGCTGGTTTGCATCCTTGGTCTGGTGTATGACATCTACAGTGTGATGTAGGGCAGCTGACAAATCACAGATACTTTCTGTATTATTAGCTTTGTAAAGCTATAAAATTTGAAATTTCTGCAGAGAGGAGCAGACCATGCAGTGTTGTTTCTTCAGGACACCCTTAGAAATTAAAGCCAGGCTTCTCATTTACATCCTTCATACACTGGAAAGCTCCCTCTTCAAGCAGACTCTTGTGAAGCTCTGTGAGCGTTGCTTACCATGGAAATGCTTCTGTATATATATGCTCCTATATTCTGAAAACAGGTTATTTCCTGGAGTAATTTTTTTGGTCATATAAGTCTGTGGAAAGATAGTTTATCTTGATTATTTGCAACAAAAATATGCCATGCCACATGCTTCTCCAGGAGGTAGTTGTCTGATTAAAAGTTTGTCATGCTGAAAGAAAATCAAATAGGAACAATAGTAACATTATGCTATGGTCTAAAAGAAGAGTTACTGGCTTATAAGCAATTTGCTTTTCTCTTGTTTTTTCAGCTTGGATACCTGTGGAATTAGTGACCCTTCTAGACATGATTTCAAAACCGCTTCAGGGGAGAAAACTGCTTTCAGTTGGTCAGACGGTGCTGTCTTAAAACGATGGTGATATGTTAATATGTATTGTTACTGCAGTTTAAATTATTTTGCTTTTTAATACTTCAAAGCTTTTCTGTAGGTGATGGTGATGATAGCTTGCTTTGCAAATGTGCACAAGTTGTCCATCTTCATGAAGCAGACCTTTAAGATCAGGGGAACAGCAACGCTGAATAAGTGCACAGAAAATCCCCATCCATCAGTTAGAGTAGCTCGGGAGTCATGAATGAGAGAAAATATTTCACATGGAATATTCATTGTATTCTGAATATTTTTAAGTCTTTGTGTGCTAGCACCCAAGCCCACATTTTGAGTAGTATTTAAAGTGTAGGAATATGCTGATTTAGAAGATCAATGAAGTTAGAATATAAGCTGCAATGAAGTGATGGGCTTGAAACAGTCTGACAACGCTTGTTCACTCAAAGGAAAAACAAAATACAAAATTTTACCAAAAACTAGTTAACACCAGAAGTTTGGGAAATGTTATTTATTATTTTTTTTCAAATGTGCTTTTGTGGCTGTGATTCGTAGATGACTTTAAATCTTTTGATTTCAGTAGCAACCATGTTTTTGCTTCATGCATATGTTCAGATGGAACACATTTGAATTCTGAACCGGAAAGCACTTGAAAATGAAGTGTACCTTGAGTCCAGAAGTGGACTTGCTGCTGATCACATCTGTAACTGTG
Organism: Rhagologus leucostigma; assembly: GCA_013397725.1. Lineage (NCBI taxonomy): Eukaryota > Metazoa > Chordata > Aves > Passeriformes > Rhagologus > Rhagologus leucostigma. The sequence continues at coordinate 1,910,201 of VZTD01004411.1, read as the reverse complement.
AAGGTTTTAGGTTTGATGGATGAGAGATAGCCTTCAGATACCATAGGGATCTGCATAAAGTGAGGACCTAAACAGAAAAGCAGACCATTTCTTTGGAGTTACTTGAAATGAAGCTGTGTTGGGATATGCTGTGTTGTTCTTCTGTAATTTTCTTTCTGTGTGCTTAGAAGGCACTTATCATCACTGCATTTTGCTTAGATTTAGAAATAGAAAAAGTGATAGCAATTTGGGCGCACGTGTTTTTTTATTACTTTTGGGAGAAACAGGTTGCTTAGTTCATAGGCTATGGGTTATATACAATAGATAAGGAGAAAAAAAAATGGTATACTGTGTTAGGCAACCTAAATCTTTCCTTTAGGCTTATTTTGAAAGAATTTCAGATTTTCAGCCAAGCAAATCTGTTTGTGAATATCATCTGATATTCAGGGATTAGGTTTTTTTTTTATCAAAGAAGACAGAAATGCCCACAAGCCAAAGTGTTTCAGAAGTCAGGCAGAAAAAATGACTGAGTTTGGCTGTGATGCCTTAGCCCACATTTTGGTTTTACATATTTGTACCTGGAGTCCTTGGTGTTTGGGCAGATACATCTAACAGGACCCATGACCAGAAGTACGTGTACATAGTGTACCAGCCCCCCTTAAAAAGTTTGGAAAAAATCAGATGGTAACAAAGCTTGAGCTCAGAGGAAGGCTTTGTACTCTCACTACATGTATGTTGGTCCGGAAGCCTGTTCGAGAAGATTCCTTCATGACTCGTTCCTGTAGGAGGAGGAGTTCCCTTCAGTGAATGAACAGAGGCAGCTTGGCTTAATGGAGTGATTCGTCGTACAGAAAAAATCTCTCCAGTGTGACTTTACTCCTTCTCAGCTGAGCAATGATGACCTCTCCTCCTGAATTTCCAGGGCAGTAAAGGAGATTAGAAGGTGTTCTCTGTGTTTGATACTGTCTGCATCTGATAATGTTTCCTAGGACCACAGTATTTTCTTTGTATTATCTGAGAAAACCAGGAGATCTGTCTAGGTAGTAAAGAAGAGAATGCTTCAGTAATTGCTCTGCTGCTTAGTGTCTAGGAGATTTTCTTAGGTTGCCTTTATCACCACCTTTCTGCCATGTCTTGGTGTAATTTGATATTTTTAAATTTATTTTTTTACTTGAACCTTGCCATTTCAGAGAGATAATTCAGTGAGTTTGACATGTTGTGATAGAAGCCAGGAGAAATGAGGTTTTTTTTAAAAAATCCAGTTAATTTTTTTCTTAGACTACAAATACAAAAAATGAACTAGTCATGTGATTGTCAGCTATTGTTTTCAGTGGTCAGAGTTAATGCTATTCTGGGTGCCCTGACTCTGCATTTCAACCCATGTGATTTAATAAGTTATTTTCAAATTTAACCATTCCATTGTTTTTTAATGCTGAGAACAGTTACAGGGAGACTTGCAATGTCACTGCAATGTATTTTTTATTATAGAATTGAAATTTCCTTCATTCTGAACTGCTTTAACATCACTTTTTTGTAGCAGAATTTACACAGCATGTAATTTTATCCTTACACTGCATTATCTATAGTCTAGCTACTCACCCAATTAAGAGAAGTAGGAAAGAATACTGAGTCAATTAAATGAGCAAATTGACTGTTCTGAGGGTCTATTTAACAAGCTCTTTTACATCAAAACCAACAATATGAATCAGATGGAGAATTTCTTTGGTTCTGACAAAAATGACAGCCTGTTACACATCTATGCTGGAGATGTACAGTGCTTCGTCAAAATGCTGTTGCAGTCGACCAACAAAATGTTCCAGTCCTATGTGGACAAAAGAGCTAAGAAATGTACAAAAACATCTTTATAAACCACAATTATCTCTTTGGAGTGCAAGATAACTATTATTTTTTAGGTTTACAGTATCTGAGGAAGAGAACAGTTCAAAAGTGTTAAACCACTTTACCACCATCCTGTGGTAAGGAGATCAGTCAGTGTTTAAGAAAAAAAATCTATAGAAAATTAGCATTCATATATTGCAATAAAAGCATTAGGCAATATTTTATCAGCTTTTGACCAGTACCATAGAAACGACTCATTGATTAACAGTGTTCTGGGTAAATAAGCAAACTTCAAAATTTCGCATCTCAGTGTTAAATGCACATGTAACTTTAAAATATGGTTTTAGTTTGGACTCTGCCTCCATATTATTAGCATTTAAAACAAAAAACTAATTAGTCCCTCCATATTAATAGCATTTAAACTAAAAAACTAATTAGTAATTCTAATTTACTCATGTCTGTGTTGATTAGATTCAGTCACAAATATAAGTGATTTATCATCTATTGTGAATATAAAGTTTTGGAAGGACAAATAATCATTTAAACAATTATATCTATTTTTACTTCATTGGTTTGGTAACTTGGTATGCCTTTTATGAGCATCCTGACTAAACTGTAGGTGGCTGAGAAATTAATTTCCTAAAATTCCGTCTTTTCTCATGGTGGTAATAGAAAGTCAATATTTTATGGAGGCAAAGTGTATCTGCCATAGGTAAGTGTGTATCGTTGTATGGAAGATGCTAAATGTAAATCCGAAGTGGTAGTGTAAATAGTGTATAAATAGTGTGTAAATAGTGTATAGTATAAATACATTTATTAATCTAAACTCCAGAAAAATCAGACAGGAAATATGAACTCGGTAATAGGCTGTCACTTTGAATCACATGATAAAATAAAGCAGGATTGAAAAAGTATCAGTAAAATAAATCAGTGAAACTAAATATGCCTCCTAATATGTAAATAGTATTTTGGAAACAAGATTTGAATCTGTGCTTTAAATTTTAAGTAAACCCCAACCTTCATATAGGAAGAGGAAATATTCTGTAATGAAGTGATCATTTGATACATTTCGTTAGTTATTAAGTCAAATTTAGTGCTTTGAAAGTATTTCCAATTGGTGTGTTCCACATACTTGTGCAGTACAAGCATAGGACTAATGCTGAAGCAAGAGAGCAGATCTGGGAAAGAAGAAAGATGAAGGAGGTGTTTGCTGTATAAGGCTTGCAAATGTCAGTGGTTTTGCTTCCAACATGTCTTTGCAATATGTCCTACTTCATTTCCGTGTTGTTATTTAGAAATCTCTTAAAATCATTGTACAAGCAAAAAAGCTTTAGCTTCGTTTAGTTCAGCTTGCTGTACTGAATTGCAGTATTCACATCAACAGCCAAACACACCATAAAACATGGCTGGAGAATTAAACCTGCATCATTCCTGCATCCATTTTAGCAAAGGATGATAATTAAGTTGTTCAGAATGGCTGAAAGGCAAGAATCAAAGTATTGCTTGACTACCTCTGGAGGGCGAATGATTACACTGCATTACAAATTGTGATTTGAAGTGAGAGATTGCTGCTTTCCCTTCATTATGGAATTTTTTGGTTTGCGTTTGAGAGGCTTAGTTCTGACATGTCTCAGATTTTTCCTTCTTTGGTAATCCTGTATTGAGCCTCATCTTCCAGCTATAAGGAACCAGGTGAGACTCCTGTCGGCATTTGCCTTTGTTACCGAAAGCTAGTAGAGGAAAGTGATAGATTAAGTACCAGCAATCCTTTCCTTTCTTTCTTTCTTTAGTGCTGGTTCCTAGCATAGACTGCAATTTCAAACATGTGTGAGTGTGCCATTCACAACTTTGATTTGGGAAGCTGGTATTCTGGACTTGGGGGGAAGCAGTCGCTTTGTCACCCTTTTCCTTACACTGGTGTTATCTCAATAGGAGTTGCTAGAATTAACTCTGCAACTGCTTTGGGACTTCTGCCCAGATGGTGAAGTGTGGTGTCCAAGATATATGGGGCTGGCTGAAGAGAAGTAGAGCTCAGAGGGGAAAAAATCCTCTCTTGTAGGATTACAGAGTGAAAAATTACACTATCCAATTTTTTTTAGAGAAGTAAACTAGATACTTATAATCAAACCAAGCCAAGATCTTAATCAGCAGATTTTAGTGATACCTTAGAGAGTGGGGTTCTGAAGGTACTCTAAGGTGTAAGCAAGAAAGAAGCTTTTTCTTCATTTTACTTTGCAATATTCTGATACTGTTAGCTTTCTATTTTCGTGCTTGCTTCTTCACTAGATGATAAACTCTGCTACACAGAATGGAGTAGTTTCTGTTGGTTTAGAACTTTGCATAGCCTTAAGCCGAAGCTACTGCTGATCATACGTTGATAAAAGTATACCTTTAGAGCTGTTAAATTTCATTAAGATATTTTGTTTGAGGCTGTCAGTGCTTGGAATAAATGCTTTGAGAATTTCTGGCTTTCACCTATTATAATTTCAAGAATGTTTTAAAAATGTAAGTTTTTAAGGTCAAGGTATGTACTTCACTTCTGCTTATGCACTTCAGAGTGGTGTTCTGTAATAGACATATTTCATGGTACTGCACCACATAAATATTCAGAAAAAGTAAGTATTTAAAATGACATAATTAAAATTTAATCTGAAAGCAATATTCCTTTTAAGTTATTGGCATGGCTTTTTGCAAGAAGTGGAGAGTGTTTCAGCAGCTGAAACCAGCAACCTCCCCTAAGCCAATTCTGTGGTGTGCCCTTAGATCATATTGCATGCAACATCAGCTTGGCACTTTGGCTACCAATGCCATACGTGTTTTAAAATAATTGTCCCGTTCTTCAGAAATTCACACAGCTCGCCATTATTGTGCTGTACATGCGATCTGATTTCATGTTCTGCTTGCTTTTGTATGCTGCGGTCTTCCAGCAAAGCAAGCAGCAACACTGGAGAAGAGAGGAAGAAAATTCCCATTGACAGTGCTTGTGCATAGAGCACTCTCCCATTTCCTGACATGGTACCAGGCTTTTGGATAACACTGTTCTTCACTCTTTAATTGTCCAGCCGTATGCACTGAGTTTTTTTTTTTCCTGTTAACTTTAACACCCTTATCAAGAGAATGGAGATCATTCTATTTTTTTTAAAAGCATCTTGAAATCTGTCAACTGAAATAAAAGTCATTTGAAATACTGAATGCCTTCCTTCCTTCCTTCCTTCCTTCCTTNCTTCCTTCCTTCCTTCCTTCCTTTCCTTCCTACCTTCCTTCTTTCCTTCCTTCCTTCTTCTCAGTATAGTGAATTATCTATTATTATCTTGTAGTATGTGGTCTGAGTCTTCGTCTTCCCTTTGAGCACCTTGATAAATCTTGAAAGGAATAATTTAAACTCTTTAGAGCTGCTGAAATTTTAATAAGATTACTTGTTCTGATAATATACTTCTCTGTCTCATTAGAGTATATATTTCAGGTAAATTTGATTGCCTCTTTAAGCTATGTGCATCTTGAGAAATTATCTTACAATAATTAGGATTTATTTTGCACTACCCTAAGTCAAATGATTTTTTAAGCCTTAAGCATAGTGTGAGGCAACACAGATTACAAGCCATAGTAGCTTTTTTTAGGTGTAGGTAATATTGAACCAAATCTTGGCTTGATTCTGATATCAGAAGACTGTAGTTAGAGCTGGATTTTTTTGGTTGCCTTTTTAAGTTAAAAACATTAAAAAGATGCTGAGTGTAAAAACTATTTTCAATGAAGCAATAATGGCAAAATAGAAAAGCAGTAAAATGGAAAGTAAACCACTTTCCCACTGTCCTGCCCATTGAAGTGAAGACTTGTCAGCCTTCCAGCATGCTGTGGGATGTGCTGCTCTGAGCAGTGTTTCTCTCCCTTGTTGGTAACTGCATGGTGTATGGTGCATGGTATATTTTGAGTACAGCTGGCTGTCTCAGCTACCAAAGAATGAAAAAGCTCTCAGAAAAATACAGCACATTAGACTGAATGCCTATTAACTTCATGCCATGTAAAGTTCATGAAGTTTCCATCACTGAAGATAATCAAGAACCTGGTTGGACATGGTCCCAGGTGACCTGCAGTAGTAAGACCATGCTTGAGCAGGATGGGGTTGGATGAGGGATCTTAAGCAGTCCTTCTGAAGCTCAAGGATGCTGTGATTCTATAAAATTAAATTCAGCAGAATTCACCCAAATCAGGGCATATCTGTATGCCCTATGTGTTAGTTTTCCCAGGTTTCTGTCTTCTTAAATGAGGAATTCTTTATGAAATTGTCAAAATAATTTCCTGGATTTTTATTTTAATTCAGTTTGAGTTCTTATATCGTCAGGATAACAATATTTAAAGTGTTACAGTTCTGTGTAGGTATTTCAGCATCCTCATTATTGTAATGCTTCAATATCATGTACACAGAATGCTTTGTTTCTTGGGAACTTCCATTAGTATCTCTTACAGCCCTGTTAAAGAAGTATTGTACTTTGAATTCACACAATGCATAATCATTTTACTCAATCAGATTCACATTCAGCCAGAGGTTCATAAACTGTTTTACTGTTGACTGGATGTCACAGTCAACAGTGTCAAAAGTGACAGACACTACCATTAGCAGTGGTCTTGACAGCAACTAATACTGTTGGCATGGGAAGTGATCATGTCTCTGTCGGGCTGCTTGCCAGTCCGAAGTCATTAATGGTACTTGTACTCAGAACAGCTACTCTAATGGCCTTTTGTTAGGGTCTGCATTATGGTAAGTCCTATTGCCGTAATTCCAGTCCTCCTACCAGACCTCCTGACTGGCAGAACTTGGAACTTAGTACAAATATAAGTGTTGGCTTCAAATGTTAGTTTCTTTTTAAGATAAATGCTTTAATAGTGCAAACCATTTTTACTTTCATTATTACTGTCATAAATTTTATTATATGAACCAAGGATATTTTAGGGGGACCTTAACCGCCCTTAGGAGCTTTCATCTTTTTGAAGTTACGGCAAATAAAGCACTTGCCACTTCTGAAACCGCATCTTTAGACAGATCTCTGTTTCTGCTTCTAATATAACATGACAGGCAATGCAAGGAAAAGTCAGCGTCTGAAAACTCATAACTCTGCAGGTGGTTTGGTGGGGTGAGATTCTTCTCATATATATTTTCTTGTCATCTGAATTTTCTTCTAGTCAGTGCTGTTAAAAAGTACTTTTAGAGGGCTTGTATACTGAGAAAAGCATCTGTAATAAGTTGAATGGTAATCCTTTGTATCTTTGTTTTTCACCATTAACTGTTGAGAGACTGCAGGTGACTAGTTCCTTGTTTCTAGAAAACAAAATTATTTCAGAATAACTGAATCACTATTTCTCCCCCAAACCATAGGGCTTTAAGAAACCTCTCTGTATTAGCACTGACAGCTGCTGTATTTATGCAGGTCATTTATTTGTGTCTTTACTTTTCCATCTCAAAAGGAGAAATGAAATGAATATATCATAGAAGGAGGGAACCTCCACCAGGTGACTCTACTCGGAGTTGAGTCTTTGAGTGAAGGTACCCAACTTTATTCAAGCTGAACAAACTAAGCGATAGCAGAAACCTTCCAATGAGCTAAATTTGTGTTTTACTAGACAGACTCAGATGATCTAAAACAATATAATTGTTTAACTAGGGGAGACTCTGGTCTGCTAGGTGAATCTTATTATTTGAGCCTCTTAAAAAGGAGGGATTGGTCCAACTTCAGAATTTTCCTGAGCCATACAAGCCATGCAGTTTCCTCTTGTCTCCAGAACCGTGCCCTTCCTTTCAGTCTGTCAGTGGTTTGCCTTGAAAGTCTCCCTGGCAGCTTTTCAAATTTAGATTTCTTCAGTGCCCTCGCTTTCTTATGGTCCATGGCAGGAGCTGCCAGTGCAGAGGAGCAAAGCAGTCTCTCGTGTGGCCCCAGGGAAGTAGGCAGAGCAACACAATGGGGTGGCCTTCCTCCTCTTTACTTGCTTCCTTTCTGGGTTAAACACATATAAGGTAGGTACATGATAAACTGAAAACAAACTAAATAATTCTACCATCTGTTACAAGCCATCAAAACAGAAGTAGGATAAAATACGAATTCATAATAGCTTTAAAAATACAGTGCAATTTGGAGAGTAAGCAGGTGAATGTTTATGTAACATAGCTTGCCATGGGAAAACTAAGCCATGCATTTTTGATGTGTTAATGATTTTACAGCTTCTTAAATAGAATTGGAGAAATTTATCCAGATACCATTTCAAATAGTCACCATCATCACAGAGCTGGGGAAGGCTCTGTAGGTGCCTTTCTTCCTGAATAGATGGACAAATACAACTTCTGTAAATTGCAGCATATAGGTATTGCTGCCCTCTTTTCTTTCATAAATTAGTGGGTTTAATTAATCTTTTTGTTTCTGGTCGAGTTGCTTCTCTTTTGGCTGACTTCACTCCCTGTAGGAGCCATTCTGTCCAGTGGTGCAGAAAACCATGTCTGTGATAAGAAGCTTGATGAATCACGAACAGGGATAATTTATACAGAAAATTGTTCTTGTATTATACAGGATATGCAAATGAAATGGATCATGGGACCAGGATTTTTGTAGTGGGACTTAGTACAGACTCAGCTCTGAGACCTGGAAATCAAACGTCATCTACAGTGGTGGGAAAATATTGATTTTTTAGTTACATGTTTACTTATGATAAGCTTGGCTATCATTTAGAAGGTTTCAAAGAGACTAAAGGTGTTTATGAGCAGTGTAGTAACCAAAGGGCTGGCTATTCACCAAACTCTTCTACCTTCCTTTTATAAAAAAATTATTTTACAGGGCAATGATTTTTATTTTTCTCTGCAATTTGTGTGTGTGTGTAAAAAGGCATATTGCAGAACTCTAAATTTCTTTGGATTGCTTCTGAACAAAACACAAATTATGGCAAAGAACAACTTCTAGAAGGTTTCCTTAGCTAAAATGTTAGGATAAATAGTGTCGATCCTGAGAGAATGACAAAAAACATCTGTTCTTCAGGAGTGGGAACTGTTCTTCACAATATGGGAGTTTTCTGTGGGCTTTGCCTTTCAAGTGTGAGATGTTTCTGGAATTCAGGCCGTGGTTTCACAGGAAGCAAGAGCAGGATAAGGAGAATTCTTGATCTTAAGTCATTGCATTAATACAAATTAATGTGGAAATTGGTTCCTTTGTATTACAGCATAATTTCAGAATCAGTAGCTTATGGAATATACTTACTAAATAATGTCTGTCTAGTTGAATAGATTTAATTGTGTTTCACTGAGAAGGATGTAACACCTTTTGAGGATTTCTTTCTTATCAGTAACATTTGTATTTAGAAATATGTGTATGTGCAAAAAAAAATTAAAGTACTATCCTCAACTGCTAACCTAAAATTAAGAATTTGAATGTGGAAAAAAATTATTCATAAAATACATCAGATGGGCTATTTGTTGCATTATGATAATTAAGAACATATTTTTAATGAATTAAAAACCAGTTTGAGAAAACCAGGTGGTGCTAAAATTGGGACTGAGTCAAGAGAAATCGTACTTGCAAATGAGGGAAGCAGTGATAAGTAACACAGTGTGCTGTTGGTAAGAATTGTTGACCAATCTGCTCCGTGCTCTTCAAGTCATCCATTAGATCTTCAAACTACAGCATGTGTCTCTTACAAAGCATAAACTGTTTCTTGCTTAACTATTTGTTAATAAAGAATTAAGAGTCTAATAGGATAAGCCTAGAATGATGCTGTTTCTCATGATTTCAAGGAAAGGCTATTTTAGTCTACTCGAACTGAAAGAATTTCTTTCTTGTCCTGATTGGAGGTGGTTTGTCCTCAATAAAGGGGTTTACAGATGTGCCAAAGCTCGCCTCCAGTTCTACCAGTTCCAGCAGTCAACTGGAAGATTGGACGCAAAGTTTGTGCACTCAGGTACATAGGACAGGAGCATAGCCTTTTAGCCGTGCCTAGACCTCCTCTGTTTTTTGTTATATATTGGAGTACTTCCTGCTGCAGCGTACAGCAGAGTTCAGTCTTTTGAACTATTTTGCAAAGAAAATGCCAGCCTATTAAGCAGTTGCCTTGGAATGTACAGTATAGAAAACTGAGTGTTGGTGTTAATAAATGTTGCCTGTCAGCCTCGGCAGTCCTGTACTGTCAATTTTCTGGTAAACAGGAACCCAGTGTGAATGATACTTGGGTTATTTTCAGCTAAATCATTCAGCAAAGATAGTGAGTAGTTAACCTTATATTTTTCATAAGTCTCTCCCAAGCAGTTAGTGTGTTCAGTAGTGACATGTGTTCAGTGCTGTCTTTTTGTACACGGGGTGCTGGGTCCATTACTGTTCAACCTCTTCATCAATGAGCTGAACTGCAAGACAAAGTGAACCTTTAAAATGTTCACAGATGACACAAAACTGGAAGGAATAGCTGATGCATGAGGTGAGTGTGCTGCAATTCAGAAGGACCTGGACAGGCTGGAGAACTGGCAGACAGAAATGTTAGAAAGTTCAACAAAGGGATAAGCAAAGTCTTGCATCTGGAGAGTAATGACTATAGGCACTGGCTAGGGAATGAACATCTAGAAAGCAGTCTTCCAGAAGAGGACCTGGAGACTTTCATCCTTGGAAACCTGCACTAACTGACCCTGCTTGAGCAGCAAGGTTGGACAAGAAGATCTCAAGATGTCCCTACCAACCAAAATGATTCTGCATGAGAACCAGACTTATTACACGTACTATTGAAGTGATACATTCAAGAGACAGAGAAGTAACAGAGAATGAAAGGGAAGTATTGGAGATTTTATCTTCATAAGCATTTTAAATTTTAAATTTTTGGTAAAATGGAAGCTTTGAAGATGACTTTCGTTCCTCTCATGCATTCCTGGAATCTTTTGCCTGGGCCCGCTTGTCTTTTCTCTGTCCATGGGTTTCTTGCAACTGCTGGTGCAGCCATCCTTTCTCCAGACCCAAGCATCAACTTTTCTTTGACAGGCTATTTCTTCTCATCTAATTATATCAGACTTGCTTGGCCTTTGGGTTTTGATGGGAGCTTCTAGATTCTATTTATTTATTTATTTATTTATTTATTTATTTATTTAACATCGTTTTGATTCTAAACAGCTAAACAAAGTTTCTGTAATAAATTGGAAGGGCCACTTGTGGTTCTCTCCTGACTTTCTAGGTCAAATATTTTTTGCCTTCCGGTCCTGACTCTTTTCCCACTTTGTGATGGGAGACCTGGCAGAATTGAAGGAAGATCTCTTTGGGGTGATGGAGGGAAGCGTAAAGAAAGTGAGTCTGAGACACAGTGATTTGAAAGACAAATGGACTTAGAAGAACGGGAAATGAAATTAGTAGAATTCGTTAGTGGAATACACGAGAGGGAGACATTAGGCTAGTCAGTAGACTTAGGGAAGATGTAGCAAGATAGAGCTGTGGGATATTTGTATTTGTATAACATTGGTATATGTAATTTTATGGGAATTTTCTCTCAGACTTTGCAATGGTTTTCTAAAAGTAGGTATATCCTACAGCCCTACTAATAATGCACAGGGAATCTTAAGAAAGTCATGATTTAAAAAAAATAAGTGGGAAGGGAAGTGGAAACATTAAATAGAAAGTGGAAAAGCATAGCAGAATAAGCAATAGGGAAGAAATAGCACAACCGAAAATCAAAGGGATAATTAATAGAGGAAGAAGGTGGCAGTGGTTGGGTACAGTGTGGGGAAGAACTGGAAAAAAGCAGCTGCCATCTCTATCTGTGAGGGAATCATGTTGAAACCTGCTCAGTTATGTGCCAGTTATGTGATTGCAGCTCCTCACTGTAGACATTTTCTGAAAAAAATTGCCACTCCCAACATTTTAGAAGGTGTTATGGAAGGCTGCTATGTTTTGAAAAAGAATTAAAAAATAGTGGCAAAGTTTCCTGATTTATCTCAACTGACAAAGATTAGTCAGCTTTAAATGTGTGATCTAGGTGTGCTTACTACCTGAAAAAATAATAGTCATTCATGAGTTCTTTTTTAGTCATTTATTTGCACTATAGTGCTCTCTTCCACAAGGGTGCTGGAACATGCTGATTTTCCCTGGGGAGAGACTGCCCTAGTGAGGTGAGAAAACTGGACTTTTAGATAAAATAAATAAATAAATAAAGTTTGCCACCCTCTCATTTAATTTTTCAATCTCGATAGCATTTAAGTAACAATCTCAGTAGCAAGGGGCTGGAGTTTAACTCTTTAATATGTAAAGTTACTTGGAGAAAGAGTAATGTTGTTTTTTCCAGAGGAACCACATTTAAGTTCACTGCACTTTTTCTTCAAAAATATTCTTAGTAATTGATCATGGATATGCACATCAATGTGAAGAACTGTGTATTGATGTTAATTTCAGATGAGATTATTCCTTTTATTTTTCTTGCTTTTAGATGTGACAAACTGCCAAACTCTGTTATGTGTGTACTGATGTAATGAATATTTTTCTAGGTTCCATGGGGTTTTCTTATTGACCTGATGTAGATCTTTGTTAGTGGGAAAACATTTAAATCCTTGATGAGAATTTAGCCTCTTATGACAACCAAGTCTAGTGTGATGTAGCGCCACTGTTGGCATCCACTTGTATTTTCCATCACCAGTTTATCTCATCATCATGTATTTTCTCATCATCAGTTGATGATGAGGCACTGTGTGATCAATAGTAGAGTACTAAATTTTTCTGTGCAGAGTTGAGAAAACTGAAAAATTGGTGGAACATTTCATTTTTAGCTGGCATTATTATTGAAAATATTTCATTGCCTTCAGAGAGAAGATGATCAAGAAAAGCAGAACATAAGTGGTATAATATTTATTTCCACTAGCATTGCTTCTATTTTTGGAAGCAGGTCTCATAGAACTCATTTTACAGGAAAAGAATACAAATTATTTCCCCACTCCTCACCACTGCTTCTCTGGCATTTTTTTCCTCTCTTCCCATCCTGCTTTTAAAATTAGACTTCTAAGAAGTCTTAAAAAGCAGCCACTGGGGGACATGTTCATTATATCTGCTCTTCTTCTTGCTTATTGAGCCTTAAGTTAGATGATTGAAGTTGGGACAGCAATTGCAAGCAATTGAATTGATGACTTGGAGGAAAAGCTAGCAGGTGAATTCAGCAGGGTGTTCTTTTTATGATGTAGTTCCTTGATTACCAAGAAAACAGTGCATCACATTTTTTGCAGATAATTGATCCAGGTAGTAACACAAGCCCCATCTCTAACCCATTAATCTGTAGGAAATCTGCAACTGGAAGCGCATGGGGAGTGGAAGTGGGTGGATGATGCTTTGCTCCTTGGGAATTTGGTTTACAGGCTAGGAAGGTGATGCAGGAGGTGATGTTGGTAGTTTGATTATGTCTATGGTATTGACTATTCAATTTTCATAAAATTATCAATTCTATAACACTTAGGAAATAAAATCCAAAAGAAGCTCTTGTCTTCTGGGCTGCTTTTTGACCCATCATCCCACATAAATAATTCTGGATAGAATTAATAATGTAGATATTTGGTGTTTGAAAACAGAAGATGTATGCTGTGAATTAAAAAAATATGAGGATGGTTATGTCAAAATAAGATGTTCACACAAGGGAAAATTTTGTTTCTTTTCAGAGGAAAGAGGAGTTGCTAGTGTTTTATAAATAATAAAAGGTTCTGTTTGCCAGAAATAGTCTTATGTAAGTAGGCAGAATCAGATAAAGTTTTGGTTTTTAAGTTTCACCATTGCTAGTAAAAGTGGCTTCATGTCTTTCCAGTACAGTTTGGGTAGTGTAATGACATCAGACTCTAGGCATTTCTATTTATGTTTGCGTACACAATGAAATTAAGAAGCAATGAATGTATACAAGTAGCATCAGTGCTGTGATGAAGTGCTCTTAAAATAAGTATGTACAAGTAGAAGTGTCTGGAGATATAAAATATTCAGATGGTTGAATTAATGACCGAGAAAGACGGTTTGATGTTTTGAAAGTTTCTTTTTTAAAAAATAATCAATTATGTATTAATATAAAGCTGTTTGATTAGCTGTCGGCAGCTGTTGTCGCTGTGCCGGTCAGGGAGGAGTTGGCATGAGGCAGCTGTGCTCCGGCGCTGTGGCCTGAGGCTGGGCTGGCTTATCCCAAGCTGGGGCACAGGATGGCAGCTCCTCAGGGTGCATGGTCACTCAGAGGCATGGAAAGGGCACGTCCTGCTGCGCTGCAGCCCAGGGGGCTCTCCTGGGATTGAGGTGCAGGCAGCCCTGATGTGGCTGGTGCCAGGATTTCTCTGGGCTGACTGCAAGAGGTGTTTTCCTGCTAGCCTAAAGCCAGCGCCGCTCCTGACCTCCTTCACAGTGACCTCTGAAATGCATGGCGAGCGTAAAGATGGAATTGTGTGTTGTCATTTAGAAGTAGCTTCTATTAGGCAGAATTTTTTAAAATAGATTTTGGAGGAAGTAAAAATCGTTACTCATCAAAAATGAGCTGTAATAGAAGATGTTCTGACATTCATTTCAAAATGCTTTTTAAGGACTTTTTCTGCCACTTTATATGAAACCCCATCTCTCCCCAAGTTCATTGTATAATAAAACCTTAGCCAAAAGAGAGTTTCCATGTGTTTCTCTGTGTGTGTGTATATATATAGCTAGGTAATGGTCTGTGTAAATAAGGATTGTACTTCTTGCCTAAATGACCCATCTTGCTGATACTGCTGTGGAGCCTTATCTGTTGTTATCAGAGCTGAGCTCTGGAGGCTGGATGCTCATTTTGGTGAAATCTCAGCTGCCTTTTTTTAATACATTTTTTCTCCTTCTGGCAGAACCCAGATCACACTTAACGGTTTTAATCAAAAAATCACAAAGTCAGTGTTAATGTGCATTTCTCTCACATGAATCTGCAAATGGTTTCCCTTTTCTTTGGTTTCTGTGTTTAAGACCAGTCCCAGAGAATGGTCTAAATATAGGTCTGAGGATCATAGAGCTCTGGATTAGCAAATGTCATTAAAGCACCTCTGAGGTTCTGATCTTTCTGGGATGTCTATGTAAAATTAAAGTATGAATTTTCTGGATTATGTTTTTAATCTTAAAAAGGAATTGTTTCTTTTAGTTTAAATATTCTCCATGGAAGCTGCCATTTTATTGATGCCATTTAGCAGAGGGCCCAGTTTACAGGAACATGCTGAGAAGTTTTTTTTAGAGAACACTGGAAAGCAGAACATTCTAAGTTGTAAAACTTCCCGCTGACTTTATTTTCTAATAAAATGTTTAAAGGTTTTTGTATTAACCAAAATAGGTACCAAGTTAACACCATGGGACTTGAGTCTTCCAGCTTTTTACTAAGACTACATACATGCTAGCTTATGAAGATTGTTCAAAGCTAGCAGGATGGTTTTGATCAACTATCACTTCAAATCAGTGGTTTTTGGTACTGGCTTTTATATGAAGTGATAGTATCACTGAATAATCTGACACAGGATCTTCGGGGTATGTCTGATATTGACTCCTTTTATTTGGGTAGCAGCTACTCAGCCTAGTGAAGAAACAGAGGATTTAAGCCTTGTCTTATCTCTAACAATATCATGGTATTTTCGTGTTAAGAGTCTTTTTTACTACTGCTGTCCCACAGATGGTACAGGCACTGCCCACATGCTTCTCCATCCTTTTTCATCATGGGGTTGAGAAAACCTTTAAAACCCATATTGATCATTAGGCAGATCAAATAACTTGAAATTTATTTAGTATTCTGTTGTGGAGGTGTATTGCAGTGCTGACCTTAGGCTAACTTCTTCTGTATAACGAAGGCATGTAATTATCCTTCAGAACTATGGTCATGGTGTCAAGAGTCAAGTACATAAAATCAAGGACAGAACCTCTCTCTTCAACATGTTAGAGGAAAATGGTGAAAATGGTAAGGAATGTCTACAGTAGGATATTTGGAAGCCCATCCTAAAAGTGAGGAAAGATACAGACCTTAAGGTTTTCCAGCAGTACCGGTCTCTTTCTTCGTGGTTCAGCCCATTTGCTCTGTGTTCTCTTCCCTCTGTCCTCACAATCAGTTTTTAATAGAGTCAGATGTTTTCAGCAGTCACAACTTGAAATGTTTAGGTTTTTTGATTGATACATACCAGCCTGGAATTTCTTTTTTAGTTGAAGATCTGCATCTGCCAGACATCCCAGGGTACTCATTTTGTGACTTCCCAAAACAATTCAGGGGAAACGGTGCTTTCCTTGAAATTCTTACATGCTGTAGTGAAGAGGAAATGTCCGTCTAAAGATGCCCCTTGGGTATGTCTCAGCAACTGATTATGAGTTAATAAAATGCTAGTTCAGGAAAACTGTTGCAGTGACCCATAAACCAGATCTCCTGGTGTAGTGATGGTGCCTGACACTCAGACAAAGAGGTGTGAAAAAACAGCAGGTGAACTTCCCCCTGTACTCCACATTTCTCCAGGATTTCTATCCGAAAGACACCTGCAGGGTTTCTGCTTCTTCATTTCTCTTTCCTTACAAGTCTTAGGCAGTGGGATCAGAAGACAATAAACTCCACTTGGTTGTTAGGGCTGTTGTGAATCTGAATTTAAGCTAAAGAAAGGATATGGGATTATCAAATAATGTATAAATTACACAGTTGTTTGAAATCGTAAAAATCAGGTAGTATGATTTAAACTATTGCTAAGTATTTTGACAACAGTGGGTGAGGGGAAAAAAAGGATACCTTCTTTAATAATCATAGTCATGTTACCTGAGATGTATTTTCGTTCATCAATGTGAAAACATGAGTATCTGCTGAAAAGCAAGTGGAGAAACTTGGCACAAAATATGTTATATTATATATTCTTATATATTATATAAGAATATTATATGTGTCTTGGTTATTAATTTTTAAGATTCAGTCTATAGTTCTGATTCAGGAGCATGATGTGGGAAAAAATGGAATGTAGAGAAGTGACAGAAATTTTAGAGGTAACTTCAGGAAATGGACTTTGTGGAGCAATCTTATGAATATGTTCTTGACCTTTTTGATAAATTTTGATTTCTTAAATTAATTTTATAGGGTGTATAATGTTTTTAGTCAGTCTAGTGAAAATATTTTTTTTAGTTTGGGGAAGGGAGAACTCTCTTCAAGTGTTGTGTTTCTTTGGCTCATTTCTTAGCTGCTAAATGCTTCCTCTCTGGGTACCACCTTTCAAAGATCAGCAAAGAAAATACTAACAAGCCATGAGACTGTTGCTGCCAGTCTAATGTAATTCCCTTTGTAGCGAAGGCAGAACAGAAGCAGAAAACTGCAGCCAGCTCTCCACAGAATGGAGAGGAGGCCTATATCCTGGCTTCAGTAAAATGGAAAAAATTATGGAATGGAATTAACTGATTATCTGACAAAAGTACCATAGCTTACTGAAATTCCATTATGTGAGAATACACAGGAACTTGATCACAGTGGAGAGACTGGGCATGGAGCATTCCCTGAATATGCAAAAATGCAAGTGGCTAAGTTATCCAGAAGATGCATATATGGATAAAGTGCATTCTGCACACACAGACATGGATTAACCAGATCTGAGCCACTGGAAGATGTCTTGCTGCTATGCATTAACAGAAAATATCTTTAAAGCCAGTTTATCCAACTTCATAGGGATAGCTTTGGCATTGGAGAAAACTTGTTTGACGACAAATGTAGTCCATCAAACTGAAAGGAATCTTGTTTAGATGAGAGGGACAATCCTTTTCCTTGGTCCAAGTGGGCTTTTCAAATGCTGTTGATTGATGAAATGTTAATCTATATGCTAATTTTATCAATAGCATCTTAAAGGCTCTAGTGGCATGTGAAAATGTCAATTTCTGGACCTCTGGTCAGATACAATCTGTGCAAAGTACGGAATTGACCCGAAATTTTGCTAGATACAGAACACATTTTAGAAATCATCTAAGGAATTTTTTTGCAGTGGTTCCTACAAATCTTGGTACAGACGCAGCTAAGGTTGTGGAGGAAGCCTGTAAATATAACAAGATTTCTTTTATCATCTGGCAGTCAGGAGTGATCCCTGATAACTGGAAAAAGATAAGTGTTGCACCTATGTTGAAGAAGAACAACACCTATAGGGCTGTTGGTCTCTCCACAGTATCAGGGAAGATTATGGAACAAATTATTTTAGAACTCATTTCCAAGCACGTGAGAGACAAGAAGATGTTGAGAATCACTAGCATGGCTTTACTAATGACGAATCATGCTTGACCAACATAATTGCCTCCTACAAATGAGTGGCTCTGTAAACAAGAGAAATGCAGTGAATGTTGCTTGAAATGTACTTCAGCAAGTTCTCCAGAAAAGTCTTCAGTAGTATCCTGGTAGACAACTTAAGGACTGATGAGTGCTGGTTGCATTGCTACATTCCAAGGTTGGTGGTCCACATCCAAAATACAACTGGCTACTAGTGCTGTCCCTGAGGAACTGATGGTGGGGAACAATGCTGTTTGATGGAATGTCTGTCATTACTACAGACTTACCTGGCAATCACTGGACTATTGGCTGAGGTTGGCTACCATCACCAAACCTGTTTTGATATCCACGTTTGGGCTCAGGGACTGGCTGCCTGGTCACCGAGGCTGCTGCATCTGCCTGCCTGGTTGTCTTGCGCTGTGGCTGGCTTGCCTTGCTTTGCAGAGGTGCTCTTGCTGCTCGCAGACAACAGTGCGTCTTCAAAAACCATGCTGTTCTGAGCAGGGTGTTGGACTAGATGAAACCCAGAGACCCCTTACAGCCTACATGTATTTTTTATTCTGTGAAATGTGGCTGTGCTCCAGCTTGCCTTTCTTACAGCGGTCACAGTGCTTTAAATCATATTGACTGCTTTGCAAGACCTTAGTTGTTGGTATTTAATTATTTTTTGTTAAAATAGATATAGATTATCAGGCAGCCATTTGTTGAGATTAAATGAACAAGGTGAACTTCATTCTACTTTCTCTCATAATGAGATGTAGACAAAGAGAGGGGGAAGATGGCTGGGGCTCTTCCGCCAATTTCAAGGAGATGCCTAGAGGACTTCTGAATGGACAACCTCCCACTCTGCCATAGCTGCAAGGACAATAGCCTGCAAACTGTGGTGAGCAGGCATCTCTGTCATGATGGCTGCTTGTCTCAGTACAGCTTCATTTCCACAACACCTGTCTCCTGGAGCGGCAGACAAACAAGTGAGGTTTGCCGTGAATGTTTTACATCTTGTGATGGGGTGATGGTTGTGCGGCTGCCCCGAGGGATTAGCTGCCAACAGGGGAGGCTCAGTGTGCTTCTGTTCAGCTGTTAACTGTGCTTCACAGTGGGAGAGGGTGAGAAAAAGTGTGTGCTGCATAGCCTGCTTCCAACGCCTTGCTTTCCCTTACAGCAACTCAGAGAAAAGGTGCCTGCAGCCAAGTAAGTGTTTCCCCTAATATCAAACCCATGTTATGTGTATGTGGCACAGCCAGTCTGTGGTTGCTCCTGGAAGCCAGATGTAGTCCGAGTGAGAGTTACTCTGACATCTTTGCAGCCTGCTAGCTCTGCGGCTGGGGGACTGGGGCAGGAACCGCTGCTCTCTCCTCCTGGAGCTGGTTCCACTGGCTTGCACTGGAAATGAAAGCAGATGTGGCAAGAAAAAACGATCAGATGATTTTAGCTGTTTTACTGCTGGCGCTAGCCATGCCAGGCAGGGTAGAATCATTCTGCATTTTGCTGTGTTACCTTAATTCTGCTCCTACACAGTGCTAATTATAATCCTGATATGATCTAATTAAAAAAAAACCAAACCAACCACCACTCCCTATACTGCCTGATTGATTCTAAAGCCATGAAACAGTGAAAGCTGGGCAGGCTTAGCAACTCTGGAGGATCCCTGCTGCAAACTCTGACACATACTTCGTGAATCCTGGGTGGAGAATATCTAAGAATAAACTGGGTTGGTAATTATGAATATTGTCAGTAAAATCTCGAAAAATATACTTTCCAGATAATTTATATGAATAAGTAGATGTGCATGTGATGGTCTGTACACAAATAAGCAGCTGCAGGTATTTTTGGGGAAAGATGACTGTGCAGCCATTTTTGTATTTGAAGCTGTTCTGAGTAGGGAGTCACTTCATTTGTACTACGGTTTGTAATTCCAACTCTGCCACTAAAACCCAGTGTGATTTTAATGGTTTTTAATCTACATTTGAATATTGCATGCTTATTTGTTTTCACCAGAGATTTGCTATTGATTGAATTCTTAAATGGTGTCCCTGCTGGCAGAATTGCTTCCTACTAGTTAGCATCTGTCTGCCGGATCAGGGGCTCTGGGTTCATATCCTTGCTTTCACTGACACAAATAGGATGGCTTAGCACATCTTTCTTTTTTTGTCTCTCCGTCTTTATTTGTAGTTCTCCACCTCCGTAAATCCTTCTGTCTTTTCTCTTTCTTCTTTTCCTCTTAACTTCTCACATAGTGAAGCTAACAGAGGAGGGTGTGTGGGATGAGGAGTAGAAAAGGGAGAGAGAAAGTGAGAGGGAGAGTGAGGGAGACAAAAGAGAGAATGTGAGAGGTGAGGAGGAGGTGGTAATGAAGGTGGAAATAGAACAAAGAAGGAAGGGGAGCGGGAGAGTGGAAGGGGGAATTAAATAAGGAGGGCATGAGAGGGGGAGAGACTCTGCTTCTAGATTTTTAGACCAAAGATAGGGCAGTCATTTTTTTTCCTGCTTACAGGAGGAATAATTAGAGCAAATGTTGGTCCTGAACCTCTTCTGTCAGGCAGTTAATTTTCCAAACCCCTGAATGTACCACTCTATTTTATTCTTACCTGCATATGTACAAATAGCCTGTAGTATTAAATGCATTTGCTCACTGGTCAATGTGGGGAAGTGGCTCCAGGGACGTTTACTGTCCCAGTTGGTGTATGGTCAATTTCTTTGACATAAAGATCCAGTTTTAGCAAAATGAATCTAAAAGAATGTTTGTGTTCTAGTTACCTAACCATGGATCTGCTCTTATTAGCTGAGGTTTATTCTGGAGATTCTTTAAATCATTGCCTGCCAGAAGCGAGTTTTGTGGCCAGCACAGAATAGCCGGAAACATAACTTCCCTGCTCATCTACTATCTTACATAGTCCACCTTTTCCTTTACTTTGTATTTTCCACACTGTTCCTTTCTCTGGTATGAAAAAGTTGAAGGAAATCAGTTTCCCCCACCAAGAGTCTAGAGATGATGGATGGCTATTCACAGACTGTTCTTTCTGTTTAAGACCATGTCTTTTTGGTCTT
Source organism: Rhagologus leucostigma (assembly GCA_013397725.1). NCBI lineage: Eukaryota > Metazoa > Chordata > Aves > Passeriformes > Rhagologus > Rhagologus leucostigma. Next base: position 1,889,117 of record VZTD01004411.1, on the reverse strand, counting down.
TTGGTCAGGAAGGCTTAGCCCTGTTAACTGTGGTTGTCCAGAAGGATAGAGATGGTAGAAAGTAACTTGCAGAGCGGCTCTGCGCGTCATTGCTGAGACATCTTCATGCATTTTCCATTTCTTCGTTCTGTATTGTGCAGCAGTAGGGACATTCAGCTCATCATTTACTGCTGATGTTCTGTCCATTAATAGAAACTGTTGATTTCATTTGCTTGTAGTGAGGAGTTATTGAATATGTGCACCAAACAGTTATTCACCACCAGCCTTCCCTACGCAACTTTATGGTGCTGAGCAATTACAAATTAAAATGGAAAGTGTGCTTTGGTGCTTTGCTTTTCTGTACTTGCAGTGATGTCTGGGGAAATACTGCAATGGAGAAATTCCATGTTGAGGTAATTCTAGAAATCATGTTCACATTAGAAATCCCCAAACTGTACTTTAGTTTAAAATGTTTTAATGAGCCACCATATTCAGTGCATTAATCTGTCAAAGAGAAGTGCATGGGAATACATTTCAAATCCCAGAGCTGAATTGAGGGAACATGTTAGAGATGACATCCTAAGTTTTTGTGATGGAAGGTATGGGTTTGTTCCCTCATACCTTTCTCTGTATTAACATGCAGTGAGAAGCCATTGTGGACTTTATTGTGGACTTTATTTACAAGAATGAAAGAAAATCTTAAATAGGGGAATAATTGTTATATTCTTTAGCAATCATAGAAATGTCTTTATTTTACACTTCTGTAGTGGGTTGACCTTCTCTGTGAGTCAGCCACACACCAAAGCCTCCCTATCACTCCTCTCCACATCTGGAAAGTGGAGGGAAAATATAATGGAGGGTTTATGGGTTGAGATAAGGACCAGAAGAAATCACTCACCAAATACCATCATGGGCAAAACAGGCTATAATTGGATATATTAATTTAATTTATTACTAACAAAATCAGAACAGGATAATGAGAAGTAAAATAAGACCTTAGAAACACCTTTTCCCCACCCATCCCTCCTTTCCATCTCTACCTCCTCCTTCAGCAGCGCAGGGATACAGGGAATGGGGGTTATGGTCAGTCCATCACAGGTTGTTTCCTGCTGCTGCCTGGGGAGAGGAGTCCTTCCCCTGCTCCACTGTGGGGCCCCTCCCATGGGAGATAGTCCTCCACAGACTGCTCCAGTGTGGATCACTCTTCCACAGGGTGCAGTCCTTCAGGCACAGCCTGCTCCAGTGTGCTTTCCCCATGGGGTCACGAGTCCTAGCAGGAAACCTGCTCCAGTGTGGGCTCCTCTCTCCATAGGTGTGCAGGTCCCAGGCAGGACTCTGCTCCAAGACCTCCCATGGGTTCACAGCCTTCTCAGACATCCACCTGCTCCAGTGTGTGTCCCCTCCACAGGCTGCAGGTGGATCTCTGCATCCCCGTGGGCCTCCTTGGGGGGCAGGGGCACAGCTGCCTCACCATGGGCTGCACCACGGGCTGCAGGGGAATCCCAGCTCCAGTGCCTGGAGGACCTCCTGCCCCTCCTTCTCCACTGACCTTGGTATCTGCAGAGCTGTTCCTCTCACGGGTTCTCACCCCGCTCTTCTCTGTCTGCAGTTACAACTGTGCAATAGTTTCTTTTTCTTAAGTATGTTATCACAGAGTTGTTACCACCATTTCTGATTGGCCCAGCCTTGGCCAGCAGCACATCTGTCTTAGATCCAGCTAGATTGGCTCCTGCCAGACATGTAGGAAGCTTCTAGCGGCTTCTCACTGAAACCATTTCTGTAGCCTCCCCCTGGCCCCTGCTGCTACCAAAACCTAGCTATGCAAACCCAATACAACTTCTTTGGAACTTCTATACTGCTGCAAAAGAGACTTGTGGGCTACTTCTAGTATTTTCCCTTCATGAATAGAAGCGTAAGACTGGGAAAAGACTTGAATAAAATGCATGGCCCTCATTTAATCCATTATGTTTTCAAGCTAATCTAGTTTCATCTTCCTTTCTTTTAATGTTATTCTTTCTTCAAATCCTTGCCACAGTGGTTTTTCCTGTAGTAATCGTAAATTGTCAACTACAGGTTCTCTCAGGGTATGGACTGTGGGTAATGGCATCTTTTTGGTTTCTGACTTTATGTTTCTTGGTAGTAACTTGTAACATTGCAATCCATGGTGTGTTCAGAATGGAATTTCAGTTAAAAATATCACATATTAGACAGTATTGAATAGGTGAAAAGGTCCCCTCTGAATATTTACAATGAAGAAAAGCAAGAGAAAGGATAAAAGGTCTGTTTTGAAGTTATAATTTTAGGCAATAACATTAAGAAGAGATAATTTTAAAAACAAAGTGTTAAAAAAGCTCTGTGAGAGAATGAAAAAAATCCAAATATTGCTCTTTTAAACTTGGTTAATTTTAAGCTCTTTAATAAAACATATTAGGGAATGGTAGTTTGGGAAAGGCAGAGGATTTGCCTGATCATGTAGATCTCATCCTGATGGGTTGTATGACTCTTCATAGTATGAAGATGGGAAATAAAAGACTAAGTAAAGCAGCAGGACCCACAAAAAGAGAAGATGAATGTATGAAGAGAAGAAGAAACATGCAGCAAAGACCAGTAAAGTGTTCAGGTTCCTTAGTTCAACTTCTACTAAGTAGGTATTGCTTCACCAAAATTCTAGGCGCCTGTTCTTGGAATTCCACCTATATCCATATAGGTGGTATATCCATCTAATTCCTCATATAATGGATGGAGAAGAGAATTTCAGAAAATGACCTACTCTGACTGACACCTTCCTCTTTTAATTAACCATTAATGAAGGTAGGCATTTTTAGGTTTGTATATTCTTGTACAGTAAAAGAAATGAAATCATATTTAGTTGAAAAATTCTGAGGCAAATCTAGGCATTGTCAGTCTCCAAGGAGAAAGAAAGAACACATTATTTTAAAAAATCAGAAGAAAATCAGTGACCTCTTAAAAATAACTGCATTTAAGTGATTAATGCAGCACATAAGAAACCCCCTTCCTCATATTTTTGAGTTTTGGTACCTTGCTTACTGCATTTTTCCGGTCCACTCTGCTGCAGGAGTTACCTGCTTTTAAACTCTGTCTAGCTGATCGTGTGCAGCCTCTTACCTCATCTTAAATGAGTCTCCTACATACATTTCTATTTGGGTCAGTTCCTTTTACCTTTAAATTAGTAAAAGTTCTTCACTGCAAACTAAGTTCTAAGGAATAAAACCTCACTCATCAACTCTCGTGTCCACCTTTTCACCTCCCACTCCATTCGGTGCAACAGTCAGTTTTGTAGGTACCTCTTGTTCTTCTTGTACCTACAAGACACAATTTGTATTAGTGTGACTCAGCAGCAAACCAAAAACCTACTATTCTTACCATCCTCCCCTCGACTGTGAGCAGACCTGCCACCTCTTCACCCCCAGCTTTCAATATAGTTAGCTGTACGGTTAAGCACGAGGATGCTAGCTGTGTGCTGGGCTGTGGATTCCTTGATCTAGTTGTGCTGGAGAAATAATTAAGGGTAGTGGTAAGACCATTCGTTGTCAAGTAGCGTTCTTGGTTTTGGCTTTGGATCCTTTGTGAACTTGAGGAAACTACTGTAATTTCAAATCCCTCGCCTATGCCACCATAGTGAAAATGCATGGGATGAAAGGTCCTGAAGAACAAAATTCATGTGCATTTGTAATTCACAAAATTGTGAGATCCCTGTTTTTCTTCTCATCTGAATCAGGTATTTTGTTAGTTTTGATGTTTTTGCTTACTTTTACTTTTCTGGTATCCCAAGAAGAGACTTTGTTCATCTGCAGATTGAGGATGTACATATATGTAAGACCTCAAGAGGGAACAGTAAAGCATTAATAGCAAGAAAGGAGTGTGTAATTGTCCGGTTTGTGCAAATACAGCCATATCTGATTGGAATGGTTTTACTCATTTATGTAATCAAGTGCTTGAACTGTGTTGGGCGTACATACATTCTATACATACGTTGCATGAAATTTTCACATACAACATCCTAAGAGACACTGTAAGCATATGGAATTTATGAAGTAGAAAGTGGCAGATATATTTTTATTTCATTATCTCAATGTATGGAATATATTAGACTGAAGAATTGTTTCAGCATGGGTAAATTGCAGTCCTTTATTATTAAGCATTACTGTCAAATTTGAAGGATGGCATGATATATGATTGTTATTAAAGCACAACCAGAAAGATAATAGTTAGATTGAGTGTGAGTTTGTGCCTTATAAATGGAATTTAACTTATTTCAGAATAATAACACAAATTTGATAACAGACACTGTTTAGGTTGCAGTTGCCCAAATGCTGTTACTGTGGTTCTTCATTTCTGAAGTGTGGAAGAGATTTTTTAAAAGTGCTGATAGAATTTAATTGTCTGAACTAAACATCCTGCTATGCTCTTCCTTTGCAAAAGAGGACATCTTGTTTTCTTTGTGATTCTTTTTGTGGGATTCTTTTGTTTGTTTGTTTGGTTGGTTTTATTTTGTTTGTTTTTTGGGGTTTTTTTTGTGGAGGAGAGAGAGGTAGATGTGTCTATATGTGCATGGGAGAGGCATGGCCAGGGCAATCAAAAGCAGATTTCTACTTTAGTATAAGACAATCACACTATAGACTCCACTGACTGTAACTAGGGGCAGGATTCACCTGCCTGACTCTGGGAATGTAGTGCATCCATTTGAGATGCTATTTGGGACTTTTTTTTGGGAGCATCTACGTTGAAGGGGCTTGTGGTTTTAAGGTGCAGAGTTAAGCAGCTATTGTTTAGTTTGTTTATACAGTCACCAATCTCTAAAAACACTATTTTAAATGACATTGCTGCACTGTCAGATCTAGAAACAGAAAATTTCTTATTTATTAATCTTCTTGACTTCATCATTTCAACTAATGAATAAGGAAGTAAAATAAATAGAGTGATATTGGCTTGCCATAGTAGAAGCCTGCTAGTGCAGCTAATATTTTCCAAATAGAGAAGAAGAACATTGAACAGCAGAGCAGTATATTTACAAGATTTCTGAAAGTGCTAAAAATGAGTAAGTGACAAAAGTTTTCTGACACTGTACTTTAACTTTTTTGCTTTTTCCTAGAGCAGTATTTGTATTGTCATCTACTCCCTTTTTATTTTCAGCCTCTGCAAAGATTTAATCTGGAAATTTTATCTTTTGTCTCTCAAACTCTTGTCATTGTTGTGTGAAGCCATATTTGCTCTCCTTACAAATAAAATGCAAATCACATCCTTGCCAGAGCTAAACACTTATCTAAGTAAAATCAGAATATATACTTGAAGGTTAAAACTTAGATTCACTTTAAGAAAATCACAAAATGCCACATTATTGTTTGGAGGTCTAAAACTATATAAAAATGTCAGAATTTCAGCTCATAGAAATATCCTTTTTCTGAATTAGGCTTTTTAGATGTTTTTTGTAGTGGTTGTTTCAGGTCATAGAAGACGGCAAGAATAATTGAACAGCAGATATTCAGGGTTTTATTTCTTAATGGTAACATGTTGGATTTTGTAGGAGTTGAATGTGTGTGAGTTAAGAAGAAGGATGGAGCCTGTTGGAGAACGCCTCCAGCAGTGGCACGGTGATCTCTGCCAGGCATATGGAAGGTTTGCCGGCGATGCCGGGCACGACAGCGGAGCTGACGAGGGGCCGCAGCCTCTCCACTGCTGGGGAGCGCGCGAGGGGAAGCGGAAGAGCTATTCATAGCCTGGCAGCGATGACACTGCAAGCAATAAACAAGAGTGTTCCACTTCAGTCAAGAATTTAAAAGCCTTTTCATGAACTTAATTAAGAACTTTTCTGACAGCGGGGGCATACTAATTGTCTTTTGCAACCTCGAAGAAGGAAATCAAAGGAACTCTGCTGAAATTCAGGATTCGCAAGCAATCGACTTTTCTACCTGCCAACATCTGAAAGCTAAAAATAGGAAGTAGGGTGAAGGAAGGATTTCAGAATTGTTTCTAAGGAATTTCTCAGCTGAAGACTTTGGGATTTAGCTAAGGAACATTAGTAGAAGAAAATAAGGATAGAATACAGTGAAGCATGTTGCTGCAATTAATAGATGTATTTTTTGGTGAAAGTAAGATAAGGCTTAGTTGTTTAAATTCTACTGTGATTCACATTACTGGGAGTTTTTGAGAGGAGGGGGGGTAGAATAGTTACGTTAGAATAGTGAGACTTCTTTCTTAAGGAGGGACAGTTGATTTTTTTTTTCATGACAAGAACCTATTTTCTCTGACTTTGAAAATGTTTCAGTAGTACAAATGATCACAGGGAAAGCATACACCTGACTGGCCAAGGGAATTAAGGGAGTTTGTTCCGTAAGAAATTGATAGCCACTTTTCATTTTTCATTTTTATTTTTATTTTCATTAAATGCTTATGTAGAACTCATAATCTGTAAATCCTGTGCATCATGAATGAAAGTTAATTTTTGTACTTTAAAAAATTTCAAATATGCTTACTAAGAATAGGAAAGTTTTTATATGAAGAAAAGATTTTATGTAATTCTTTGTAGTCACTACAAAGAAGAAAACAGGGCAATATTTTTGGTATTTTTCAGAGATGAAAATACTGATGTAAGACTTTGGAACTTTCATCTGCTTTCTCTCAACAGTATCTTGTCAAGTTTAATATGGGATATCTTCCAGGGAATGTGTTATTTTAACTGAGTAACTGATATCTACCTTAGGAATGATGCAGCACCAGCTGCCTTTATTCATCTGTCTTTATTCCTTATAAACACAAACTGTTTAGAATGATAAGGTATGAAATACAGGGAGTTGGTAAGAGATACCAAATAAATAATTTTGGAATGTATTTTAGACAGAAGATACCCTAAGGAAGATGCTGGCCCTTTTTCAGATGTGCAAATTAGCTAAATTTTTCTTTTTGTACACAGGGAAAAATGGAAAAGTATATTTTCATCCTGTGAGGATGAGAAGTCATTTCTGACTTTGATAGTAACCAAACAAAACTTGAGACATCACCTGCCTCTGATAAATATTTTAAAATAAATAGGCCTGAATTATTCGTGCAGAAGAAGACTAAAGACTTGGCTGCAGAATTCTCTGGCTGGATGATAATCTCTTTTCCTTTGTCAAATTTTGGGAATTAGGAAAATTCAGTAAATTTATTAGACTCCTGACATAGAGGCAATATTCAAAAGAGGCACTTGGGTGACTGTGGAGGCTGTTGGACCATTAAGCCTGACATTCACCCTTGGCATTTGTGATGCAGCATTTGGAAAAAGGATAAAGGAAGGACACAATTCTTAGGGCATTATATTTTTAAGCCTTGTTGAAAGGTTGCAAAAGGTTCAGTTAAGAGCTACAATAATGTTTCAGATGTTGGAGAAACTACTTTGCAGTGGAGGATTTAGAGATTTCAATCTATTTAGTTTATCACACAGGAGATCAAGAGGTGACAATTATAAAGTGTAAACACTTTCAAACACACACAGTATTAACCACTAAAAGCTTTTTAATCTAGTGGTGAAAGGCAGAGTAAGCACTGAGGGATGGGAGTTGAAGTGACTGTCCTTGGAAGCAGGGCATGCATTTTTAATGGTGAATGTGATTCACCTAGTAGGTGTTGATCTCTCAATATTCTCCGAACAAGACTTGCTTCTTATCTTAAAGTTAGTGCATTATACAGCTTCAGATCCCATCAACACAGTGTTACACACTTCCTGAACTCAAGGACTTAGATTTTTTTTTTTAGTTTTGCTTTTTTTTTTAATCTTTTAAATTATTTTAAATTTTTATTTTTAATTCTCCTAGAAGAGACAGAAGGGGCCATTTTTATTACATAAGCTAGAACTAAAGCTTTTGATGTCACCATGTTGCAAGAATGTTAATGAGCTCATATTGTACATCTTCCTAACTCAGAAACAGTTTTCCTAAAAGCACTAATTGATGTTTTATGGTCTAGTAAAGGCAACTTACCTAAACTTAATGCTTTAATATATTTAATTGTAGGTGATGATAATGTTTCCATTATAATGGTTGCAACCACTCCGCTGTTTCTCAGCCATCAGTCATACATACCAGCAATCATAACTCCCTGGTAATCAACTAGGTAATGACACAAAGTGTGTAAAGCCATGCTTCCACCCTCCTCCAGTCTAAAGTAGTAATCTTTTCAGTCTCCTAACAGTGTAATGGTTTGACTGAGGAATCCATATCAAATACCAGTTAATCCCCCAGGTGACTAGATCTAATAAAATTACATAAAATAGGATACCTAGTGGATTTTGGTTCAAACTTCTTACCTAGGGATATTACCATTTGAGTTCCTAGCACTTGGCCTCCTTCCAGTCTTCCTCACGTATATTTTGGTCTTCTAATGACCTGTGACATAAATAAATTACAATAGCAGTGGCAGGGAGCACAGGCAGATAATCTAGTACACACAAAAAATCTCCTACATCTCAGTCCTCATCACAGAAAAATGGATCCTGTCTGTCCTTCAGTGTACCCTATCTTAAGTCACTTCTTCCTAAAGTGCTAGAAATGGCATTTCACATGTTGCAATCCTAGCAGGAAGTTTTTTGAATATACACATACTATTGGTCATACCAGGATATTATTTTGATAATCTTGGCAATGTATTTAGAGAAAAAAAAGGTGGGAGTTGCTGCTACTCAGAGATACTTACTCCTTGTCTGTTTTCAGGTAGGAAAAGTACTGCCTTTCATCAGCCAAGTCAGATTTTTTTGCCCCATCATCAAATATAACAAATTTGTCTGGCTAATTGTACCTAACTTCCTACTTTTTGTGAAGCTGGCATGTGCGAGGCCACATCAGTGACATGGTTGGATAATGTCAGTGTTCTGGGTCCAGAATGTTTTTTGCTGTCCTGGCGATAGACCAAAGCATGGTGCAATGCACAGATGGCTTACTGGTGATTTTCTTTGAAACATGGAAAAACTCTGAGTATTTGTACTGTTGGCCAGCTCCAGGAATTTTCTTGAAGCCTCCAGATTTTCTTTTCTACTTCAGAAATGCACTGTGGCAGTTCGGATTATAGCTGACAGAAAGAAATTTTTAGTTGTTCCACTTGGGTGGAGAGAGCTGATAAGAAATCATCATCCATTTTGAAGGATCTCACTCTAGATACCCATAAAGCTTCACTCTTCATCATTGTGTTCAGCTTTTGGAGAATATGGTGCAATGTGCTGGATAAAAATGTCACTTGAGCACTCTTGACACACAGCTTTGGATTTTAAATTACATATCCCAAGTAAAGGGAGGGAGTGTCTTTTAAAACATGGCGCAGAACAAGACTGCAAAGTAGTGGTTGCATTCTGTGACTGTTCCATGTTGTGAAAAATCAGTGAATCTTGCAGAAGGGCAAGTCAGTGTCATCAAAACGACAAGAACTCTGCTTAGAGACTGCTGGCTCAAGCAATAAGAAAGCCTGATGTAAAAGACTGATATTCTTCTTTTACATCTAGCTCCATCTGGAAATCCATTTTTAGGTTAAGAAAATACTGAGTTATGTCAGGAACTAAATCTTTACATCTTCCGGCTCTGCAAAGGGTTAGCCAAGGGGAATGAAATACCTTTTCCTACTAAAGTGTAAGTAGGAGACTGATGCTATGGTTACATCCAAGTACTCTGGAACAAATTCTGACCTGCTCACTTGAAAAATTTCAGTGCTTTGTCTATGGACGCAGTTACACTGAAGTATCAGGTTTGTACCTGGAGCCTTTTGTGGGACTGAACCCAATTTTCTGAAGGTCTGAGCTTATGGCATGTGATGGCTCAGCCACCTGTGGTGGTCCAAAATGATCAGGGAGCTTGAATCTCTGTGTCTGCACACTGCTTAGTAGCCTGTTGTGAGAACCACTATAGAACAGCAGAAAAATACTAACCCAGGAAAACCTTTGGAGAAATGTCTCTCTGCCAAATTGATGGGTACTTCAGAGTAGCAGGCAGAATCATAAAACAGGTTAGTAGACTTCGTGCAGTGTTTCCCAAGGGACACTCACTCCTGTTATTTAAGACATTATTGGTTTAAAATGAGCCTTAGGGGTTTTCTGCTAGGACTTAAATGGTAAATAAGTTGGCAGAAGCTTTTCTTCTCTTGAAATCATGCTTATGATGAGTATGACTCCTCAGGAGAGAACTGCAGTGGGTCTGCTGGATGTGATGAATGAGCACTGTGGTTACTGAAGCATCCGTCTTGGTGTCCTTCTGCTGTGTTGTCCAAATGGCATTTTTTCAATATGTATTATTATAGGAATAAAATCCATATTTTGAAATATTAGCAGTACTGAACTCTGTGGACTAAATTTTTTTAGGGGAATGTCTTTTCATAAGAGTTTGGGCATAAATAGTAGGCTTGGGAATCAATCAAAATGTTGATAGATGGAGAAGGAGAGATGAGAAGAAAACCTGAAACTGGATGTCATGTTTTTCTGTAGGCCTTGCTGTGGAAATTTAGATCAAAGAAAAAAAATAGTTTACACTAATTTTGGACTTATACTTTCTACAACTTCATCAGGTGAGACAGTTTGGCAGAAAAATTTTTTGATAACACTGATTTATTTCTTAGCTTGTACAATCTCAGTGAGCATCAGGACGCAGGGATGCTCATGACAAAAGAGGCTTCATTTTTCTACTGAGAATAATTTCAAACTCAAGACAATTTTCTTAAAACAGTTATGAGCCGTGATATTCTGGAGAAAAAGTAGACAATAAAAATGTAGAGAAAAATACTCTTGGTTTTCTTTCACAAATAGTATTCTTGAGAACATTTAATTTCAATAGAGTACATTGAAAGAAGAAATTAAAATAAATCATAAATATGAAGAGCCTTGACATTTTTAATTTCACCATGTGCTATGCTTAAAGCATAAAAGAAACCAGTTAATGTTCCCCTTTTCTAATTTTCTAATTCACTAAGATGCCATATGCTTTTCATTTGTGTTTACTTTGGCATCCAGAAGAATGAAGAAAATTAAATAATGCTGGAGACAAGCTTAATCATTATCTTGTGTTCAAGCACTTTGATGGTATATTTAAAATAGATGTGTGAGCCTTTTTTGTTCCTTGTAATATGGAAATTATAAAGGAAGGTGAACAGGATGATAAATTAGAGATGCTCTCAGCAAGGCTATTAAATTATTTTTAGGTAGAAGACATACTGTACACACTGAGCCTCAGCTGAATATAATTAATTTGAAATGTTATCACTGTTGTGCGTGCAGTCCTATTGTATTTTTTTTCAGTTCTGCATCTTGCTGGCTCCTATCACACCCCTCACTGTGAGATCTTTTCCTGTTTTGCACGTGTCCTGTTTGTTACCACCATATGGTAGTTAGAATTTCAGTAGCTTTGCTCTGTTTACAGACCACTGTGCTTTGTCATATTTTTGCTGCTCACCCTGCATTGCCATCTGATACCTATCATCTGTTTAACACATTGGATGCCAAAAATACTCAGATTTCTCTCTTTTTTTTCAAATGCATCTATGAGAAAGACTGTTTCAGAATGCTGTTTTGATAAGCATTGCTCCAAAGTAATTTCCTGTTATGTTGAACCAGGACCCATGCCTCTCAAATTTCCAAACTTTTTACCAGGTGCCAGCTGACTAAAGGGATATATTCCAGCACTGAGGTTTTTTGGTTTTTTTACCTTGTGTGCATTGTAGTGTTTTTAGCAGAGGATAGGGTGTTTAAACATCTTTTCCCACTGCATGACTGTAGCAAAACCAATATTATCAGAGTATAGCAGGGTCTATTCTTATTCTCGTTGCTAATTGCAATTTAGATAGGGTTGCATTAAGAACTGTTTTTTAAATTGGTTCAGTTGGATAAATGGGCTTCTCTTCCACTTTCTTTCTTGTGTATTGCTTCGTTAATATGTCTAGTGGTTAATAGTTCTGTATTCAGAACAAGAGAGCTAAATACTGGTACCTGTGTGTGTGATTTTGTGTAGGTGCAAATCTGTGCCTCACTTTTAAAAACTTTTCCTTAAGACTTTCATTATCCTTTTTTCCTCATTCTCCAATCCTTAAATTGAGCTTTTCTGCTATAGCACCCTGCCTCCCTGCCCCAATCCTCTTCCTACTGCCCTGCTCCTTTCTTGATTTTTGTACTTTGTTTTATGTGACTTCCAATTATTCTCCGTGTTATGGCTGCTTGGTTGCAATATGATGACCATCCTTAGAAAAAAAACATGCCTGCAGTAGCATATTATGTGATTCAGTAAATTAATTCAATAAATTGAAGAGAACACTATTTTATTCTCTTTCATGTCAGTCTGAAAACAGATTAGGTTTTGTCCGTTCACAAAAATTTGATTGTGGTGAAGTTTAGCTTAAATAAATGATATTTGTATTCCATAATAAAATGAAACTGATGTTTTTGAAGAGAAAATAAATAAAGTTATTCTTTACTCATATATTTAATGTATTTTAAGGGACATTTGCTGGCAGAGCCACTTCACAAAATAGTATTTTACTGCAGAAATTTTCTATGGAGCTCACAGACCCCTACTTAAAGGATCACTCTGTGACATGAAAGCATTGTTATGCCACCGCAAGCTGACATAGGTCAGCTCATTCAGGAGACAAGCTCTGTGTGTCTGTTATACAATATGAGGAAGAGAGTGTGGTGATGGATTAGATTCAGTAATATTTAAGTGATCAGTAATACTGGTGATCAGCAATATTTAAGTAAATGAGGAAAATGAAGACATCACTTAGTCAGTTGATAAGCAAAATTTTTTAAGGAACCTTCCACCAGTCTTTTTTGAAGTTTTTGTAAGAGAAGCTTGTGACTAACATACATAAGGGCTTGCTGTTTTAAATAAGCAGCTGTGTATGAAAATTACTTGTATCTGCAAATGCAGTAATGTAGAAGGATATGCCCTGCAATGTTGCAAATGGTACTGGCGTGGCTGGGTGTCTCTGGGATCTTTGTTTTCTGCCATACACCTGCACTAAAACAGTTCTTCTGTTATGATATATAAAGAAAACACAGAGAATGAAAACGTTTCGCTGAAAGAACAAAGGCAAACTAACCTTAATTAATTGCCTTTAATATTGTTATCAGTCTTTGTGTCAGAGTAAGCCTTGATTTAATAATTTAAGTAAGCCTTGTGTAAAACTTATTTATTTATTAAAAAAAAATTAAAATTTATTTGGTGAATAGATGTTTGTCTCTGAAATAGCTGGGAAGAGAGGAATCTTGATCTTACTTCCCAGTAGGGGTTAAATTGTAAGAGTGTTGTGAATTGAAGAGATGGTGGAAGATGGTCTCCTTGTGGTTTGATAATGTGGGTAGTAGGCAGGAGAAAATTCTCAGGCCTCTTTTTACAGCAGATCTTATGGAGACTATTAAGCTGACAAGTTTACGAGAACTGAAATTCAGTTTTAAAGCAAACTCTGTAGAAAATAAAATTCAGTTTTAAAATAATCTTTGTAGCAAATCATGTTATTTTGATTTTGAGTAAGAAAAGCCATTTTTATAAGAGACACATATTCCTGATAAAGTCATATACAAGCAATATTTGCACCTTGTACTGTTAGAGATTTATATCTTAAAATGCCCAGGTTTGACAGTACTGTTGCAAGAGATGCTCAAGCTCACACTACTGCTGCAGTCAAGCCCTCTTCCTCAGCTTCTGATTCTGCTACTGCTTTTTTTTTTTTTTCATCCATAAGCATTAATGCAACTGTGTGGGGTCAGATTTTCTTTCTTTCGGTCGTGTCTAACCGCATTGAGTTTCCTGGGCTGCTTGACTGTGTGGTTGCCTGGGTATTGCTGTCCCTTGGTCTTTATGGCTGGTTTTTCTTCAACAGGTATTGCATGAATAATGGCAAATGAAATAATATAGCCATTTACCTATGCAGTTTTGTTGCATGAGTAGTTTCAGCAATCTTTAAAAAGCTTAATATACTTATGGGTCCTGTGTTTATTAGGCAGAAAATACTTGGCCTGAATGCGTGTTTTAATGCTGCAGTAAGACTGGGACTGTAACACAGTGACATTTCTACAACTCTTTAAGTGGTTGCATTTAGTAAAGTTCAGGCTGCTAACAGCTCTGTGTGTATGAACTCATGAAACTTTTTAAACTTGGAACTGGTGACAACCCTTTAGAGCAAACCAGCTGCTCTCCTGCTGCACTGTCCGTGTTAGGAGAGCTGAGTGGTGAAGAAGTGAAACAGGAAAATGCAGCAGAGCTGTGATGGTTATGTGGGATGACTGATACTGGTGAGGATGCCCACAGAGGTAAGAGGTGTGTAAGAATGGCAATACTGATTAAGACCAAAGGAAGAGGCACTGACACATTTTGGGTGTTGTCACCACCCTTCTACTGGCTCCAGTCAAACTGTCACTTCGTCAATTGAGTTTGAGCAGAAGGCACTGATTCCTTCAGTACTAAATATATCTCAACATGCAAATGCTTTTTAATACAAGACACGCAGAGTTTCTTTCTGAATTCCTCAGCTGCGCCTTTTTTAGTACTATTATGTGTTGTTTGCTTCATTCTCTGGTTTCTCATTTTTACCTCAGAATGGATATCGGTCATTTGGGAGGAACTGTGGGAAGCTGGAATGTAAATTCCTTATTGTAGATATTGCACATTTTTGACTCACAGTTCTTCAGTTGTGTAGGGAAGAAGTCTGCTTGTGGGCTGTAGTTATTTAAAAAAACCCCAACAAATAGAAGTATATGAAAATAAAGTTTTCCAATAAGCTACATTAGGAAATCTTCCAGGAAGATGAAAAATTGCATTTTATACAAGTTATTTAATGAGCTCGTTTATATGCTTGCAGAAAACCTGCCGTAAGTAAAATGTTAACTTGAAAATGACGGTTCCTGCTGGTGAAAAGGCACCAGATAAGAGCCCTGGGAATAAAGCTGCAGCCCACACCACTTTGCTGGTGTGCCTCTGCTCTGATGTGATGAGCAGGGGCACTTTCTCAGCAAGGTGTGGAATTTTTTGCATCAGCCTGTACAGGGTTGTGAGGATGCTGCCAGGTAGTATGTGCTTGATAATAGATTATAGGAAGGAATTGGAATTAAGGTAGCTTGTATAGAGGGCAAAAGTATCTGCTACATGTGAACAACTTTCCAGTGATAGTGGCCAAGTCTAAGTTCCTGTGTGAAGTCTGTAAGTGAAACCTTTGTCTTGGCCAAGTCTGAATTTTATCATGATTCTCGTAATAAAATGTTTCATGGTTTTGCTGCCCCTGGACTGGTGTCACAGACCTATAGGAAAATACTAACAGCATTAAAAATGCATTGGACATGGGGAAAGCTGTAAGTATATTGCCTGAGGGCTGGAAAGCAAAAACTAAATTACTAGGGTCATAACATGATTCAAAGAAATTTAAAAAATTACCTTCATGAATTTCTGAATCATGTTGGGAGATTGGTGTTACCATATTGCCTGGAAGCATTTGTCATGGACAGTAACCCTTCTGAGTGAGGGTTTCCACACATGTAGAACAAAGGCAATCTTTGCCACAGGGCAGCCTGCACTATAAGTATTAGGTAAATAATAGAATAATAAGAACAGACAGGAGAGTCTGTATTGCCTGGGCTGTTAAGTAAAAGTTTTAACATACTTTTGACATACCTGATTTTTGTCCAGATCTTTGCAGGCATCAGGGTGAAGGAGAGTTTTAAGGGGGATAATGTGATGACGATGTTGCTGCTAATATTCCCATGTCAGAGGCAACGAAGGGAAGTCCTCAAAGACCAGAATGGATGGCACTTTTAGCAACCTGTTCCAGTGAAGAGTGTCCTGCCCATGGCAGGGGGCTTGGAACTAGGTGATCTTTAATGTCGCTTCCAACCCAAACCATTCTGTGATTCTTGCTTGAAAGTTTAACTCGAGCAGAAGCATCTCAGTTCTGAATGAGAAATCATAGGCAAGATGGAAATAGGCTGTCAAAGTCTTTGAAGGTGAAGATAAGCCATTTATGTTTTATGCAGTAGAAAAGCAGATTCGTCGGAAGAATACAAAGGGAGAGGTAAAATAAATTAAATTATATTTGTTGCAGAACTGCGATTTAGACTATCAGACTGTCAGGCTGGCATTGGCAGGAAAAGGAATTGAAGGATGAGCTGGTGATAGCTGAATGTTTAAGCTAAACAGATATGAAATTAGCTAAACTTTAGTGGGTTTTTTTGTTGGTTTTGGGTTGTGGGGGGTTTTTCGGGTGTGCGGTTTTTTGGTTGGTTGGGTTTGGTTTGGTTTGGTTTTAATTTGCAGAATTAGTCCCCACAACTTATACAGAAGTTTAGGTGAAGGTCTAAGTACATCTGAGTCCAGTGTGTAGCAAAGTGGTTATTGGTCCCGAGTGGAAAACAGAATGGAGAGGGTGATAAATTGTGCTGGAGGCACAAGGAAATTTCTATTTCTGTTTATGAAGTTTGGTGTACAGGTCACCCTTGACAGGAGTCAGTATCTATGCCAAACACTTAAGTTTGGAGAGAAGGAGACAAATGTGAGGTAGAGAGACAGACCTGTGGGTTACAAGCATGGTGAGATTTGTGTTTGCACCAATAAAATAGGGAGGAAAAAGAGATCTTGGCATGTGGAGAAGAAAGGGATGATGCCCAGCAGGATTCAGGTGATTGCTGGTGAGGTGAAAAATGTTGTGGGTGACAGGTGAACACAGAAAGTTGCAGAAAAGTGGCAGATTGGACGGTAGGAAACAGCAAAGGGACTAGAAGCAGTCAGTTTGTGCAGGAGAAAATACGGATATGGAAGCTGCTAACTCTGTCATTTGAAGTACTTTGATTAATGCTTGTATTTCTTTTACAGAAACATGGCCTTTTTTTACCTCTAAAGATCAGTTGATTAATCATATTGCTACCTGTTTCACAGCTTGCAGAAACCATGTCTTGCTTGCCTTTGGTTCTTAAAACAGCAGTTCACACTGATTAAAAAAAATACAGTAATAGCATTAATATAGAAATATTAACATCCAAATTCACTCAGAAGTCCAATATTTTGCAATATGAGTACATCCAGCAGTTATTTCATCTTTACAAAATAACCAAACCAAGTATTGCCCATGCTAAAAAAGCAGCACACCCCCAAACATTCAAAAATATCCTGGACTCAAATAGGCTGACACAGTAACATTGCTACATCAAGAACTTGGGAGCTTGAAGAGTTAGATATGTCACTAACTAGTCAACCTTAATTTGTCCTACCTGTAAAGAGGGTATAAATTTTAATAATAAATTTATATGTCATGTGATAATTAATGAAGTAACCAGAAGATATATCTAGACTTCTCCACTCAACTGCAGCTGTTCTTCTAGTCAACACGTGCTAGATTCCCCATAAACTCCTCATTTCCCTTTACTCAGACAAAACTACCCACAGCAACTTGCTGAAATTGCCTGTTGTTTAAAGTGTGCATTCCCAAAACCCAGGACAAGTTGACAGCTTTTCCCAGCTGAGGTGCTGGTGGGGCTGAGGCCAAAGCCAGGTGCCGCGCTGCTCCCTCTGGAAGCACCTCTGTGAGATGGGTGCCTGCGGTGCGGGCAGACCAGCAAGACATCTGGTGACACTGAGGTGCTTCCAGCTTTACGGAGCAGCTGAACAACGTTTTTCAGGTCACAGCTTCAACGTAGCTGCTTAAGGATTGCCAACAGGTTTTTAGCTCTAGCTGTTGCCTTTGTGGGCGTATGAAATACTGCGGCTTGCATTTTTAATTATTTATTTATCATAAAAAACAGAATGCTAAGAGCAGAGCTTGGTAAAACGCCTGCTTATCTTATGGAAAAACTTGTCTGAGCTCTGTGTGATGATGTGTTTGTGTGGCATGGGCGAACAGGACAAAATACTGCATTTTACTAAGCTTTTTTCATACATGCAGTAGCTGCTGGTGGATGGTTACTTAAGGATATGTCACTTCGAAGGCGGCACTTTTTCTACTAACATGAACTCATGACGGGGCACAATATTTTTATAACATTACATCAGGTGTTTAATTTCGAGACTGAACCATTTGAGTGGAACTGGTGAGTGAAAATGCGATCTGCATTGCCATCTACTGGATTTCTAAGGAAGTACAACATATAATTTCACACTACTTTTAGTCATTTAAAATGTAACTGTGCATGAAAGAGACACAAATCTTTATCAAATTTTTATAAAATCTGTGCAGACAGACCATAAATGTGCAAATTCACTATTTTGAAGTTTTCTACTCTTCAGCATATATGTGCAAATATTTTAGATAGGTATTTAAAACAGCAAAACAGAATTTAAAACATGAATTTAAAACAGCAAAAGAAGCAATAATATAGTCTGTTAAAAAAATAAAGTCTTGGATTTTAATTCCAATAATTAAAATAACAAGAAATTCAATAATAAGAATATAAATATGCATCTTGGTCCATCTCCAAAGAACCCAGCAACATAAATGATAATTTCTCTGTGGCTTGATGTAACAGTTTTTGATCAGTCAATGTTATAAATGGCCTCAATTTTCATTGTTTGTCCTCCTAATGATATCAGTGAGCTGTCTGAAAGGTTTATGTAAGGTATTTACCACAAGTGTTCTCCAAGGCTTACAGTTTTCGCTAAGTATATGAAGATGTGAGTAAAGCTTTGAAGAATTGCCTATCAGTAATTTTTTGCTAATTTACACTGTCAAAGTAAAATACTGAATATTCAAATGAAAATATGATACATGTATAACACAGCTGAAACAGGGTTTTTTGTGAAATGCCTTTAAAAAAAAAAGGGAGGAGGAAGCCATCATGTTTTCTTGGAGAAAAAACACTAGCAACCTAAACATATGTTGAGTTATGTGTATGTTGTAAAAGTGAACAGGTTAAGTCTTTCACTGTAGACATGCGAACTGTGTATTGGTTTTTGTGCACTATGGGTGCTGATGCTGAGCTCTCACGTATGAGCAGTAAAGTTCTGAGGCTGATGTGCCTTTCCAAGCAGCTCAGTCTCTTCCAGTATTTTAGCAACAGAAGAGTGTGGTTTAATCATAGGAGATGTGATGTGCTCAAAGATTCTCCCGTAGTGGGATCTTTTTATGATCATGCATATGTGCCACGCATGTGAGTGTGAAATAGCAGCACCCTCCCCAGCCACGTCAGCTCATGTGGATGCAGCTTTTTTATTAAGAGTCGTGGGAGGTCTGCACAAGTGAAGTACTGCAATAATGTCTCGGAGTAAGCTAATCCTTCAAGTGCTATTCACCTCAGTAGCAGAACCAGATGAATGTTCATGTGCATGATGCAAAATCACACGGCTATGTGCATATATCCCCCTTACAGAGTAGTCTGGTTGCTCTTTCTGTTAGAGTGGATTGGATTGGTATCTGCCTCAAGGGTCTGCAAGCCATTATAGCATATGCTGTTATTAAGTCTTTAGCCTAACCTTTAGGTGCTTGTCTACATTAAGGAATATTTAATAGATTTAAATTTTCCTTGCATCTGATGAAAATGTGCTCAATAGCCTGGAAGTTAAGGAGCAAATCAAAACCAACCACCTGTATTTTAGTTCTTGCTTAATACTTAATATACTTCTATATACAGCAAAACTATTGAGAGGGGTTGCTGCTGCCCTTATAGAATAGCCAGAGATACAGAGATCCAGCTTTTTCCTCAAAAAGGTAGGAAAAGTGGTTAAAAAAGCAGCTAATTGAACCAGACCTGCTGTGAGCTGGGTAAGATTCTTCCTGCTCTGTGAAATGTGCAGTCATTTTCTCCAATTCCATTCTTGCTGTAGATAAAATGTCAGCGTTTCCCCAGTAGTGCTGTGTATGATATGCAAGATAAAGGTTTCGAACCCCTCATAGTAAAATGTGTCTTGTATGGATGCAGAAATTAACAAATTATAAACAAGTGATACTTACTTATAGAGAACTTCAATCTCATCTCACTTAAGTTTTGCCCAGTTGGTAGCATGTTCATCTACCCCTTGATGCACACAGAAAGACAAAACATAATTGTATTAATACTCTTCATAAGCTTCATACGAGATAGAAAAAATACAGATGTAGATGGTCTAATTGGAAAAGAACAGGAAGAGGGGCAGTGCTTGCTGTTATCTTCCCATTCCACATTAGTGAACAGTCAGGGCTTTTGGTTTTACTTTAGTGGAGGAGAACTGAATTTAGTTTCCATGGTTTCATTTTTTAATAGAGTATTTGATGTAATAAGGAATTTACCTACAGACCTCTCCATTATTTAATTGCATTCTTTAAGCTGGTTATTACAAAAATTCCTGATTGTCTTCAGTTGCTTTTATACATTATAAGTGAGCAGCTGTGTAAGATAAGTTAATTCATATGTGTAATCCAGTTATATGGCCAAAAGTATTAAGTTTCTCCAGTATTTTGCCTAATTCTTTGACCTACTTTTCTCATCTTACTCAATATTGCAAAGGTTTTTTAAGCAGGTTAATAAAAAAATAAAATGAAACAAAACCTCTTGCTGCTCCTGCCAAGCTTTTTATTAGCATAAAGCATTAAGTATAATGCATCATATTTGTAGTTAGGGAGAATAAATTATTTGGCTGCTTAGCTTTTGCTGTTGCTACATTCTCACTAGAAAGCGCCCATGTGAAGTTACTGGTTTAGTGTGAGAGCTGGTTGATTTATGTATTTACAAGCAATAATATTCCTGTCCCACTGAATTATGTGTATTTTACCACAATTCCTGTGAGTTAAGTTTAATTGTCATTTTTTAGGCTTGAATATCATCTTAAAGTAAAAATATCCACTTCACCAAAACATCATACAAAGAACACTGATTACTTACATCTTAAAAGTCCAGACAAGTTCACCACACACACACAAGCCCACAGAAACATGGAATTGTGTCACTAAAAATACACTGGTTAAATGGTGTGAGTCTCAGTGCTAATTAAGGAAGTAGGTGGCTCAAAGCAGGGAGCAGAGATAAAGGATATCACCAAGACCTCTACGGACAACACACCTACTGTTTCCATTTATTAAACTCAAGATTCCCTGTTTCTATTCATGATCTGTGTAGCTGCTTATGATTTTTTAAATGTTATCCATGGAGATGTAGATTTGAAGCAACATCTGGAAAAGCCTGAGTTCTACATAGCATGGTGCGCGTTGTGCCCTGCTGGACTCTCCTCCTTAGGTTGTCTGAGGTCTTTGCCCAAGCTCATGACAGTAAAGGTCAGGAACTGGGGTGCTGTCCTGCTGCACCTACAGAAATGTTTCTTTCTTGTATGATTTGATGACTAATAAGATAGTTAACAGCTACAATACAATCCTTTTAAGTTAAGCTTCAGGGTGGAGTAAATTAAGCTTCACAGCAGCTGAGCTTGGTGCTGCTTTAAATGGGATGATCCAGCTCTTTACTGGTCCCTTTAATTTTTGGCTTTGAGAGCTCATGTCCTACATTCCTCCCAGGTCTCTAGAAACAAAATCTCCTTTTTTGGAGGAGAATTAGTTTTTTGTTCCTTCATGTTCAGGTTCATGGGTTAGGCCATGGAGGGGGATCTGGTGAACATTGAAATTGCTGCCTAAGAAGCAGTTGCAGTATGCAGCCAGGATTGGGAGAGTATCTGGAGTGCTCCTTTTGGAAATGCCCACAAATTTGGATAGTTTCCCTCTGAAATGTCATCTTTGCCAGGAAAGTTTCATAGAAACAAACAGGAGAACACTTTTTTCCTCTGGGAAAATATAATAATGATAACAAAGATTTTATCACTAAGCATTTAATTATTATTATTATTCCTGGGTTATAGAAGGGAGAGTGAAGGCCAGAGGGCTGTGTTCTCTTCCCCAAGCTGTGATTAGGAGATGGGTCTGTTGTGTAGCAGCATGCTTAGCCAACTGATGGGCATAGGGTCAGTGTGTTTGTTATTTGGGGCAGCTGGAGGAGAAGTGCTGCTTCTTTGAACACCAGTCTTCGTTGTAGGAACCTCTTTACCTGCTAATGCTTCTATGTATTCCTACAGCTAAGCTGGAAGAAATATCTGTAATGAGGGATAGCAAACCTTAAGTAGTCTCTCATACATAACGGGAGAAAACACAACAGATTGTTAATACAGAGGTTTGAAATAAAAAGGTGTTCTCATATTCTTGTAAGGTCAGTGTGATTGTAGACCATGTTTTGAAATATTTGTTGTATGTGTTAGTAATCTAGCTTTTCAAAGCACTGAAACTGAAGATTGGTTTACATATTTTGATTACACCTGATGTATAAATTAAGTTGGTTAAAAAGAAATGCAAATTTGATCACACAATTATTTCTTTTATTCAGTAAACGGTAGACAATTTTATTTAATGTATGCATTTGGATCAGTTTTTGGTGAAGTGAAATGATTTGCTTGTAACCTTTGAAGTAAGCCTTCAAAAATAAAGATGTCTATTATTTATTTTCCTTTAGATTGCCCTATACAGTCTTCTGTGTACAGTGTGTATTTGGTATGAGGTACATATAGTATTGTGAACAGGCTCAGAATATTAGGTAGAGTTGCAAACTGAAAGAAATGCAGAGTAGTAGTATTTCCTCCTATTGGTGCTATATAAACTTTTTTCTCATCTATGCAGGAGGTTGCATCAACAATTTGAAAGCTATAAAGAACAAGTAAGAAAGATAGGGGAAGAAGCCCGCCGTTACCAGGGAGAGCACAAGGATGATGCTCCAACATGTGGAATCTGTCATAAAACAAAGTTTGCAGATGGTTGTGGCCATTTATGCTCTTATTGCCGGACCAAGTTCTGTGCTCGATGTGGAGGTCGCGTCTCTCTGCGATCAAACAATGTAAGTCTTCCAATGTGTACTCTTAATAAAAAGCCTCCTTGACATTGTCGTGCTGCAGATTGTTCACCTTAAGTTTGGCATTTCATGCTTCATTTTACTTAAGTGTTTCATTCATTGCTTCATTATGAGGTGTGTATCATACAAGTAAATCAATGTAAAATCATACAAGTAAAACAATGTATTTAATGATTGCCAAGGTACTTGGGAATCACAGAGTTAATTAAAGCAAAAGAATAATAGTACCACTTCTATGGAGTAACAGCTTGAAGAAAATACTTGTTTTTCATAGATGAAAGAAGAAACCCTGTTGCTCAGGTACAACTCCACATTAATAAATTTTTATTGAAGCCTTATTTAATATTACATTTTTTATTTTCATAGAGCTTTTCGTAAACATTTGTAGATTACTTTTACATGAAATCAGTCAATTTTTTGGTTGGAAAAAAAACCCATCCACTTTTCTTAGCACAGTGAAAGTGTTTTGCCAATTTATTTTAAATTTATTTAAAGACTAGAACTACAGGTTAATCTGGATTAAGTATCCTACTTTCAGGCAGGTGAGCTGAATCGTTCTCCCTCTGATCTGCATGAGCTAGCTGCAGTAGGTTTCCACAAAACCAAACGATATCCAAGGGTACCCTCTGGTCAGTCAGTCTGTTCCAAGCCTCTGGGTACTCGCTTGTACACGAGCTGTAGGATCTAAATTTGGAATACTGTTATCCAGTGATTATTTTTGGCTGGTCATCAAGAACTAGGGTGTGTCACAAAACATTTTACACATCTCTTTTTATTACATTGTTATCTATCATGAGATGAGGTAACTTTCTCCTATGGCTTTAAGATGCCAGGCTTTTGTAGAGTAAATTTATCGCTCTTGGTATCAACACAAATTCACTTAAAAGTTAACATAGATTTTATAGCAGATAATCATGTTCACAAAGGAACTAGTTTGTGGCCTTTTCGCTTTCCTTAAGATGGACATCAACTGAATAGGCCTTCTGAAATTTCATGTAAACCAAAAATAACCCCCCAGAAAGAAGCATTTCATGTTTATTTTAGAAGTTTTCCATAGCCTCGATGTACTTGTGAGTCCATTAAATTAAATTCACATTCTGAAGAAAACTATATATGTGAATTTTATGAAAATTTGCATGTATTAACAATTAGTAAAAATAGATGCATTATATTGTATCACCTGTAGGTGGTGTCATTAGAGCAAGTCTCTGAAAATACAGTTTACTTTGATACTGCATTATTCCATTAATAAGTGCACGTGATATAGCTTATCTTTACTCAGAAAAAAAAATGCATATATATTTTAAGCGTTTTTCACCCACTATGTCAAGTCACAGAAATGGAAGTGTGTCAGTTCATTCATAACTTGCATTTTGTTTCTTGTATTGTTTATGCTTCTGTGGGTCTGGGTGGGAAAACACATTTTCAACACATGCAGTAATGTCATCTTTTTATTTAAAGCTCTTTTTTTTCTTAATTTTATGGTTTTGTCTCTTCATGGAGAGTTATTAGAATTGCATTTCTTTGAAATCTGTCTATTAATACTTGCCTATTTTATTCTTTATCTCTTCTCTTTTTTCTTTTCTCTTTTTATTCTGCTTCCTTGGATGCTTTCCCAAAGGAGGACAAAGTGGTTAGAATCCATGCTTTTTATAATTTATTATTATAATGTTGTTAGTTAACTGGGATACATATTAATGTGAAAAACTGGACTGAAATTTCAAAATCATCCACAGGGGATGGGGGAAAACCAGGAATCCTAACACCCAGGCCCTACACATCCCTTAGCTGACCACAGGCCTTAAAGACAGCTGAACAAGGAAACCCAAGACTGCTGCCAAAATTATGACAGTAAAAGAAATTAAGAACTGAGAATTATTTATAGGCTAAGAAGTAGAGGAGGCAATAAAGTGTAATAAAATTTTATTTCATAAATTTTTTTTAGTTAACAGTTTTGACTTCTTGCATGCAAGGTCCTTCTATCAGCATCAGGAAATATAATTTAGTATTTTAATTGTAGTTTTATATTGTTTTACATGGTTTGCTGTGTTTCACTTCTGGCTACAGCAGAAATTCAGGGAATTCTTGCAAAATCAGCTTTTTGATTTACATTTTGAATAATATATATAGGCAAACAAACTGGACATAAGTATAATGAGCAAGGTGGAGTGAATCCTTTTTGAATGCATAGTTATCATTTGAAAAATCTGCAGAACTTTTAGGATCAAGTACAGGCATATTTACCACTAGTGCCTGTGCCTTATGTCAAATAGGTGAGGGTAGTTCCCTGTTCATCTCCGCACCCTGTGCATGGCAGAAGAGGTGGCAGTACTTGAACAGAACAGTGCATGTCCATTTACCACCTCCTCTTGGGCAGCTCTGCAAAAGGTGGTAGTCCAGATTTTTAATTGGAGAATTGAGTGTGGAAATTAGCTAGCTTTTCTGGCACCTCAGCTGGAACAATTGTAAATTAATTACAATCCAGTGTAGTTTTTGATGTGTTCTTTGTTGAGTTATGCTTGTGATATGTAGTAGTGTTATGTCCCCGTTCAAATACTAGCATACCTGTAACCTGAAATTTAGTACTGTTCAACACCCAGAGAAAATTATTTCTATCACATCTGAGTATTGCAGTAGCATTTTTCTATGTCAGTAGTTTCTGAGGTTGTTCTTCTAATGGCTATGAAATAGAACTTGCTACAGCTCATTCCCGTGTTTTCTGTGTGGTACTCTGAATAAAGTGCTAAAATAATCCAGTAGTTCTAGATCTTTTCTATTCTATCTAAATGGCTTAGGATAGAGTGAAAGAAGTTTCAGCTTGATACTAATTTCTTACTAAGGCAGTGCATCATTGATGCATCCACTGGGGTGTATTAAAACATTAGTGCCCTTGCAACAACGTCTTCTTTAGGGTCAGAAAAAGCAAAGCCCTCAAGTGCCCTAAGTGCCATTTAGGTACAATTTAGCCACCTAGATTTTGGAAAGCAATTCAGGTGAACCTCCTCTGACCTCCTTATATGCTTGAGGCATCCTTCACCCTTCCATCTGAAACAAAAACTTGACTACATAACAGAAATTGTGGTAGTGTCTGTATGCAGGAGAGATTGTGTCTTCAGTAGGGGACAGCTAAGGTGTTCATCTTTAAATAAGGTCAGTTGGTATCCAGAAAACAGATTCCATGGCACTAAAGAACTCTGAAGATGTGTTCTGAAGACATATCTGAATCGTCTGGATTGTCCTAATTTCAATTAAATACATCCTTATTATTTGCACTTGTCTTAGTTTAGGTTTTGCTGTGTTGAACTCCAGGTGTCCACATGCCAAGAAAATGCCCTCATAATAATGTGTGAAAATAAATTCTATATGGTGTGATAAAGCTGCCCTACATCTCTTTAAACAGCTAAAAAGTTAATGGTAGTCAGAGGGAAAGTATCCAATAATTAGTCCTGAATGTGTGAGAAACATGGGGAATACTTCTTTAAAGTACCATTGCTTTAGCAGTGCCTGTCTCTGAAAGTTAATGGAATATATAGAATTAATAATACATGCCTAGAAATAGCATTTTTTATAACAGAACAATTAGTGTAATTAATATAGAGCAACATGAGAAAAATATTATTTCTTAATTATATTCAGTAGCTCAGTATTCCTGACTAATTACATATGGCAAGTTTCATATCAGTAACTTTTAAAACATATTTATCCCTTAGTCTCCACATGAATTTTTACCACAATAAGTTATATTAATACGAAACGCATGCACCAAGTTTCTTCAGTTGAAGGATGCATCGTTTGGAAAGGATGATGAAGTGTGAATTACCAAAGTGTTATCCTAGATTCGAGGTGTTTCCTATAGAGTTGGAAAATTAATGATACCTCATTTGGGATATTGTTTGTCATGTGTTACCCATCTTTGACAAACACAAACTGTGGTAGGCACAAGGAAAGTCAGTCAGAGGATGATCCAGGAAATGGAGAGCTGCTCATGTGAGAGAAGGCTAGAGAGATTAAGGTGACAGAAGCTAAAGCAATTATAGTTGATATCTGGAAGTATGGAATTGATATGTAGATGTGCAGAAAATTTAAACAATAAGAGTAGAGGACAGTGAATACATGAGACCAAACGGGTATGACTTGGCCCTAAATACTCCTGGCTTGAAAAAAGATGTTTACAGTCATTAGAGTAAAGCCTTGAGAATTTGTTTCATGTGGCTTATTGGAAAGAAAAAGATCCCAATAAAACTTTATTGGCTAAATTTAATGAGGTTAGGAAAGGATTTATGTGATGTGGTTGCTTGTGGCTGTAGGCCAGTGTATAAGATCCCTAAGAGGTCCTTGCAGCTCTTGCTTCTAGCTAAATATTTTAAAAATGTAATGCTTTGAAGCTGTTCTTGACCTTTTCAAGTAAGTGCCAAATATTTTTTAAGGATTTTTTTCAAATATGTATAGCAGAACTTAATATGTTCTCTCCTCATTTAAAATCATGAAGGACATCCCAAAACACCTTGTAGTGAGAGTTTCTTCGTTAGGCATCCTAGGCTGATCAAGAGATGATGCCAGTACACTTAAAAAATTAATTGGCAATAACTGGCATATTCTAGTGGCTAATGAGTTACATAAATGTCTGTGATTCTTGGTCTAATATGTCAAAATACATAGCCAAATATGTTTCTTAAGTTCTTTCATGTTCTTTGAGTATTGGTTAGCTCTTTGCACTTCTCACCTGAGTTTGCTCTCCTTTTATACAGTTGCAGGCAGACAACATTTAATGGGTTTAATTCAGTTTTATGTGAAATAAGATTTCAGAAGGAAGTCAGGTAGGTTTATTTTTTTTTAAAAAGAGGCTGACAGAAGTGACCACTTTCTTTCATTTTGGCAGAATGTTCTAGGTGGTTTTAGTTCTTACAGAGTGCCTACACTTTCACTTCGTATCCTTTTAGTTATGTTCCGTACACCAAGATTTTAATTGCCAAAATGGTATTGAGTTTAGGTTACTTCTCTCTATTCCATTCATTCTCCCCTGTGATGTGAAATATTTTGGTTTTTAGGGCAGTGGAGAAGTCAGCAAAATGTCCAACTGGTTGTTCTCCATGGTTTGGTAAGGGATGGTGAGGGCCCAGCCTCAGTCCTCCTGATGGCCTGGCTGTTGCTGCTTTCTCTGTTCTTCCCTTCTGTGGTACCACAACCTTGTAGAGCAGAAAAATGGCTGAAAATACAACTTTTTTTCTTTCATCATTCCTGTAAAACTTTTTCACAGTATTTGGTTAGGTAATGCAAAAATATGTGTTTCCTTTGTGATCACCTGTTACATGTTTCTTTCTCCTTCTAGAAAAGGAGATACATTTTAGCGAACAAAAATGAACGAGCAAATGCAGTTTCTTTGGATCAAAATTCAAGTATTTTGTGAAGTGCTGTGGGTGTATTGAACTAAGTGAAATTTGTATGACATTGACAGAATTAGGTGGAAGATCCATGATCCATATTAAGCCATGTATTTATCCATAGTAATCAGCCTACCATTGTACAGATTTCATTAGGATTACTATTTTTTGTCAAATTTAAAATGAAAAAAATTGGGAGCAAATGATAAAAGTAAATTTTGTCACCATTTTCCTGTGTTTTGCAGAATAGAGCAGTTTGCTTTCTCTTTTTTCTGTTTACATATGTAAAGGACAACTGGTAGGAAATCCGGATGTAAATTACATTATAAATAGATAATAATTTATTTCACTGAACTTAGTAGTATGTGGTTGCAGAAAATAATGTTGGTAATCAGTGCAGAAGAGAGTTGTATTTCTGATCTGGCTTTCACTGAAATTGTTTTCATTTTAGTATAATGTCAGTGATTTATACTTGGAAAGAAAGACAACTTGGAAACATTTCCTTAATTGTGTCAGGTGTGTTTTTCAGGGTGTTTGTTATTTAGTTCCTTTAAATTATGCTTAAAATTTGCTTACATAATGGCTTGCTAATTTAAGCCTTACCAACTTGAGTACATATGCCATGTAATTCAGCTGTGTACTAATGCTTTAACAGAAGTTGGTAATATTGTCAGAACAAAATGTCTGGATTGTCAGGATTTTTTTACATCTCTTTAACAAAACTCTTAGGTCAAATTGTCCATTAAAAGGCTAATTTATGTATACTCTAACACAGCTGTAGAACAAAACCAAAAAAAATCCAGCAGAAGGACATAAAATTACCTAACAAATTGCAAATTGATAGCAGATAAATTCTCTCGCCGTAGCATTCAACATAATTTGTTTCCCAAAAGATATGGGGTTTATATGCATCAAGAAAGAAGCACCGCTTCTCAATAATGCCTCCCTGGAACTGTTGCTTCTAGCAGGAAAAGGAAGAAAAAGGCCAGGAAGAAAGTGAGGAATTCTGTTTCAAGTAAGGTATGGATCACTGTCCTCTGCTTCTGGGAAGTTAGTTCCCTTTCAAACAAGCGTGAGTGTATAAAATTTTTAAGGAAATCCTTAAAATTAGCTTGCTTTTCACCAAGTTTGCTGAGGAAACATGTTTGTCTTGAAATATCCTTTTTATAAGGTCCAGCTAGCAAAAAGGATCAATTCCTTCTTATATATTAAAAAAAAAAAAATGCAGGCAGGTGATGCTAATGCTCTGAATTTAACCAGATCAGACTTTCTTCATTTAAGGATGGGACTGTAGAAGAGTCACTAGACAGCTAGGAAAACCCATAGCCTTAAATCATCATTAAATCAGTAACCACTTGATTAGGCTCTGTGGTTACCCAGGTTTAGTTCACCTGTTTGCCAAACTCTTAAACTGTGTCTTGTCATGTGATTCTACACTTCGTGAAAAAGAAAATATACTGCTACTGCAACCTTCTCTCTTAACCTGTGATAAACGGCTCCTGAATCCTTCATGTCTGTTCTTGCTGTTGTCATGCAAGCTGGGTAAAAGAGATCTGTGGACACCTGACATAAAAAATAGTAGAAACTCCATATAGTATAATGGGGCCTAAAAAAAAACCCCCGAACTTTTTAATCCAATGCAGTGTTATTTCTTGTCATGTTATCCAGTTTTTAGTCTTGTATTTTCAGTATTGTTTCAGTTTAACTGATTTGAGAGTATGGGAATTATTTTGAATGTTAGCAGTACTTTTGTATGCAAAAACTTGCGTTAAAACAAAGAAGATAAGATTGCAAAGGTACATTAGGCTTTTCAGGAGAAGCTTTATTCCACCTCCTTTTGCCTAATGTCATGTGTGTATATATATATATATAAAATATATATGGAGTATATGTATGTATAAGCATATATTGTATAGATTTTTCATAATTGAATATACATGCATACCATACACGTGCATCCTACTACGTAGCCTAATACAGGAAGTACAGGGCAACGCAATTTTTTGACCTTTGAAATCTGTTAATGATTCAAGGTATTTAAATCACCTGAGGAGTTATTATTTGCGTGCCTATTTATCTTGACAAAAAGAGATGTTATGCCATAGCAGTCACAGAATCCCAGAAGGGTTGAGGTTGGAGAGAGCCTCTGGAGATGATCTGATCCAAAACCCCCTGCTCAGACAGGCCTACCTAAAGGAACTTGGTCCTTACAGCTTGGCACCTTCATGTGTCTTTTGACTTGCAGGGTGAACAGTGAAAAACTCAAGGATATTACGTGTCATTTTTGTTACTTGTTTGCTTATTGTAACTATAAACATTATAGGCTTACACAAAATCTCCTGAAGTTCTGTTAGGGAATAATTATGTGACTTACAGCTTTGGACAAATGAATTTCAGAACTTTACAGAATCCTTTAGAAAGAGCACTAACACTATGACAATTTTTTTCAGCTCAGTGTTCAGAGAGAAAGAAAAACCAAAGCTACAAAATCAACTTTAAGCTTTTCATTTCTTTCAATGTAGTATTTTTATTTTAACACTCAACAATCTCACATTCTGTTTGGTCCAATTAAGTTGATGATATAAAGCTGAGGAGCAGGACGAGGACAGCCTTCCAGAGGTTCTCCCAAAAATATTGTGTATCTTACTGGCTCAGATACTATCTGAGGTGTGGGAGATCACTGTTGAATTCCACTGTGATAAAGGCTGCTTTTCGAGATGGAATACAGTGCTGTCAATATTGAAGAGGAACATCTTCCTACCTGACTTGGCTCAGTCTCACTACAAAGACAGGATAAAAAAAGTTGAAATTATTTTTCTGTTTTTGTCAGAAGTATACTTTTAATTAGTATTTAGATGTTTGCTGAAGTGGTTTCATTGCACTTTTCTAATAAGTTCTGGTTTCAGAAAATACAACAGTATAGAAATATTTTTATTCACTTTTCTGTCAAATATGATTCATCTATGCCCTAAACATCTATAAGTGAAGAGATGGGATTCAGGGTCTTATGTAAAGGAAGATGATTTTAGTTAGTTAGTTTCAACTGCAGATATCTAGCGAAAAGACAAATCAATTAAGTAAGTTAGAACGATTGAAATCTGAGATTTTTTTCTATTCAATGCACCTTAGGAAGAAAGAGGATAATAAAGAAAGAAAATACTTGTGGTGCAATACAACAGTAAGAAGTCATGAGAAAGGCCTGGTTTCTGTTTGATGTGTTCATATACCTTAATATAATCAATATGATCCTGTAGACTGTAACTTTATAGTAGGTTCTGATCCTTGTCTATCCAGTGAATAGAGCTTTGAAAATGAACAAGTATCACCTCATAGATTTAATATTATAATGTATACATATCTGGTGTAAGGTAAAAGGAAAAAATGAACAGTTCAAACCAGGCACAATTCTGATCATCACTGACTAGTCAAAATATGTATACAATTTTATAAAATCAGGAGAAAAAATCGATCATATAAAAAGTTGCTAAAATGATATGTTTATATGCATGAAATAAAATTTTCTTTCTACATCTTACTGCTTATACTTATTAATTATGATAGATTGGAAATACATTAATAGTATTTTATCACCTTTTGCTTGCAATTGTGCCATCAAAAATGTAGATAGATGTAGATAGCTGTAATAATAGTGATGCCTACAATTAAAATCCTAATTTTATATTGAGCATTTCTTCTTTAATGAGGGCCTTCTCTTGTAACAGGAACCTTTTATTCTTATAAAAAATCGTTATTGCTGAATCGCTATTAACATTCTCGTAAATACTAAGTCTTCTAAATATTTAAGTTTTCTACAATAAATATTTCAGGTTTATATTTTTTCCAGATTTTTTGGGAATAGAGTTGGTTAGCTACTGGTAGTGATGCCTTAGGTTTTAACTTTTATATTTTTTAAATCCTGTATTGCCTAGTGTGTAACTCTGAAGTTTCTTGTAGCCTGCTAGCTGCTGTTCTGTTATGCTAGTTAGACATAACAAAGCCTCTCCAAGCTGGCTCTTCGAGGATGCCCAGACTGTCCTAGGCCCAAAATGTGTAAACCAAAATCTTAGAAGGGGAGTAAGCTTGGGGAAATTGCATCATTAACTTAAGCTTTAATTGGAGAATTAACCCGGATATGCAAATGAAGCAAACTTACAAAAGTGTGAAGAACTCGTGACTCGGGGTCCATCTTGGGTGTCGCCTTTGGCCTGCCCGGGGTGTTCCTTTGAAGGCCCTTCAAATAAGTATCTACCTTTATTCTCTTATTCCTGTTTAGTCTCTGTTTTTCAGGTGGCCACCTCAGGCATCAGTAGGTTATCTGTCTAGATCAGTCTGTAATGGTCTAGATGGTAATTTTCAATGCATAGTCACTCCAGGAATCTGTTTATGAGTCCTTCAGTTCTTCATTACTTCAATGTGTTTCCAGTAATGTTATTATCAGTAGAAAGCAAACTCAGCCTTAAATCCCTGCAAAACCTGTAGATAGCGAGCTGAAGTTTTGGCTGTGAGGTCAGTATACCTATTTGGAACTATTCTTGCATCCTTACATTGTATTATGCACATTTAATTGTCTTAATTTTCCACACTGTGCTACTTTTTCAAGTCCTTTAATTCATTATATGAATTTTTTTGAATTTGTTACCTCTTGCTAACAACTCAAATCCAATCTCACTACTATTACTCTTGGCCTATTACCTTTATGGTGTCTTAGAATCCAAAACTCCACTGGCATTTTCATTGCCACATCAAATTTGCAGGTGTTGTTTCTGAATTCAGTTTGCCCTATTGCATTTCAAATTAAGCAAAAAATTTTCTTTGCAAAGTGTTGTGTATTTACTATATTTCTGTTATCTTCATTCCTGTAATGGAATAATTTGTAACTTGTTGGCACTGCAGAAATCATAGAAGAGATTAGAGATCTCTAAACCACTATATACATATATATAACAAACTATAATAATATATAATAAAATATAAACACATATGTAATAAACATACTATTATTTTTTTGCTATGGAATACAGAACTAATAAGCAAATACAGTATCTTAATAAACAAGATATAGAAAAAGTACCTTCATAGTCTTGAAAACTTAAAATTTAAGAATGTGTTTTCCTATAATATTTAGCTGCCTTAGCTGTGCTACAAACTATCTTTTTTCAGTTTATAAAGAAGTCATCTTGGAATATTAAAACATAAGTTTAGAATAAATAAGTGACTAATCCAGAGACTTTGACTGGTATAGGTAAATTTAATTTGTACGCGTCTAGTTTATCTGCACATATTTATTATATCAGCATGTTAGGGAATAAGTTCATCTCATTGGATAGATTTACAGCTCTTTGAAACTAGTGATCTGCAGTGTTAGGTGAGGACAATGGGGAAGACTGTGTAGGCCATCTGCGTGAGAGTGGAGTGAGTCTGGGTATAACCCACTTTTCCAATGTGCTTCTGTATGGCAAGGCTGATCACTGGAAATGAATTTGTAGCGTGCAGTGCTTTGAAGATAGAAATTAAGTAAAAATGTCATTATTACTGTTGACAAACATACAATGTGTGTACTTGTGTAGTATCAGATGGTTAATATACTCACCCAGCATTAGTTCATGTGGGAGGTGGCCTATTAATCAAGGAGACATCTGTCAGACAGAACCCTGAACGTCATAATTTTGAGCTATTTCTTGAATGCTTCAGGTAAATGTATCCAAAATTAGCACATCTCTTTCTGGATGGAAAGCCACAATGTGCCATCTATTGGCAAACCAAGGGCGGGGGGTTTGTGTTTCGTCATGTCCAGTTTCAGCCGGGATGCAAAAAAAAATAATCTGGAAGTGTGGAAAGAAATTATTTGGAAGCCCTCCTTGCTGTGGAGAGCTAAAGAGAAGGGATCACTTTACAGAGACATACCAGGCAGACAAACATTTCACACCACCTAAACTTTCATTTAATTCACCCAGAAGAAAGAAACATTGATGTCTCTTCTGACTGATACTCCAATAAGAGCTTAGGTTTAGAGACTGCAGGCACTTTTCTTTTTTTTTTCCCTCTCTCAAAAACATTGAGGGAGAACAGAGTAGCAAACTTGCAGATATCCAGGGATGTGTTTAGGCTCAGGAGGCTTGAAGAGGTGTATTCCTCTATGGGATGCCTGAGGGGATCCTCTATGGGATCTGAGGGGTGCACCAGCAGAGCTGACTGCTGATGTCCAAGCAGGGCCCAGTTAGAGCTAGTAGTCCT
Organism: Rhagologus leucostigma; assembly: GCA_013397725.1. NCBI lineage: Eukaryota > Metazoa > Chordata > Aves > Passeriformes > Rhagologus > Rhagologus leucostigma. Next base: position 1,854,728 of record VZTD01004411.1, on the reverse strand, counting down.
GATGGGACTTGTTTTCATCTAAGCAATGCACCTTCAGTTTTTCCAGTAGTGATCTGTTTCCTAGATATACTTGGGTTTTATTGGTAGAAGACAATCAATCTAGCATGATGTCCCTTATTTCAAACTGTGCCCGGCTGTGGTATCTGTGAAAAGTCCTCTTGTAAAAGGATCCCATAAAGTGGAAATGTGTTCTAATCATGCATCTTCCTTCCTAAAAGACTTGAGCTTTTGGCAAGACTAACTGAATCCCCTTGTTCAACCTCTGGATACCTTTGTTCCATGTGGTCACACAAAAACCAGCTGCCCACTCCCAGGCATGTGAGAGTGCACTCAGGCTGATTTGACAGCCCAGTGTGTGCCCCTTAAGCCCAACAAATTCTTTACTTGATCATTTTATTTCTTCTTGGAATTTGTGTCTTTCAGCTCGAATCACTGTAGCCCTCATTCATGTAAGATTCTTCTATGTGATGGGATTTTTAACATGGTATGTGGGGGTTAGGACTAAGTATGACTTCTAATATTTAAAATGTTCATAGTTATATACACTGCTGAGGCACAATTCTTTGGTTTTAGTAGTTTACAAAATAACATAGGAATGCTAAATAGAACTAAATTTAGTAAATTGAATCCCTGGGCTATTCTGGCACCTCAAAACCAGACAGATTTTAGCCGAAAAGAGATCTTGCTGCAAAGAGAGATTTGATAAGATTTATGACCTATTATGCATTATGAGAAATCGACAAGTAGCTGAAAAAATTTCAAGAGAACAAAGTAATTATGAGGACTAAATGTAATCTGTGCTCTGTTGCTGTTTCTCTTTTTATCATAAATAACCTTAATCCTCATCCAGGATTAAAATTCAATGTATTTTTAGCCATGCAATGTCCTAGATAAAAGATACTTCCATCTATGTTTTTAGAGACTTTGCATTCCGGAGCATTTTGTAATTTTACTTAAGGGACGGATGCTGCTGTCTATACATCTCCAGTGCTGCAATTGGAGAGGACGTAGGATAGTTTGTCATATATATACCTGAGGTACATGATTTTGTTAAGCATAATTGAAGATAGAACTGTGTATTTCAAGCAAGCAAATCCATAGACAAAGTTTCTGTAGCATTTTGTGAGTTTTTTCAAATTCCTTTAATATTAAAGGACCCATCTGCAAGTCAGCCTTCCTATGGAGATGAATCAAAACTCTCCCCAAAACTGTGATTATAAAATGATATAAAGTATCTGTTACCAGCTGTTTAATGACTGGTAAGAGATTATGTGAAAATCTGGACAAAATGTAATCTGCGTTTCCTTAAAGAGCAGATAAAACCTAATTTTTTTAATCCAGATCGAGGTTTCCAAAACACTGCATGTTATTTAGGCTGAAGTTTAATCATGCACTATGCAATTTCAGTATTCCAGCTAAAACACCTGTCAACTAACTTACATGCAACAGGTTTATCGAATCTTTGGAATTAAATGTTACTTTCTCAATAATCTATTATATTTGTTATTAACTTGTCCATAAAAAGCAGGCTCTCATAGCAAAACCCTTTTTAATGGTGAGTTTTGGGAAAGTTATTTGGGATATTGCTTTCAAAAAAGTAGAGTATTACTGAGAAGTACAGATTAATCATAGAGATGAGCAGATGTTGCTGAGGCTCTAAATAGATGAACATGGAAGTGATGGTTGTGTTATCATTACTGGAGGAAATTTTTGTATGTTGCTGGGATTTTAATACTGGTAGTGTAACTTCTATCTCTGCAACATGCGGTAAGCGATCAAAACTCATACCTATGCATGCATCAGCAAAGTTAATCTTTCTCTCTAATTTTTTCTTCTCTGACCAATAGGCTCTACGAATGGAGAGAGAGCAGTTGAAAGTTCATCAGCGAACTGCTGTCAAGACCTTTGTCAGCCTGACAGCTTTACCCCTCATGATTATTTGGATCAGTCCTTTTAGCTGTAAAGAAACCTGCTTTTCTAGACTATTTCAGGGATTCATCTCACTGCCTTTGTGGTTGGGTAAAGAGACCACAGAGGCAACTTCTTGCCCGTGTAAGTTTAATGCAGCAGAAAAAGCAACAAGGGAATTAAACTGAGGAAGATTTAATCTACTTTACGGTTTGGTTTTTTTTGCCCCCTAAGCTTTCAGCATAGATATAACCGTACTCTTGCATATCTGTGAATATCCTTTGTTGCAGGTTATACCCCTTCACTCCATACACCTGATGTTTTCCTAATCCACCAGTGAGTGTTCAGTAGAGCCTATTGCTCATGTTAGAGGAGCTGCCCTCTTGGTCACTTGTGTAGACTGTTAAAGAGGAGACTGGTGAAGCGTCCAAAGGAGATTAAGTCAATACATTTACCTGCCAGGCTGAGTAGGAATCTGTTCCAGATGAGAACCCCTACATTATATGTGAGCTGGGTTTATGCTTTCGTTATACTTACGGGGGGAGATCAGTGTGCCCCAGAGTGCTTCAGCTTGCTCTGAACTAGACTAAATCAGCTCTGAATCTTTCTCAACTGTGGTTCCTGTTTAGCAAAATAGAGCTCCAAGTCATCAAGTGTCCTATAAGGTACTGCAGAGTTATACTGTAGCTCCCAGCAGCTGCCGCAGTGAGGGTGGCTCTCAGGTAATACCCATGTCATACCTTACAGCTCCACACTCATATTTTAGAAACATTAGGGCACTGAAGGTAGAACTGAATGCCGGTGTTGAGGCAGTTGAATCCTACAATAGATTTTCATCAGCTGCAGTAGGAAATCATACAGCAGAAATGGCCTGTAGACACATTTAGAAACCTATATTTAGTCTTGTTTCAAATGAAACTCTACACGCTCGGTCTGAAGCTTCTGTGCAAACCTACGCATTCTCTCTCCTACAGGCAACCTGACAATTCATGCACCAGCTGTTACTTTTTTTAGCCTTTTGTCTCCTACATGAATTGACCTCCTTAAAAGAGGGTGTACGGTCTTAGTCTGTGATATGTGGAAAGTTGTGAATATATTCCACTGTAGAGAGCTCAATTTGGCTTTTTTCCCCCGTATTAAAGACAGTCACTGACAAGAAAATGTTGTATGTCACTGAAAATTGTACTAACCCACACTTAAATTTTCAATATTTTATTTAGGATATACTTATTAGTGTTGGTAAATTCTTTTCCATTTCTTGAGTATAATTCATAGGCCTGGGAAGACCAAAATCTTTTTTTAACTCAATGACCATGCAATGAGACAGTCATAAACTCTTGTTGAAAATTTGCTATACACAATCTTCAGATAATGAGAATGGTAGAGTTCATCTGAGTTCATAGAGTTCAGCTTCATAAAGATCAAGTCAGCTAAGGGAATGAAAACCCTTAATCAAGGATAGAATGTTTTAGCCTTCTTGAGAGTAAGATGGTGATTGAAGAAAAACCAAGTTGGTCTTGTTGACTTAGGAGAAACCGCTTCTTTTTGTAAAAAGGCGACAGGCAGATATTGGATACAAAAGGCAGGTGCAGTTAGCCATCCAGCCAAGTCAAGGAGCAAGCCTAGTGCTTCAAGCTACACAAGTTTGAGGTAGGTTTGGCAGGCAGTCATGCTAACCTGGTATGTGTTTCTCAGAAACTGTGCTCATTTTGTAATGCCAGAGAGAGATGTACCCTATCAAAAGTTATTGTAGCGAAAGCTTTATGATGTCTCAACATCTGTTGCATACTGCTAGGTACAGTTCTCTCCAGACTATGTGCCTAGATTTCCAAGTTATCCATTGAAAAGAGAGTTGAAAGCTTGACAGATCTGGGCCTCTATTAGCGAGACCCAATGGTAAATAGAAATTAGTGCTTCAGTGACTGTAATCACATGAAAAATAACTTGATTTTTAAGTCTCTTGATATGAAAGTTTATGACTAAGTTAAATTTGATTAAGAAAGCTGTTAAATCTATCTGGGCTGCTGCTGAAATGCTTCCAGATGATTTTTTTCTCCCATTGAAGACTATGGGGAGAAACTGTTAAGATTCCGAGGACTGTATATGGGCATTCAGTCATTTGTAAAACTGTTATGCAGTTTGTTTCACAACTACAAGATTTATGCATTTCTTTATTTTGTAAGTCTTGTTAGAGAAGCTTCTGTGGTGGATTGACCTTGTCTGGCTGCTAAAGGCTCCAGTAGGACAAGGGGAGAAAATAAGATGGAAAAGCTCATGGGCTGACATAAAAACAGGAAGTTGGTTCACCAACTACCGCCATGGGTAAAACAGACACAGCTTGGGGAAGGTTAATTAAATTTACTGCCAACTAAACTAAAGTTGGATTGTGAGAAGCAAAGAAAAAACCTAAAATACCTCTCCGCTCCTTGTTTCTTCCTAGTCTCAACTTTTGTCCTCTGATCCTGACTCTTCTGCCTTGTCCAGCCACATGGCACAGGGGCATCAGGCATGGGCTGGGACCAGTCCGTAATAGCTCCCTTCTGTTGCTCCCTCCTCCTCCAGCTTGGAGTCCTCCATGGGCTGCAGTCTTTCAGGAAAAATACCTGCTCCCATGTGGATTCTCCAGGGGCTGCATCTTCTGTCGGGAACACCTTCCCCAGCATGGTCTTCTCTACAGGGTGTAGCGGAATCCCTGCTCAGGGGACTGCAGTACTTCCTCCCCTCTGCCTTCCCTCACCTTGGGGCTGGCAAGGCTGGTTCTCACACTTTCCCCCTCACTCCTCACTGCCTGTGTCGTGTTTTTGCCGTTCTTACACTCGCTGCCCCCGAGGTGCTCCTGCCTCGGCTGTGGGCTCAGCCATGTCCAGTGGTGGGTGTGTTGGAGCCTCCGGAACCAGCCAGGTCTGGCATGGAGCAGCCCGTGGCTCCCTGCAGCTGCTGCTGCTGCCGTCCTGGGGCACCTGCATCCCACATGGCTTCAGCCCTGGCCTCTGCAGTCAGCCTTGTTAGTTCTCAGACTATTTTCTCTTTCTTTCTTAGCCATTTCTTTATGCAGCTCTGCGTGTCATGGGATCAGCTTCCTGTGTTCTACTTAATCACTTCCTTTTCTTTGGCCATAAGTACCTGTAGTTATTGGTGTCTTCAGTGAACTGACTGGATTTAATGCTTGGATTTGATGCATGAAACAATAGCTTGTTTTCAGGGTATATAATGCAGATTTTTAAAACATTGTTTTGGAAGACTCCTTTTTTCTTAATTTTCTATCCTTTGTTTAAAAGCAGAAGATCCTTTTTATGGTCAGTGGCACATGGGTTGCAATCATCCTTACCCACTTGCTTTCATTTCTCATTTTGTTCTCAACTTCCGTTAATTTTTCTGATTACAAGTAAATTTTGAAACTATATCATGGCAAGTTTTGAGGCAAGTGTTATAGGCTTTATTTCCATTATAAGCTAATTTATAATTAAATATTTAGTAGATAATAATGCTGTACTTAGCATCCCACTGTTACATTATACATTGTGCCATAAATTAAAATCATACAAAAGCAACTTTGTGTACACCAAGTGGATGAAAATGAGTTAAATGATGATCACATATCTAATCATAAACTACCATCAACATAAAATGACTGTCTTTCTATTTTAGCCCCAGAAGGATCACATTTGGATTTTAACAATTTTAACATTTGCTTTTAAAAGCCACTCTTTTGAAGGTGCTAAATTATGACAAGAAGGGCTTCCTGATGTACAACACCTTATATTACTTGTAAGTTGGCTGTTTCCTCAAAACTCGTCTGACATAGGGTTCTCTGTGCCCTTTCACTCAGTTAAGGCCTTCAGTTTGTTTGGTAGGAATCTGCATTTTAGTGTTTTCTTAGATGATCATTGCCAGCTAAAATCTCTATTTTTTGCCATATTTATGTTATAAATGTAGCTACCACAGAGTTTCTTGGCTAAGAAAATCACCTTTTACTCTTTGCTTCTATTTTGGTTTTATTTTTCTGTCCTTTTAAGTATATAACCTGTCCAGCATATATTTTAATGGTAATTACTATTTCTTAGCAGTTTATCTTACTACTGAATAGCTGAAAGGTATGTACTCTCTCAATCTTTTTCCTTTTTTATTTCTGATAACTTCCTGGTTGGCTGATTTTAGCTGCCCAGTAATTTCCTTTTACGATTTAAATGTCACGTATTATTGTATTAAATGAGTGCAAAGAACTTAGATTCCTGTGCTTCAAAGAGAAAGGAAAGAGAGATTTTCAAGATTAACGTAGTATACAGTGAGTCTTAGGATTCTTTATAATAAGCATTTTGGGATGGCTAAGTATAGCAAATACCATAAATGTTTCAAAAAGAAAAGTTCCTTGTGCTTGCACAGCAAGTGACATGGCATGGTCTCAGCAACTCTTTCAAACAAAATGCTTAAATCTAATTACGTATTAGAGAGGATGAGAAATAAACATATGTAGATTTAGAAACAGAAGAGTAATTTCTGCTTTGATTTAATTTGAAAGACAGGCATTAAAATCATACAGAGGACTTGGTACTACAGTCTGTCTTACGCAGAGCATGACATTCAGTGCAGATCCTAAACCTTTCAGCTCTGTCATAGTCTGCAAGCAGCAAATTCTTACAAGGGTAGCAATACTCTTATCACTAGTGCTCAGAACAAAAAAAAAAAAATAGAGGTCTCTTCTAGTGGTTGAATGTTAAACTTCAGAATAGGTTGTTTCTTTAAAATAGGCAGGGGGGAAAAAGTGAAGGATTTGCAAATAAGGCTGCAGTGCCACATGGTTATTACAAAAGCTGCTGGACGTGCTTTGCTTACATTTAGAGCTTTAGCGTCTCACATCCAATCTGCCGCTGTTTTCTGCTGTGTCCTGAGAGTCCTGGTGAGCTCATTTGTAAGATGGTTTGTCATAGTGCACGTGTGTGTGTAGGCTTGGTAATGTCTTATGCTGATTATACCTGAGGAGATGTAAAGATCACCTAAAAGCATTTTTCTTAAAAGAGAAAGACAACCCTGAATCCCTAAATGCCTTCTTTCTTTTCTGAAGATAAAAAAACCTAATCCCAAAGAAAAAAACCCTAAACCAAGGAAAGGAAATAGAGCTTTCTCTGAAGTTTTATTTGCCCATGTGTCATCTCCGTTCCAAATGCAATGACTTTTGCTATGTGACAACAAAACAATCCAATTTTGTTGCTTTTTCAGAACACTAGTTTCCTCATAATCCCTGATATTTGTCCCACTTTCTCCCTATTGTCTGTCTCTCAGATTTTTTCCTCAACTTTTTGTTGCCTCTCTGTCTTTTCATCCTGCTTTGAACCTTTCTATCTGTTTGTCCATGTCCTCTTGGACATTCGTTCTTGGCCACCTCAGCTCACAAGTCTTCCCTTCTTCCCTGTATTCTTTTGTCTAAAGAACTGAAGTGGTTAAGAGAAAGTTATTAAAGACAACAGGGCCAGAAGAGTCTGACCTCCAGTAAACCAGTCGTATTTAAGCTGGGATAAACCGCTGGTTTTAGTATAATCACCTAAAACTTACAGAGACAACCAGAATAAAACAGTACTAACCTTTAAAATATGTAGTCTACTGACCTGATTTCAGTGTGAAGTTAAAATTAATTATAAACTAGAGAGAAATACAAAGGAATGATTAAACTCAGATTCTAGAAAGAGCAGATACTACTAAAATAAAATCTCCTGGAAAACCTCTTCCTGTGGCTATGGATGAGGGTGGAATTGTCTAATTTGTCTGTTATGTCTGTTTTGGATTTAAATAACTGAAGTTGATTTGTTTAGCCGCAATAACTCTGCTGGCTGTATTACATAATCTGAATTAAAAAAGCTCAAAGATGGAGTCACATGAACATGCAAGGATCAAATCAAATCTACTGTGTGTAGAATGTTCATCACACAGCTTGGTCAAAATGATCTTTTCAGTTCGCAAAATGCACACAGTCTTTGAACGCAGCAGAAGGCTGATGTATCTGCAAGTTATTTTTTCCAGATATACCATGTGATCAGAGGTACTCCTGCTTCCTGCAAAGTCCATGTTTGTGTTTAGTGTTCAGCTACTTCAAATATGTCTGCATACTGAACAGCAAATATCAGTGTGCAGGAAAGGTGATCCAAGTTTAGGCAATAGTAGATGGACCTCACCAGCTCTGGAAGTTGTTGCTATGGCAAGGCTACCTTCTACCAAGTGGGGAATAAGAAAGTTCTCTCCTTAGTTGCTGACATGGTTCTCTTTCTTTTACATAAGGGATCTAGCTGGCCATTAAATTTCTTTTAACTCCTGACACACACAGAAACCTGCAGCACACAAATCCCTGATGAAAAAGATTGCTTGCTTCTGTTGAACAGGCATGTGAGCACAAGTCTGGGTTATGGTCCCTGTATTTGTACCACCATGGAGTAAGCATCTCTCTATTTCAGATAATAAAGAGGCAAAATATCCTTAACTGTTGCCTCTTCCCTGAATAGCCTTGTCACTGCACTACATGCCTTTTATTTGTTTAGGAATTACAAAGCCTCATTAGATATCTGAGAATATGCAGGTAAGTGCAGAAGATCAGAATGCTTCTCATCATCTGGCAAAGTTCTGATCTCAAATTTTAACCTGTTTTTGTAACACTAGCTTCATCGGATAATGAAATATCATTACTGTTTGAATTTTCTAAGTGTGTTGTTCTGCACTGCTTTACATCATCTTACCTTATTGAAACTTCCCTCTTTCCCGGTGTGGTCTGCCAGTAGTATTGCAAATTCAGAACAGTAAACCTCTGGTATTAATACTTGGTGTAGTCTGTAAATTGGCTGTCAACAATGTGCTGTTTAGATCAGTTAAAAAATTGTAATATTCTTACACTGGCACAAAACTCCTAGTGCATTTTCCTGCCCCATTTTCCTTATCTTTTAAATCTTCCATATTCAAACCCACAGTTGTTAACCCTTTCTAAGTCTCCCATAGTCTTTGCTTTCCTACAAATCTACACTTTTCCTTACCAAAAACATTGTTTTCCCCAGTTTTTTTAATAAATCTGAAATATCCACTCAAATTTGTTGTAGAACACTGATATTCTCTCTTCCCCTTCCTCAAATCTTCCATCCCAGATTTACTGAGATTCCTTTGTGCTCGAGCTTGATAGCACAGATAGCACAGACTTAATCAACTTAGCCTCAGACTCTGCACCTGGAGCGAGAGGTGGGAGAATTAAAAGAAAGGACCATGGACATCTCAGAAGGTAGGATCAACAAAGATGAAATTTAAACAACCCCAAACAACAAAAAGCTAAAAAATCTGTGTCATCATTTTGGTAAGGGAGTAACTGCAAATCAGATGTTGAGCCAACTCTTACAGTATGTTGTGGTTCCTCAGGATACTCTGGTAGCTTTTTCTAATAAGAGGAGATCAGGTTGCTGGTCCGTGTAAGGTAGAATGTTGTACAAATAAAGTGTATGTTTGCTTTAAAAATAGCTGTTATGTAAATATAAGAAGTTGCTGTGATATCAGTGGGAAGAATCTGCTTTCCGTAATTATAAGCATGCATTTACATTCATAACAAAAAGTCAAGCTTAAGTATTTCTAATTGTATGAAGAAAACTATAAACTTAAGGGTCAGTCTGGGATAGATGGTGAAACATTAACATATATATAACATGTACGGGGCATAATCCTATTTGGTGCTTTGTCAAAACCCTCACTGGGCAGTAGTAATTGTTGCAAAATACTAAAGGTACCATATGATGCTCAGTATTCCCCAAGCATGAAAAGTTCTGTCCAGCTAAATTTATACCACGGTGGCTTTTTTTTTTATTCTGAAAACTAAATATTTCACAAATATTTGGTTTTGAATGTTACTCTTTCACTGAGAATTTCTTCTCTTTCACTGAAAGCTTTCTTCTGTTTTCTTAAGAAAAGTTAAAACATGCAGGATCAACCTGGTGGAATGATTTTGTTTGAGTTTATATTTCCAGGTTTATCTGGATTATGTTTAGTACTGTTATTTCTGTGTGATGTAAAAAAGTATCTGTAACAGATCAGAGACCATTTCACATCTTTGTGCTCAGCCTCAGGAGGACTGTCCCAGACAATGGTGGTACGCCAGGGCTGTGTGTGGAGCTGCCCAGGCACAGGAGGAAGCATGTGCTTGATGCAACTCTCTTCCTGCTGTATCACTCAGAAATTAGATGCCTAATTTCACAATCTGGTTGCAAGGCTCTGACAACCTTATTCTAGGCTTTGTGTGGACTTGGGAGTGTGGGGGCTCTGAGCAAAACTCAGCAACCAGAACTTCTCAGCATAGGAGTTGGTGGGGAACAGGGAAAATTCTGTCTAAGCAGAGTTCATAGTCATAAATCGTGATTCTCTGTGAGTGAAAAGATGATCAATCCAAGTGGTCAGAGAAGACTTCTGTCAAGCTGCATGGCAGAGATCACTGCAAAGAGATGATTCTGCAACATGTGAAAAGTATACTTTTTTCTTCTCCCAAACATTTTGTTCTTCCAAACAGGGTTTTGGGCATTTGTTGTAACTGACAGATCCAAATGTACTGCACACGCTCCCTTATGTTCCCTTGGCAGCTTGTTGTGTCATCCATAAAAATCTTTGTTCTAACATGATTCTTACTTTGCTGTATATCCAGCCCATTCCCACTGGGCGTATTCCTGAACTGCCAGCCATTCTCTGCTGCCTTCTATCTGTATTTACATAGCCAGTGATAATCCTCCTCTTCCTCACAGCCCCTGAATTTTTGCATCATGTCTTCATAGTGCTCTGTTAGTCTCAGGTCCACTGTCTTCTCTTCCTATGGATCCAAGTAGTGTCTGTAAGCTTTGCTTGTTTCCTGTGTCCATTTTTCTTTCCCCTGAATTGCCTCTGCAGACAGAGGTGCCCAGAACAGATCTCCTGGCGACCTGGTGATCTCAACAGAGATAGGCATTGTACAGGTTGGGAACCTGAAATACATGTTTTAGGCAGACAGCCTCTCAAACCTAGAGGGGATGCCATCAGCTGTTCACACCTTACTTCAACACAGGATAGAGAGACCTGATCTCTGAAATCTCTGGAGATGTATATATATATATACACAGACACAGATATGCTATAAATATAAGACAGCTTGGTTCTCACTGTATCATATCACTGTATCAAGCACTCAGTCACTCCACCAGCTTTTGGTATTGTGTTGGTCTGAAAACAAACCAATGGGAGATCACAAGTCAAGATTGAAATTAAAAATAAGTGAAATAATACAAGGAAAAGCACTGACAAAGTCAGATAGACAAAGACAAACCTGACACCCTGTTAGGGTGGTGGTAGCAGTCCAACTGAAGTAGTTCAGTTCAAGCAGTGATCTTGTGAAGGTCTGGTCTCCAGCTGAAGGTCCAGTGGTAGCTCTTGCCCTCTGGTAACCCAGTAGACAGGGCTAGCTCAGGCACTTCCAAGGCCAGGTTATATCCAGGTGGGAACACCTGGCTCCTCCCTCCTGGGCAGAGCATCCCACAATGGGATGAGATAAGTCTATGAGTCATGTGGTGGGTCCTTGATGGCCCATTGTCTGTCATCCGGGGTGGGCCATTAGCAGGTGATAACAGCTAATGGCCCACAGCTGGTGGTAATAGAATACTTAAAAACATCTATATTGCAACCTAGGACAGGTAGAAGTAATCTTAAGCTCTTGGATAGCAGAGGAAGTAGCTCTGTTCATAGCTATGTTCATATGTTGTAACACATACTCGGGGAAGAAAATGGGTCAATGTGCGGTGGGCTTTCCACAGTCCCTCATGTGAGTACAGTGCCTCTCCACTCAGAACTTCAGGTTATATATATGATTTGCTTTAGGGCAGAAACTTGTGTAGATAGTGAGACAAAAAAGACATAGGCCTTCTAGCAGTAAAGTATGTAACATAGCTGAAGAACAATAAGGCCATTTCTCAGTGCTTTATTCTGTAGAGAATCACAGACTTGTTGACATTTGAAGGTGCCTGTGGAGATCATCTAGTCCAAATCCTTGCTTAGAGCAGGCCCAAGTAGATCAGGTTGCCAGGACTGTGTCCTTTTGGGTTTTGAATGTTTCCAAAGATGTAGAATCCATAACACTATTTTTAATAATTTTTTTGTGTATGCTTAAGAATACGAAATCAAAATATATTTCATGCCTATCAATTCCCCTATGATCTGCACCAGTTGACCCACTCACTTTCCTTTCCATAAGCTTTTTTATAAATAATTATATATATAGAAAATATGTAAAAGAAGAGTATAAAAAGATAAATAATGGTGTTGGAGTGCAAGCTCCCACAGAAATGATGAACACTCCCATCCACGATTAAAGACAGTCTTGTTCTGAGCATTTCTATATTTTTACTGCAGTTTGTAAATATATAAGTGGATGAATGAAGAGAAGAGCTTCTGGCAAGTTGTCTCTGTTTTATGAATAGCAGCTAAAACTTTATGTCAATCCTGACTCTAAAACTGTTTCATGCTGTTTACCTTATTTTGTTAGATTTCTGTAATGCAAAAAGAATATTTGAGTTCTGTGTGTATCTGTAACTGTGGAAATCGTGAAGTGATAAGAGGAGTACAGCTTCTGTGGCTCATCAGGACAGCCAAATGTTCAAATAGATATACAAAACATTTTAGGTTTTTTTTAAGAACGTTAGAAGAATACACAAAAATTATCAATGAGATAATAATTTCTAGGGTAATTTAATGGTCTATGGAAAATGGAGATTGATGTTACAGAAAATGTGACTAGCAATTGATGGCTACTATGTTATCAGAAGAAACTAAAGGGAATTCAGGAAACGGAAATAAAGTTGAAAAAGAAACTAATCTATGAGGAGTGAGACCAAAGCTATAGTCTTGCTTTAGAAGATCACAGCTGTAACTATGACAATGCAGTTTTCGTAGTATTTTTTTAGTATGGTGTATTAACTAATTTATTTGTGTAGCAGGTTTAGAAAAGAACTTGCAGAGGAAGAATATTTAAATTACTCTATGTAAATGTGCTGGTGTGAATTTTTAGACACAACTACTGCCTTCACCACTAGTGATTTTGCTTTCTTCCTTGAACTCCAAAGATGTTCTTGGAGAAGTACATTGTGATAGTGTCTGGAACCTGGCTGTGTGCTGTTTTAGAGATGATATTTCATACTGTTACTTTATAGTTGCCCAAGTGTCTAACTTCCAACACTCAGTTTGCTGCAGGATTATTCTAGATAATGTTTAATTTTTGTGTAAGTTGTCAGCAGCTTTCTGAAAGATTGGCAGCAGTAGCTGAGAGATTTTGGCAGAAGGGCATGTGAAGAAAGTCAGGTGTTTTCTCTTTTTATTTTTAAATCTTAAAATGACTAGTAACACTGTTGCTAACAGCAGTGGCATCAAAACTAGCACAAAATGCCCTTTGGATGTGAACTCCTCAAATCACTGCTCCACTGCATCTTTGCTGCCTCCTGTAGGCAGTTTGTAGTTGTGGATTTAGAAACCTAGGCCAGGAATATGATTAGGACCAGTACGTGAACTGTGTGCTCAGTTGCCTAAAAGTAGGCATCTGATGCCATTTTTGGTGCCCTGTGTACGTAAGACACATACGTATGGCTGGCACATGGGACTTAACTCCTGGCACAGCGAGGTGGGATAGGCTGGCTTACCGCTAAAGGCACTAGTCTATCACTAGACATAGGATTTTATTTTATTTTACTGTTTCTACTTGAAAGTGAGTGGACTCTCTTTGGCTGGAAACCTAAATACCTGACATGCCTGTAGTCATTTCTGTGTAGACAGAAACAATTCAGGCGTCTTGCTTGAATCCTTATTTGTACACATAGAATCTCATTGGAAAACATAACAAACACAACATCTCAGTTAACAGAAAGGCAAGCCGAAAAAGAGTAAGAATGGCAGTCTCTTGTGCAAGTGGAAAATTCTGGTAAGGCAGACTTCTAAACATCCCTCCTGGAAGCTCTCAGTCAAGCTTGTAAATGGCACCACAGGCTTTAAGGTGACATGTAGTTCTGTGAGCAGTGCAGCCTCATTTGCTATGAACATGTCTTGCAGTTGAATTGCTGTGTCAATTCTGTGACGCCAAAAAGGATTGCACTAATGAAATGTTTATAGGGCTTTTATAGAACTGTGTGTTTCATGTAACTTTTAAGAATATAATCACTTGAAATCTTCCATGCCTGTGCGAAATTTTATTGCATTTGTCCGGTAGGGTAACACATTATTGTAGGGTATGGGCAGAAAAAGGGGAAGAGCCCAATCAGCTGTCTGCAAAATCTTCATTTTCTTGCCAAACTGAAATAAAAATATTTAACTGAAAACCTAAGTTCTGAAGAAAATCTGCTCTTCTCAGCAATGGAAGAACAGAGAGTACTAAAACGGCTTTAATATCACTGTCCTGAAATGGCTGAGCCCTGTATGTCTGATGACCATCAGCATGGGCAAGGTGGTCTTCTGCCTGATCGGAGAGGTGGGCAGCAGGGAATTGCATGGTCCTGTTGAACCCTTCAGTCTAGAGGAGAGGCTTTAGAAAAATCAGAACCTAGGCTCCTAGTCTACTTCTTTATTAGCAAGCTAAATGTAATCTGGGACTATTCCTAGGTTTTAGAGCATCAGTGTGAATAAACTGACACAAGGCTACTTGGCACACTCTTGGTCTTCTGTCTTTACTACTTTCTTAGCAATTTTTCCTGAGAGTTGAGGAGTTGGGGTGTTCTGTGGTGCGCCTCCAGAAAGCAACTTGTATGGAGTCATCTTGCTTTGAAGCAGAGCAGAGATCCTAGCACAGATACAGACTATTTTATGTCATTTGGCTTCCGCGCTCAGAAATGTTTCTGTGCAAGTCTAGTGTGCTAGTATTGGTGCCATTTCAAGATGCAATTTGCTGTAGGCAAAACATACCCTAATCCCCATTTGCCTCTGTTTCTGGTCACATGATTTCACTACTCGTCATTCCCTCCATGGAAAAAACCAGATGTGACAGAGAATGAAACCAGTTTAAGAAAATACAGATAAGTTTCTACTATGTTTTTAAATACAAGTGGCTCCTGGGAGAACCTGACAGTCAAGGAACAGTGTATAAGCGAGTATATGGCACAGGGAACCTTCCTGTGAGCAAGAAAGGGAGAGAACAAACCCAGATAGGAAGAAAGGAGACCGAGACAGGAGGGAGTTGGGGAGAAGACCTTCTCTTTTGCTGAGCAGGAGCTACTGGATGAACCCAGCTGTCTGTACATTTTGGAAAATATATTTAATGGAAACCTGGGCTCACAAGCACACTTTCATTAGAAAGGCAGAGTTGTTTATTTATTGAGATTTTGGAGTAATGTAAGTATTCAAGTAGATTTTCAGTTTAATTTATTTATATTTATTGGAGTGAAGGGATTTCAACACTTTAGCTAGGATTTTATTACAGAAATCATTTTGATATAGCAAGAGATAAATGCAGTGCTGTATAATAATTTCATGGTTTGCTGCATGTTTTTATGTTATCTGAGAAACATTAAGTGATACATAATCTAACTTAATTTTGTAAATGAAAGTTTTGTAAGAGCTAATTGTTATCATTTCTTCCCTTTGACTTTCAAGAGGTGACTTGTAGAGTGGTGGCAGAGTTCTGCTGAAGTTAATGGTGCCTCAGGCAGTGAAGAAGGTCTGCCTAATTAGTTCTGTTTGAAATAACTAGTGTCTTCCAAAAGTGCATGGAAGGAATGTAAATTAAATCAATAACCTGAAAAAATATTATGTATACACGCTTCAGAAGGGAAATAATTAGGATAGTGTGAAGGTTCAGTAAGAAACAGCTTGTGGCCTGCTCTATTAGCACACTTGTTACCTAATTTGCTGCATAGGGATGAAGCAGGATGCATGGGAGTCAGCCTAACTGTGGGATTGCAATTTCTAAACTCAGGAAACATAAAGGAGTGCACTCCTTATGGACCCTCCTCAGAATCTGGGCTTGGGTGAAGGATTTGGGGAACTTGCTCTGACCTCAGTCTGAGCTTTGCCTGGCGTATGTCACATAAATTTGGTATAACTTTTGTGCCCCCCACAAGGTGACTTTAGCTTCCCAGTGCATGTTTGGAAGTTTCCAAATTTGAATTTGAAAAAAGGCTTTTTTCTGCATTCTAAAATGCAGGTTTGAAATATGTAATTATGTAGAATGGTTCTTATTTTTTGTAACTGAAAATGCTTTTTCTGTGTGTATAGTTATATATATTACTTACTATGGGCTCTTTCAAGTTGGAATTTCATGTTGTGTTAGTACAGGAATACTGTTCCTCCTCATTGTGGATCACATTCAGCAGTACCTGTAAGAGTAAGTTTGGGGAATATTTTTTCTCTGAATGAAATACTCTGTATTCCACGTGAAGGCAAGCATGGGATCCTTCTAGCATGTTTTCACGCAGCCTGTAAAGTTTCCACATAAATCTGTGTGGGAACTGTTGACCCACCTGTGCTGAGTCCTGTGTGTGCCACTGGTTTTTTTTGTTACGTAGCGGTGAAGCTCAGAACCCTTTGCTATGCTGTGAAAATGCACCTTTTTCCAGAGCCATGCATATGAACCCTTTGAATGAAGAACACCCTTTCACTGGTTCTCTTTAACAGCTTCACGTGTGAAATTGCACTGACATGTGCTAGGATGCAATAAACCAGAAACAAACCCAGAAACAAAAACCAGACTGGATGTCTTGAATGACTTAATGTAGCACTGCATCAGAGCTCACTGTCCAGAGGAGAGTAAACAGAAACTATTTTTGAAGTGACAGGCCAGAGTAAAATTAAATTCTAACACTCTGCGTTTTACTGATGCATCGCGTGGAGGTCCAGAAGCCACATTAGAGAACTGTAATCCTTCATCAGAGCATTTGTTTGGTTGCCTAACATCTGTGGATTGTTAAGATAAGTTATTACACAGACCTGCTTTAGTTTAGATTAGTTTGGACCACATCCCAGTATATTCAATCAGGATATAATTCCTGCATGCTGCTAAATTGCTTGCTCCACATACTTCTCTAAAAATGCTTTTCAATATACAGTTTTGTCACTGAAACTCTTCTGTCACCTCAATTTTTGATTTTTTTTTCCCTCTTAAAGAAAAGCTTTATTATTTTTCCTTTTGGACCGAATATATCTCAAGGCAACTGTAGCATTTTTTAATTCCTGGAGAGATTCCTAAACAGGGATGGTAGTATAGCTTCTGTGTGAGTATAATACAGATTTTCTACATGTGTAATCTATGGTGATTGGTATGTATTGTGTCCAAGATGCAGAGTTTAAAAATAGCTATAAGAAAATGGATTTGTATTTACTTGTCTAGTATTTCTTCTTTCAGTATTCTGTATTTTTCGGTGTCTATTTGTGCATTAGCTATTTTTATTTGTTTGTATCTCATAATATTTTGCATAAAATTAATTGCAGTTTCAAAGGTGATTATATAAATTAACAGTATTTTCTTGCAGTTTATTATGTAATTTAGACATATTTTAAATTATTGAATACATTAAGTTGTAAAGGAAGTATGTTACTGGGCTTGCATACATACACATGTATGTAATTTAATTAGGATAATTTAATTTTTGTTTACTATTCCTTATCCTTCCTTTAAAAAAACTCTAGTTTATTAATTTTTTTATTACCACTTTTTTCAACTTTTCTTGGAAGCTGATAAAATACAGGTAATGACATGTTCTGTTACTGACTGTGGTTTATAGCATTGATATAGATTTTATACACAGACATGTCTGCATGTACACTCTTGCTGTCTAATGAGCTAACAGTTGTGGCAGATCCTATAAAGGCATTTTATAAAATGTGGCTTTTTTTCCTTTTAGCCTTGCTGGGTTTTTTGAATACCTGTTATAATAATCTGATAGATTAAAAGTCTGTTCTATTTAGAACAGGTAGTCTAATAAACTGAATTGCTGGTTTGTGAGGTGTACTAGATGGAATAAATTAGACGTTTTGGAATCAAGGGCTTTTTTTGTTTGTTAGAGGTCTAGCATTTATCTTTGTCAAAGTTGCTGTTTCTATTATCCTACGGAGTGTTATTTGTTTTCGTCATGGTATGTGTTTATGCCCTTGTTGGAATAATTGTAGCTTTTGATTAAGGTTGGGGGTTTTTTATTAATATATTAGTAGATACATTATTATCCTTCTTAAATAGAAGAAATATAACAGTCATCTTTTGGTAAAGGTCAGAGGGTAAAGAGTTGGATGTATTCCCTGTGTGGTTTGGTCAAACAGTGCAGAAATGCTCTTGGAAGTTCTGATGTAGTTTTAAGACCTAAAAAGATAGTATATTCTAGGGTGTTTTAAATAAATCTTAAATATTTTAAATATGTAAAATGCCGAAAGTTTTCATCGTGCCTTGTAAGCCATGCACTTCCTCTGCAGGCCAGAGAGTAAAAGAGCTCAGTATCGGAACTTTGGCCTGTTTCAATTTCCATGAAGTGGTTTTTTCCTCTTCTTTTTAATTTTAAGCGCTGTATAATTTTGTGACTGTTGCATCATTCCTGTGTTTACACAAAATAATTTAAGCGTATTTTTCCTTCCAACTTTTTTCATCCTTCTTAGCCTCATTACAATTTTACTCATTACTTTCCATATTAAATTAAGAGAATTTCTTTGCCATTTTCCTTAATAATAATCAGCTGTGTTTCCTCTCATCTCTATTTTTATTTCTTGCAAAAATCCTCTCTCTTCTGTATCCTTCATGCATTCTGCCTATCTTTTCTTCTTTCTGAAAACTGCTTTTTACTTTGTCTCAATTTTTTCTTAAATTTTCATATTCTTTAGTCTTGATTAACCATTTATTTTTCTCTGGTGAGTTCCTCCTGTACATAAAACTGTCCCTACAGTATACAGGCTTGAAACATGGAGTCTTGCTTTAATGTGTGTGCTCCTGTATATCTGTGTGTAAGGAATTTAAACCCCCAATTAAAAAAAAAAAATCCTAAGCATCACAGTCTATGTACACGGCTTAATTGTGATTTATGGGGACACATTTGTTTATTATTTGCAGCTATAACTCAAAGAGAGAATGACGATAATTTCCAAGTAGTACAAAATTTGGTACTTTTGCATCCTTTTCATTGGTGCATTTAGTTTTCTGTTAGTAAATTTCTTTAGGTTTTACTTTACACCTCTGATAAGTAGTTGCTGTAGGTCTAGCTAAAATCATGCACAGTACATGCTGAATTTATTTGCAGGATAATGCTGAGTTATTTAATGTGAGAAAATTTAATTACAAGGAAATCTTGTGTCAATTTTCTGTGACCACAGAGGTTGGGAGCCAGTTGGGCAGGACACTGCCCCCTGAGGTACAAGTCCTGTTTACAGTCTGGTGGGCTTGTCTGTCCTGACAGTGCTCCACACCAGTGAAAACAACCCAACCCACCCCCCGCTGCACCAACCCCCCAACAAGCACTGGTCGTGTTGTCGGTGTCTGTTCAGAGGAGAAGTAGGGCTGGGCTGAGGGAGGATTGCCACAGGTAGGAGTGATGTATATTGACAACACATTTTGGAGAAGCTCGCATAGCATGTGCCTGTAGGATGCTTGGCTCTAGGCAGTGGAGAAGCATGTTCTGGGTCCTGTCATGAGCTCCAGCGTCACTAGTTCAGAGAGCGAGAGGTCGTATCTGCTCTGCGGTAGTGAGCATGCATTCCAGGCACTGGGAGGTAGCTGCACTGACTCTTCTTGTTGTCTTCAACTAGGTTATGTGGGTATGCAATTTATGTCGAAAGCAACAAGAAATCCTAACGAAATCTGGAGCGTGGTTTTTTGGAAGTGGACCACAGCCCTCACCCAGTCAGGACGGAACGCTGAGTGATACGGCGACTGGCGCAAGCTCGGATGCACCGAGAGAAAAGAAAGCAAGACTTCAAGAGCGATCGAGGTCACAGACTCCTTTAAGTACAGCAGCTGCCTCATCACAGGAAATCTCTTCTTCCAGTGTGCAGTCTGACCGTAGGAAAGGAGCAGAAGTGTCGCAGCCGGCTATGGGCCCTGACCAAAAGCAAGCTTCAAGGTCTAGAAGTGAACCTCCAAAAGAGAGGTAATGCTTTCTGTCTAGATAGAGCCTGCAGTTAGAAATGCTAGTTCAGCTGGGCCTTCTTTATGTTTGCTGCTGTGCAAAAACAAAGAGTAAATTGATTTACTGACCAGGGAAAGAGAAATTTTGCTAGCAAATACTTGATCTGTTTTGGTCTGTGCAACAAAAATGAGGAAAAAAAATTATTTTATGGATATTCCCATATACTTCAATGCATTTTGGTGTACACTTTTAATACAGAATTGTAGGTTACTTTGAAATTATAAATTTGACTGGTATTTTAAAGTTATTAAACAAAGACCAAGCCTTTAGCTTTACTCAAATTTTTAAAGCAACACTCTCCTGAAAAATCCACACCTAAGCAATCAGAAAAGACACCCTGTGGAATTCTTTCATGTAACCTTATGTCTTATCTCTTTATCAATGATATTTCCAATTGTATTGTTAAAAATAATACAATTAGAAAACTTCATTTCCAAGTGTGTAGTTAACATTCACATTGAATAGCAGTAGTACCATCTTGAATTTGGAGCAAGTTGTTTGCAAGAATAAAGCAACCAGAAGCAAGCTATTTTATTTTAAGTGAGTAAATGAGTTAATTCCTGAGCTGCATTTTGTGTGATGAATGGGTTGAGGAGTAGCAAATCAAGAGAGGCTAATGTGATGAAACAGTTGCTGTTCTTTTGGCTGCTGCCTGGCAGATGGCAGAGCAGTTGAGGAGGGAGCCTGTGGCAACAAAACAAGAATCTGCCATAGAAGATTCTCCAGATTTTGGGCAGAATGGTTGATGATTTTTTTTCCCCAAGCTATTGGAGCTGAAAATGGATGATGAGCAGTGGCTAGTAACTTACTGTGTGGGTGGGATCTGTCTGGGTTTAACTGTATCAAATTCAGGTTAGTGTTATGTACATGTATGGTGTAAAGAACATATGATGCCCTCCCCTAATTCTGTTGATTTTTGTCCCCTGACACAAGGAAGGCCCCCAGAACAGTTGTTATTTCTAGGGCATCAAAACACTTTATTGTTCTGCTTTGCTGTCCAAAAGTGAGATGTTCATATTAATTATACAAAATTAGTTTTCTGTATTTGTCACTGAGAGTTTCAAACTAATTCCAAGTGTTCTGATTGAAGACCATCTATGGTAAGCCCAGGTTCCATTTATTGCCAGAAACTCAGGAGGAACAGATGTGGGGGAAAAAAGAGAAGGGAGCTTAATGTGGGTGATGTCCAACTTTGTTCTTTGTGAGGGTCTTTAATATGTAATCCAAAGATGTGTCGGTTGTGGAAGGGAAGATTCAGTGCCACAAAATAAAGTCCTAGTGACTTGGTCCTAGTGTGCATTCGTCTCAAATACACTGTATAGCTGTGTTCATCCTTCTTCAAAATCGGTGGATTCATATGTGAATTGCTAAATGAAAGGGCAGCTGCAATGATGAGACACATAAAAATATCCAGCATAAGGGAATTTTATGATTCTTTGGCTTACTTATTTTCCCAAGTAGAATATGAAAGAGAAAAGAAAATAATTTTTGTGCAGTGTCATTATTTATTGTTTTGTACTTTATCTGCATAGAGAAATAAATTTTTCATCCTCTTATTACTAGAGAAAGGAATGCCATTAATTTATCTCAAGGAATCAATTTGCTTTCCTTTATATGCTTATGAAACGGGCACTTCTTTTTCGTGTTTTAATAAGACAAATCAAACCAGTTTAAATATTATTTCTGGATATATTATCTTTTGAATTTTTGTAATATCTATATTACTTCTTTCTGTAATATTATTGTGGTAGGTACTCCATTTGGTGGTATTTATATCTGTGCTGTCAGGGCACTTGCAGTGAATTGTGTGGTTAGTCTGTAACTCTCATGACTGCTGCCAGAAAAATGGAGAACATACTCCAGTACTCTGTCGTAATGCTGCACTTACTACAAAGACAGCTCTGAGTCTTCCTACTTGCATGGGTAAATTATCTCTCTTTAACCATGTCAATTTTTTTTTTTTATTTTACTCATTAATGGTACCATTTATTATTTATGTTTTTGTGGACTCTGGAAGTTGTTTGCTATTGGAAAATAAAATTAAGATGGAAGGATTAATAGATTTAATTTGTGCTAATGGATTCAGCACTTTTCTGTTTTGCCATAGCTTATCCTGGTTTAGAATTTGTTTTCCACAACGGTATGCAGGTATTTCTATTTTCCAATCAATTCTTAATATTACTGTACTCTTTTTCATTGTAGGAAGAAGGCAGTATTGGTTTCTGACCAGAATGGCAAAGGTGTAAAGAGTGAGCGTAAGCGTGTGCCAAAATCCTCACTTCAGAAAGAAGGACCAACAGATGACAGGGAGCGTAAAGAGCGGCATGAAGGTAGAAGGCTGGAGAAAGGCAAGTCACAGGATTACCCAGACTTACCAGAGAAACTTGAGGAAGGCCAAGTGCCTGATGATGAAAAACAAAGGAAGGAAGATGAATATCATACCCGTTACAGAAGTGACCCCAATCTGGCAAGATATCCTGTAAAACCGCACCCTGAGGAGCAGCAGATGCGCATGCATGCGAAAGTTTCTAAAGCACGACACGAGAGAAGACACAGTGATGTAGCTTTGCCACACACAGAAATGGAGGAAGCGGAGGTACCTGAGAATAAATTAGGAAAACGCTCACAATTACAGGGAACTCAGGACAGAAAATCTCTTGTGGAAACTCAGAGGTCGTACTCTATAGACAGAACAGGTGATGTAAGAATTTCTGTTTCTAAACAATTAACTAATCATAGCCCACCAACTCCCAGGCATAGTCCAGTTCCTATAGAACACGTAGAATACAAGAACCACGATTCCTTTATAAAACAGAGCCGCCTTGATCCTAGCTCTGCTATTCTCATGCGAAAAGCAAAGCGGGAGAAAATGGAGACCATGCTAAGGAATGATTCCCTTAGCTCTGACCAGTCGGAATCAGTGCGGCCATCCCCTCCAAAGCCTCATAGAGCAAAAAGAGGCGGAAAGAAAAGGCAGATGTCAGTTAGTAGCTCAGAGGAAGAAGGGGCATCAACACCAGAATATACTAGCTGTGAAGATGTGGAGATAGAAAGTGAAAGTGTCAGTGAAAAAGGTAAGGACTTTTCTGTATATTATGCACATGGCCATGATTTGGGGAAAAAAAAAATCTGTATTTTTCTCTCTCTTTTGCCTCTTTTTAATCCTACACTTATTTCCCCTTGCCTTTCTTTTTTTGCCAACTGAGAAGTGTCTTGTACCTGATTACATTTGCTTTACAATGTTTACTTTTGCATTCTTAGATGAGGTGGTTACAGGTAGCATCAGCTGATGAGTTTCCTTTTCATTCTCTGCCCTCTTTCACCTGGAAGTGACAGAATTCAAGGGTTCTAGTTTACTCTCTTGATATCTGTACTCCTTTGGTCGTCACTTCATTCTTTTGTCTGTATGTAGCACAGTTTTCTGTTGATGAATCGAAATAAAAAGTGAGCTCTGTAACAATCAGAGGAGACCATTTTAAAGCATCATGAGATATGCAAATTTTTACTACATTTAATAAAATACCAAAAATCTGCCAGAGTTCATTGTTACTAAGGACAAGATACGGGGCAAAGGGAGTGTTATGTAGAAAAGAAATGAGAATTGACAAAGTTGTTGTCTAGATGACTTTTCTTGCAAGCTAAGAATTATGTTTAAAATCTGTTATTTCAGTTTGTCTTCATCTGTTGATGGTAACACTCAGCAGCAGGGAGTAAGTTGTAGTACACTGTGCTTTTAAACAAAGCCTTTCTTCTGGCTGAAGAAGTTAATCAAATTCAGGAATGGTGAACAGATAAAATAAGCATTGTCAGAAAAGACTGTGGTAGAACTTAGCAACAGTCTTTACTTTAAGTGACACTACAGTAAGCTGAAAGCTTTTTGTGTCTTTGGAAGTAGCTTTTAGCTCCTTAGTTTAACTGTCTGTGTTTGTACCTTGAAGGTTTCCTGCTGGTATTCCTACTGAAAATGCCAAAAGCTTGTTTGCATTGCCTTTTAGTTCCTGGCACTGTTTCCTGACATGTCTGTGATTCATATATGCTAACCTGTCTGTCTGTCCTTATCTGATGTTGTGGTCTCCTAGCATCCCCTAAAGCTCCAGGTATACATCTCAAAGATAGCTGCTTTCTCTCCTATCCCATCTGAATAGCTGCTTGTTTAACTTTCTAAGCATGGGCTTTTCCACTGAAAATATGGAAACTTGCTTTTCTGCTCATTTTTAAGGAGGTGATCATACTCTGAAATTTTATTCCAGATTCCACTAAAACATAAAAAGCTCTCACTACTTTGACTGAATTTTGTCAAATACTGGAATGTACTGCACAGAGATTGGTACAGTCTCCATCCTTGGAGATGCTCAAAACCCAAATGGAGAAGGCCTCGAGCAATCTGCTCTGCTGACACAACTTTCGAGGAAGGGTGTTTGAACGAGGGACTTACAGAGGTCCCTTCCAATCTCAACTATTCTGTCTTTCTAAGATAATGCATCTCTTTCCCTTATTTTGTGGCAATGTTCTAAGCTGCTGTTTGGATTTGTGTAATTTTCTGCGACTCCATCTGTTGGTAGGAGAAGTCTAATATAGCATTTCTTTTCCATCTTTATCTTTTGTTTTCATTATGTTTATCAGTTTGAGGTTGCTTATGAAGTAGAAAGAATTTCCCATAATCAGTGTAGGTTATTCTTATAAACTGAAAGGTTGTTGTTGTGAAAGTCAAGTCCAGGCTGAAAGTTACTGATACTGGTATCAAAAGGTTGATATAGTTTGTGTTATAATAGTCTTTTGTAATCAAAATCTTCCAGTAGCTGCTTTCAGGCTTATGGCACTGATCTCAGCTTTTGACCAATTTCACAGTGTATTGTTAAAACATTAAGGGTTGGATTTTTTTCCTTTAGTGTTATGAATTCCAGAGAGTTTCAAATGTTGCTAAAGGCTTATGTTCTCAGTAACTGAATCAAGTTCTTCGTTACCTCTGATATACATGTTTAGGTTCCCCCTTTACATGGTGGAGACCTTGGTTTGTATCGTATCAGAGCGCTACCTCACTGTATTTGAATTAAAATTAATATTTGAACAATATTAATATTAATAGGAGTATGTTAGGGACCTGTCTGACCACTGACCTCCACATATGTGATTTACATTGTTGAGCATTCCTTGAGACTTTGTATCTAATTGTCAGCATAAATATATGTGTGTATATATATATATAGAGATATGGGAGAGGGAGTGTATGGAGGGGTATTCAATGCATTCATTACAGGAGTATATTTATTAATTTAATAGCTATGATATTTAGCCATTAATTTTTTTGCCTGATTTTTGATATGACTTTTCTTTTCCATAACAAGGATTGTAAATGGAAAGCCTTTGAAGATGGGGATGTATAGCCCATAAAAAGAGATAGGACACAAGAATACAAATGAGAAAGTGGAAGCATTTTTGATAGTAAAGTATCCAATTGTTTTTACACTTTCATTTTTTTTTAGAATTACATTTTCATCAGTACTTGAAATACTCTGGAGTATTTCATAAAAATAGATGGAAAGACAGGAAATTTTATTACCTAAGGAAATATTTTAGAAATCCCCCAATACTCTAAAAGAATATATGCTACAGTAAAAGGATGTCGTTTTAAAGCTATATATATATGAATAATTTTAAAATGCTGCTATTATAGCCCTGGTCGTAATCCCATTCTTTGCAATTTAGCAGCATTGTTACAAACAGAATTTCACCAGAATTTCTTCAGTTCTTTGCTTGTAACTCGGGAGAGATAATGCACAGGTTCAAAGTGCTTTACTTTATAAGCCCAGGAGGGTCTGGAATCCATCCTCTCTTATCTAAATGTCAGCTCAGTCGGAAACCTGGTGCCAAAGCAATATAGATGGAGCTAGAAACTTTGAATGGCCCTATTAAAAACTCCCAGGATCTTAAAATTAATGTTTGCATTTGATGAGTGCCAATATGAAACGATCTGCAACTAAGTAATGAAGATGTACTATTTCCAGTCCTATGTTGAACAAATAAAATAAAAGTTTCTATGAGAAACAGCTTACAGAGATGTTTAAAAGCAGATGATACCCCACAGAAAGATACAATATAGGTAGAGCGGATAAGACTGTATTGAAAATCAATAGCCAAAAATGTCATATAAAGTAGATCCTGTGCGAATGTTATTTTTTAACATTTGCATTTCCTAGAAACAGATTAGTATTGCATTACCCTGTCTTCTGAGCCCAAAAAACCTTCAAAAAAAGCAACCTAATTTAGCTAGTACATCTCTTGCTATTGACTGTAACCATTTAATATGTATTTCTTCAAAATTATTTTAAAAATTATGAACAAACACTGGGAGATACTTTCTTTCCAAAAAATAAATGTCTTTTGCAATCTCCACCGGGATTTTACTTCTTTGGTGGAGGATCCAAAAATTTTTGTCAAATTGTTTCCATGTTGGAGTAAATCTAGAGAAAGGATTTTTGCAGTGTCCAAAAAAATTTTGATGAGTGTCATCTCAAATTTCTTGTTAAACTCTCTATACTTTACAGGACGCTACTGATTGCTGATAATCGTTTTTGTTCTATTATTAATGGAGTCTGTAGGACTCCTTTTTCTGAAGTCTCTAATAGCTGACCAACAGGTAGACTGAGTTTCCAGTGAAGTCCTGGCAAGGCAAAAGGAGTCCTCGTAGAAGGCATAAATTGCATTCCTACTTGCTTCAAAGACAGGCGAGAATAACATAAACCAGACAAATAAAAATTAAATCCAGACCTCATTTTAAAGCTAAGTTTCTGCCTACTGCCATCCACTGAAGAATGCAAATTGTATTTGGCATAAATTTGAGAAAAAGTATTTTCTTTGAAGTTGAAAAATAAGAATTTGTGTAGAACTAGTAGATTTGTGTCCAGATGAGGTTGTACAAAACTTATTTTATCCATTGATGGATACAAGAGATATTCCAGAATTTTGTCATGCAACCTTTGAAACTGGAAGATAAAGTAATGTTGGAAGTTGGAGCAATGTTGAGGAGGTACTGCTCCAGTACTTTTATGTAAATAAATGTGCTAATGATTTTACATTTTACATACTTACTATTCATATTTGCCT
Source organism: Rhagologus leucostigma (assembly GCA_013397725.1). NCBI lineage: Eukaryota > Metazoa > Chordata > Aves > Passeriformes > Rhagologus > Rhagologus leucostigma. The sequence continues at coordinate 1,827,606 of VZTD01004411.1, read as the reverse complement.
AAACGTGTATTTTGTTCATACTCTTTAGGCTTGAAATTATGACTAATACTCACAAAGTGGTAGTAAAATATTGAAAACCTAAGTAAAACTCACTCTGTATACTTGCTAATGGATTTATTTGGGAGTGAGGAGAGCATGATAGAATTGGCGCCTTGTTTTAAAAACAAACTCCTGAAATGACTTTCTGGTTTCTTTCAGTGAAGATGTGATTGTTTCATTCATAATGCCTTTCTCATGGTACTGTGAGGAACAGGGCGACTCAATTTAATTTAATTTCATTCTTATGGGGTTAACTTCTGGTTAGAAAATTATATGGGCAGGGATCTTGCTGTTTTCTTGGTTTATGCGCAGGCATGAAGCAGGGGGGTTGTGAGCAGGAGGAGAGGACATGGAGGTCAGGAGTAGAAAGGGATGCTGTGGTTTGCCAACAAATGTGTCAGTGCTGGCTCAGCTCCAGGAGGAAAGGATCTGGCCTCTTCCTCTGTCATTTTCTGGTGTTTCAAGTGTCTCTTTGGGTGCTTGTGCTTAGGAGTGCTCCCAGAGGAAGGAGAGAATAAATTATATCCTTTCCCCAGTGATTCATTCCAAGCTCTGTAAGCATTGTTGACAAGGAAGGTAGCTTTGGGGGCTAAGAGAGAAACCACACACATGCAGTAGGGCTCATAAAGGCACCAAAAGAAAATGTCAGGAAAAGGCTATAGAGAAGAGGAGGCTGGTTTAAAATGATTTTAGTTAAACTTTTTGACTGAGGTATTTTCTGTCTGGAGTGTAGGCAAGTCAAATTGTACTGTAACATCTGCTAGCATATTTTAGCATCTGTTTGCGTGGAGAGTTGGGCATGGAGTTTTAAAACTGGAGCAGAATTTGTTTAAAAGTGTGGCTGAGATTTAACTTAGTGTAAAATAAAATACTCTTCCTAGGAAGATTGTTAGTTTTTAGGTATTAGTTCAAATTTATCTTCTAGTGCTTGTGCAGTAATTTAGATCTACATCTGATTCAGATTTTAATGAAAATATAATTTAAAATTACTCTAGTTGCAGAATTTTCTTCGTTGCTGACATTGTTCAATGCTATCAGTATTCAGTGCTTTTGAGCAGCTGAAGTGATTTACAGTGCTTGTGGAGCTGTAAATAAGTGCTTGTTAAATTAGAGTTGGGCAGTAAGAAGTTTGTTTTGTGTATATAAAATTATTTAAAGTACACGTATATACAAATGAGATAAGCTGAACATGAGTGGGAAAAAAATTCAAATTATTGCATTTCAGAAAGATATGTAACCATATAAATGAGGATGTCATGGAAGATATGTGGCTGAATTTTCCTATAAAATCCTGATACAGCCCTTTTTCTAGTTTACCTTAAGAAGGTTGTGAGCATGCTCGAGGGAGTTCAGAGGAAACAGCAAAGTGTCACCAAGGTCTATAAAACATGATAAATCAGGAAAGGTGGGATGGATTGTGGTTAAATAGTTTGGGAAAGAAGCAGGGAGAAAAAAAGAAAACAGAAAGAAGTAGCTGAAGGGAGAGAGGTTGAGTGAGTGCTCCTCTCTTCCCCTGGAGTTACTGCTAGGAAGGTTGAAGCTGGCTGCCAGAAACCATGTTAACCCTGAGGACAGATAAGCAAAGGTAAAGAAAACTGTAATCATAATTTCTTACTCAGTTGAAATGGAGGATTCCTGAAAATAAAAATCAGTTTCTTCAGAACCTGCACTGAGATTGCTCTATGTTAGAAATGCTGCTGCTGTTCCCGTGGCAGGATCTGAGCTAAGTTGGGAACATCTGGGGCTAAATTCACAGTACCCTTATCTGTACCTTATTCTTTTTTTGTCGTACTGGAAGCCATTTCCAGTAGAAAAGTCTTTAACCTGCCCTGTATGCTGGGTTGCTTGATTTTTCACAAGTCCATGATTTTATTAATTGTTCTTTGTCTCTTACCTTTATTCTGCACATCCAATTCATGAAATAGCAACAAATTTGTCCTGATAGTAATTTTTGCAATAGTAAGATGATTATTTTAATTACAGAAGAGCAGATACTAAAGCATGGATGGATTGGAGTCTTATGTTCAAAAACACTTAATGTTTGAGATGAGGGTACCTTTATTTTCAGGAGCTATGAGAGTGTTTGAGCTTGTAGAGAAACGCAAGACTTCTATAGGCTTCTCCGTGAAAGATCAGTTCTCAAGAACATTCAGCAGTCAGTTTTCTCCATACAGAAACCATTGGAGGTAGCAGGCACGAGAATGTGAGCATGAACTCTGGGTCGTAGAGCACTTTTGAAGGATCTAAGAGGGAGATGAAAAAGCTTTTGAAAAGCTTGCCCTAATTTTGGCTGCTGAGCAGTACTTTTCCAACACCACCATGGCATGGGAAAAACTTGTGTCAGAAAGGTTAATAATTACGAGATGTCTGTGTTTCCTTTGAATAAATGTGCATGGTTTCATCCTGTTCCTGTCCATTTTGAATGTCCCTCTGAAAATTGTTTTCTCATATTTGCTCATGTGTTTTTGCATTGTTTTGATGGTTTCTTTGTTCCTTATTTCTCCTCTACAACACGTGAGCTTCAAAATAAGGGACTCCCCACCTGCACTTTGTAATCTCTTAAGCTGATTCTTGTCTCCATTTCACCTGTGATACCAAGCACAACACGTGTTATGGTTTCAAATATGCCCATCTCATTGGTGATATTTACTGATTAGTAAATTAAAGAGCCATTCTTTGACTTTTCTGGCCAAGTAATGAATTGCGGCACATTCTTGAATTCCTCGAGAGAAGGGTACATGGAAGCTGTCTGTTAGGGTTTATTCTTGGCCTGTGTCCTGCCTAGTAGTAAACAGAGAGTGCTAGCTGAATCAAGGCACAACTGTTCCAGGGATTACTTTAAAGGCACAGTATGAATGACAACCCATTTGGCACTGGCTAACACAGTGGTACAAATTGTAGTCACTTGTTCCTTATTTATTTGTCTGCTGTTTTATTGCCTTGCGTTTAAGTTGCAAGTTGAGTGGAATACAGATTTTCTTTTTCTGATTGTACATTGCCTAATTTTGTGACATTTCAGTACATTACTGAGACTCCAACTTGCCTTGATGATAATAAATTAGTATGCTTATTTAATGCAAGGACATATTATTACTTTTTGTTCCATTTGTCAGCATGCAGCAGAATTTTGGGTTACTTTCTAGTGTCCTCTGACATGCTTGCATTTTCTTGTAGATAGCTGCAGGTTGCCTCCATGAGCCTGTTTTCACTACATACTGATTTGCTGCTAATCACCTAAATTACCCTTTTATTTGCTTTTTTGGTTTTCTTATCAGTTATCAAAGTGATTCATGTATGTATACTATGTATACTTCCATGCTTATAAAAACAATGTGAAACTCTTTCTTTCGTTTATTACAGACCTTATAGTCTTTTTCATCCTTTGGTTTGGTGTCTTTTCAGTTTGTTTTTGGTTATTTTGGTTTTGTGAGCCTTTTCCTAGTGGCATTGTGGGGTTTTGTTTAGACTTTGTTTGTTTGTTTTACTGATGGAGCCACCACTATCCCATACAACAGCGGGGTATTTGTGTGCATTGGACCTTTCTGCTCTTTTCATTTTTTACACACACACCCCCACACCCCCACACCCCCACCCCATTTTTAAGACCTTAATATAATGCTTCTGATAACTGATCATGTTTGTTTTCTGGTCCAAGAAAAAGACTCTGCTAAGGTTTTAGTTCAAAGGGAGGGTGGGGTTTCATTTTGTCTTGCCATTCAGCTTGAAGTTATGTAAGGACAGGGCAGAGGTTTACAGTTCTATTTTCAGTTTGATGGGTGTTTTTGTCTTTTCTGCATGAGTTTGCTGTGAGAACAGAAAGTCTGCAAGCAGGAAATGTGCAAAGTGTAATATGCAACTGTGATTATCGGTTGGCTAAGGCATGTAGTAGACAGCTAGGACTTACGTGCTGCTGGCCCAACATGCTGTTAGTCAGTTCACCTCTCCCTCTGCAGATACCGAACTGCTCTAGATGTTGAGAGTTGAATTAGTTACTTTTTTAGGTATTCCAGGACTTTAGATCTCTGCATTTGTACAGAGATCTCTGCATCTCTACATGCCTAACGTCTTAAAAATACCTCTCTCTTATGCATGAGTTCCTCAGCACATACCCTTGACTGACTGCAAAAATTGTGTATGAAGAACTTTCTAATTGTTAAACAACTTCAACCTTTGAGGTATTTTGTCAGAGAGTGGAAATCTTGGAAATACTGTGATGCTATGCAGTAAATGCATGCTCACATCAGTATTTTTTAGACCCTCAGTATTCAGGGGTCTTACACATTTTATTACACATTCTTTTAAGCCATGAGGGAACTTCTAATAAAACATTTTATTAAGAATAATTTCTTCTTACATTTTCTTCCTCTCTGTAAACACGACCTTTTCTATTTTAAAAAAGAAAATATTGGCATTCTTTACTTCGTGACCTGTGGCTTCGCTGTACCTTATATGCAAATTGGACCGAGTCTAACTTGCTCCATTGAGCAAGTTGAGATATGTGTATTCTATGGTTCATTTGGGCCATAACTAGCATGGGATTATTTTGCAATTTTCCGTGCAGATCTGCAGAGAATATAAGGATATGTTTAAATTCCATTACATAGAGGTTTTGATTGCGTATCGGATCCTAGCCTATTATATATGATGTTAGTTGGGGGAACTATGTGTGGTAAAGGAATAAGTAAAATGGTTATATTCATAGAATGGCTTGGGTTGGAAGGGACCCTAAAGATCATCTGCCATGGGCAGGGATCCACCCACTACACCAGGTTGCTCAATGCCCCATCCAACCCGGCCTTTGAACACCTCAAGGGATGGGCCATCCACAGCTTCTCTGGGCAACCAGTTCCAGTGCCTCACTACCCTCTGAGTAAAGAATTGCTTTTTAACATCTAATCTAAATCTCTTCTCTTTTAGTTGAAAACTAATCTTCCTTGTCCTACCTTTATCTACCTGTTTAAAAAGTCACTCTCCCTCTATTTTATATTCCTTGGATACCTCTCACACAAGTGTAATTCAAGACAAAATATTTTCAGATATGCAGCAACATGTACACAAATAATTTCTAGAATTTAAAGTTCCAGTTTTTTCTAACCTAGTCCTCAATTTCGTAATTCTTTCCTCTGCAATGTGAGCTTCGATTCTTGTTAGCTATTCTCAAAATGATTGTTGGAAAAAATATTCTATTTAAAGCAACTTGTCAAGTTGTTTTACTAGTTTTCTAAAGAAGGCAAGTTCTCAGTATTTTTTAGAATTTTCATGGAATAGACTTGTGTAGACTTCAGGGCACACACTTCTTTTTCCCTGTAAAATTCAGTGAGTGCTCTAGATCTGCTTAGGAGACGTCAGTTGCAGAGTAGAAGTCACTTTCGGAATCAGACCTGAGCTTTGAAATTTACTTCTTGTAGTTACAAGTCAGTGTATATGTTTTAATGGTTGGCTTGTTATTAATTTTGTTCTTTTAGTGAAAACATAGGTATCTTTTCACTGGAAATGTAAAATCAAATGTAAATGTAACTTGCTATAAATTCAGAAGAACAATTTGTAAAACTTTGCTTGTTTTAATAAAGTTTATTAACTAAATAGCATAAATCAGCTAATAAATACAAATAAGTACAAGTATAAAATAAAATTACATCGAAGTTTAATATAGTTAGGTTTATAAAAGTAGGTAAATATTTCTATATTTTTATGCTATACTATTAAAATACTTAGGTTCTAAGAATTTATTTTGGTCTGTTGCTCAGAGAAAGCAAAAACTCCAGATGTGGCCATTTTTAACCCATAAGGCAACATGTTCTTAAACCATTAAAATTGTGCTTAAAGAGCCACTAGATGGAGCAGTCAAATCTCACTTTTTTCTATCAGCCTCTGTGCAAGACAGTTTCTCTCTCAGCACAGAGAGAATCGGGAAATGCAGGCACACTTTTCTACTTAAACCAGTAATTTTGAAAACCTTTTTCAGGTCTCATCTCCATGTGCATTTTTTTCTGTAGGCAGATTTACATTGTCCTGTAGCTTTAGTGTTGCAGATGATGTATGGGATATATTCTGAATATGGAAATTACACTGATACGAATGGCTCTATGGAAACAGTTATTGATTTCTTGAATTGAGTCCTCTCCTCAGGGAAAAAATCCCAAAACATAACAAGGCAAAGATACTCTTGCTTGAGGATCATGAGCCAGATTTTCAAAATTCGAGAGGTTTAGAGTTACACATTTACATGTGACTCTCTATGTTTGTGCTCAAGAAATCTTGTTGAAGTTTCATATTCTCTTCCTACTTCCCAAGGTATCCTTCCAACCTAATTTTCTTCTGCGACCTAATGCATAAGAAACATTTGTTTAATGAGATCACAGTATCTGCCTCAGGAATGCTGCAGTAGTGGGTTCAGGAGCAAACAGAAAATATACAATAATGTATATGAATGTTTTCATATTCTTTGTTTTACTGTAGTTCCACAGCATTACTAAGACAAGCTTTTTTGGGGACGTATACAAGTTTGTGAATGTATATGTTTATATGAAATAGGATGTATGTGTGCTATTTGAAGGCACTCCAGAGTCTGTTCCGGTTAAGTACTTCAGGGAGCATGATATGTAGTTACGAGGCATTACCCCAGAGGTAGGGAATAGAGCTCTGAGTAAATATAAAATCCAGCAGATTTTTGTTTTATTCTTTGCCTTTGTAATGTCTTTGAAAGTCAAAATGTTCTGCATTAAAGATTCTGCATGAGTAGGTGTCACAAGAGAGGAAATGTCATTCTGAAGCAGCTGGATACAGTCTTTGGAGTGTCTCAGCCCTGCTCCCACATCTAAGGTGGGAGCTGCAGATCCTCGCACTGGTGTCCTGTCAGTTTTGGGTACGAGTGACACACAGCTTTGCAGAGCAGGAAGCTCATGCTGTGCGAAGCAGTGCTCCCCAGGTGACTCTCTTTAACCCATGTGCACTTTATATGGTTCTCAGCTGAATTGTGAGATGAGCAAAAGCTTCTGCTCTGACAGTGATTACTAATTGGTGCCATGAGCTGAGGGCTAGTGAATGCCATGTTTCTTTCAACTCTCCAAAGTCCTCGGTCATTCAGAAGTATAATGCTAGTTCTTGCCTGTCGTGCTGCAGAGCCCTACTACAGCAAATTAGTTTAAGTTGATATCAAAATACATGGTATGCCAATGAATTTTGTATTCTCTACAGGCTCAGATTTTACTTAAAATATAGTATAAAAGTGATTTGCACTTACAGATAAAATAGGACCTTACAAAGGAACTCACAAATACAATTTTAAATAGATGTAGATTCTCGCAACTTTCTGGTGTTTGCTGTTTCTGTCAATTTTTGTGTGACATGCTGAACCTTATGAATGTACCCAGGTAGGTTCAGTTATCTCCCATGGGAGAGGCATTATGGATTTGCCAGTAGTGGAGTTGTCATTCTCTTTAAGCAGAAACTGTCTGGGGGAGGGCAAAACAGTGCCCTGTGAATGGAACTGGAACTGAATGTTGAGGAATAAATCCAGTTGTGTTGCTGCTGGCTCTTTTCCACAGAAGGGTTGCTCTGAAATCAGTTATAAAACAAGTTGGTTAATCTATTCCTGTTACCAAGTTTTAAATATCACTGCTAAGAAATTCTTAGGGAATGGCTATTCCTACAAACCACTGAAACACTTAGGAAGACATTAATTTTTACCAATGAGCAGTTGTTTGTTTTTCTTAAACAAATGTACCATTTACATTTTGGCTTCTCTTCAAATATATCTTTAAAAATTCTCATCTATCAGGATCATTTCCCTTAAAAAAAAAGCTACAACAACAAATATTGATATTAATTTTAGGCATGTTGCCATCATAACATCAGTTATCTGTGCTGTTGTGGACCTAATCTTACTTTGCCCTAGAAAATTTTTATAAGGATTAGGAATGAATTTTCTGACAATGCTTAAACAACATGGTCACCATTAAACCCTGCATTTAGATGTGTGGTTTTAGTATTTCTTTTTGTTTGTGTGGATGGTATATAACATTTTAAAGTAATAGGAAATGCTATTTAATAGAGGTTCCTTTTTTGGAATGGTCAGCACGTGTGGGACTGCTGCTTTAATTTCTAGGTTTAAACCTGACATTTTTTAAAATTAAAGGATCTGGAAGGAATCTGAATTGTAGAAGGATTTGGAAATTAAACTATGTCTACATCCACTTAGGTAGTAGGGAGAAGAAAAGAAAAGAATGTGAGTTAAACTGTCAAATTTATCCTGAAATAGAGAAACCGAATAAAATAGTGACACAGAGATGTCCGTCACCCATGGCTGTATAACCTTTCAATCACAACCTACACAGGAATTAGTTCAGAACATGTGTTGTCTTTTGGTTTTTACTTTGTAATGGGGGTGGAGAGTTTTTGAAGGGGGAAAAAAAAGTTGTTTTAAGGAATTTTGATATGGTTATGTGGCTGAAGTAAATAAGCTGTAATGACATTGTCACCTTAGGTTGATTCTCCTATTTTTGCTGTAGTCTGGGTTTGAAGGTGATGCATTTTGCTTGACTTCTCTTTTGGCAGGAAACCTCAGGTGCAGGTAGATGCCTGCAGTCTCTTCCTAAAGGCTGAATTGATTGCAGCAGTTTGGTTCTGTGAGTTCAAGCCTGTACCTGAGCATGGCTATCAAAAGTGGTGCTGGCATACCACCCCTTCATACCAGCTTACTCTGCATCAGGCAGGGAAGGGACTTTGAATATGGGTCTTCCACATGCACTGTGCTGTGGGGTGTCTGTCTCTGTGGAGACAGTAACACAACAACTAGAAACACTAGCTAAAGTTGGGAACAAAAAGAATATTTTGAAGCCATTGATCAACAAACTGAAAAGTAAGTGCCTGTATATTGGTCACCACTCAACTGAAAACATCTGGCTTTGGTTAGCAATTGAATAGCTGAGCAAATTGCTTGAATTAGGGTTTTTTTAAGATGACCTTTGGCTCTAAAAAAATGCTACCCAGCAGATCTTTTATAGATATCATAAGTTAATATGTTACTTACTGCCCTTTTCATGAAGAAAAATACTCCACAAAATCTTCTTACACACAGAGGTCAATTAATCATCCAATGATGTCGGAGGAAGTCGAGAAATCTGTAAATCTGGCAGTGGCTGCACTGTTAGATTTGCACTGATATTCTCTCTTGATGTCAGTAGATCCTCCTCAGTCAGGGCCAGTTATCAAAATGATCTATCTGAGGAGTTGCTGACTTTTTTTAGTAGATAAGGTAACTAAGATAAATGCATTGAAAAATTACTGAATCATAAAGGTTGGATAGCAAAGATCTCAGCCACTGCACCTACAGAATTGAAGGCCCAGCCTAGATTTTCTACTGTGAGCATTCAACTTGTCTCTTTCCAAGTCATGATCATCTTCCTCAGAGGAGTCAAGAACAGTAAAGTGAGTCACAGGTGAAAGAAGGGGAAATGAAATATCAGTGGCAGCACAGTACCAAGCAACTGGCAGTGGAACTTGGAATGCTGGACACAAAAGCAACAAGTAGCAGGGTGTTTCTTTACTGGCTCTTTCAGACCTGTGGGCTTGAAGGGGTTCCTATCTTGTGCAGAAATGCTCTCTCTTCCAGTCTGCTGCAAGATGGTGGGTGATGTTCTGTAAAACTCTCCCTAGAGGACCTCTAGAAACAATGTGGTCGAGCCATAATTCTGGGATGCCAGTGGAAGGCACACCACAGCCTGCTCCCAATGTGTGCATTTACATGGTGTTATTCAGATGGATGCCAAGTTACCTCACTTTCACTTCAAATTGATTAGCTTGGATCAAGGTTTGAATTGAAAGCTGTGGAACAATGACAGTATGACATTCATTTAGCCCAAGCTAAATAAAAGACCAAGCTTACTAGCTTCAGCATGTTACTCTGTTGATGTGACAACCTAGTTTCTGCTTTGGTGCTTTTTAAATTTTTTTACTACCTGGCTAGGAATATAAACAGAATATGCTCGTACCTGTAGGGAAAGGAATTTTGATGAGCTCTAACAAGTTTGATGTGTGTTTAAGGGCAGACATTTAAGGAGCTATGTGTCTTTTTCACCAGAGTTCCTTAACCTCTGATTTTTCTCAGTAGTTATGAGAAATTTCACAACTGATGCTATGTTAATCTGTAACCCCTTCTTCAGAAGTGTGTGAATATATGTATTTGTATATTTATATATAGAAGTCTTTTTCTTGTAAATGGTCAAACATTGTCTAAAGTTGTAACTATTTTCCCAAAAAATCTGAAAACGAGCCTGAAAAATATTCAGTCTCTTCACTGGGCAATATTTTACTGAAGAGAAGATGCACTTATGCTGCAAGTGTTTTAATTAGCCAAGTCTCAGCTAAACACTGCACTGCACTGCCTATCAGAAGCAAATATGTTTTTTCTAATGAATTTAGTTCTGGATGCACAGCCAAAGACTACTTCAAGTTTTCTATGATCTCAGTGGAGTGTTTTGTGGTCTGGAATGCTGCTGGCAGAGGAAAGGAAAGCCTTGCTTCTTCCCCATACATCTTTGTTCTGATACTATTTTTATGCGTTTAGCATTTTACCACCAGTCAAACTCCAGTCCTTTGTCCATCACTTGAATCAAGTGGTTATGTCAGGTTTCCACCCACTTCACAGTTCATCAGTGAATCCATAGCTCTCTGATTTGGCTGGAAGGATATTATGAGAAACTTGGTTGGAAGCTCTGCTACGGTTACGTTAAACAACATCTGCTGCTCTCCTCTTGCCTGCAGATCCAGAAACTGTATTGGTCAGGCATGATTTGCCCTTAGTAAAGCTATGCAGGTGGTTCCCAGCACCTTCTTGGCCTTCATGTGCTCAGGATTGCATTCCAGAAGGATTTGCTCCATAGCCTTCTCAGTACGTAGTTTCCCAATTGTTTTTCTTGCCCTCCTTGTGGAGGTGTGGTGTTTGGCTTGTCCAGTCGCTGTTCATCTCCCACAGTAGCCAGGGCCTTTTGAACCAGATCAGACAGGGCTACAGTTCAAAATGTCACTTACAATACCTAATATTGTATCTAAGACTCCTGCAATTTTATTAGAATATCTTCTACACTGTAACTTGGCTTTGAGGTCTGGAGACTGTACCATGGATCTTTTTTGTTGTTTCTCTCATTTACGGATTTAAATTCCAGCTTCAAGCATAGGGGTTTCTTTACTTGAACATCTCTTTTTCTGCTACTGAATTAAGCTTGGGACTATTCTTTGGCTTTCCTCTTTCCAAAACAGTGTTGTAAAAATTTTGGTTTAGAGGACAGTTGCATTTTCACCTGGGCATACAGCCAAACAGTATGTTTAATACTTGGCATTTGTTGTCTTAAAACTTGAATAATGGTAAACTTGTGTGAGATTGAACAATCTCATGCTTTTCTAATGGTCTTAGAAAGTTTTATAAATGCAGGAGTATCATACACAGATTAAGCTCTAGAACAACTATTAGTGGGAAGATTATGAAGGGTTAAATATGGTGGTCAAGATCTAATTATCAGATGCGTAGTGTAATGTGCTTCAGAAGATAGTGGCAATAAAATCATTTGCAAGAGTAAAAACCTGCAGAGATTACGAAGGCAATGCTATCTTAAGCAAAGTTTAAAAGTGTGTTAGAACAGACCTAATTATGTATTTTTACGAGGAAAATGGAATGGTGTCCAGATTTCCAGTTCGTTTCCTACTGTTTTGATACTATTAATGAGTGTAAAAGTAAATAGACCAATTATTAGCCCTTGATTCTCAACCTGTCAGATGAGCCTTTGGGACAGCCAGAAAGGCTCTATGTGACTGGGGCTAGGAAGAATAAAATCCACCCTTAGGGACATGCAGTGGATGCTGGAGTTGGTGGTACTGTTCTTTTCTGCAAAATACCCTTTTTGACCTCAGAGCATTCTTCTGTTGCTCCTCTCTTCCCTTACTTTCTGGCAAATACTTCAAACGTCTCTGCCATCTGAAGCTGTTAGGCAGGGCTGCTTAGGCTGGACTTGGGCAGAACTCATGGCTAGGAATAGCAGTGGGTAAAATGGGCATTGAGGACTGCCTGCTGGAGGAGCAGAGTCATCACACAGGGGAGTGGGAGACAGTGAGAGCTTTAACAACACCATGAGATACAAACAACCTTTTAAAATGCATTTGGGAAAACAGTTGAATACTTTTTTTGCAGACACATGTATGCCATGGGAATGACAGGAACACTTGAAATAAGTCAGAAAACAAGCCCTGTGTGGTGCAGTCTCATTTAAAAATTCTGAGGTTGTAGCAAGCAAGAATTTTTCATCTGTTGATTTGCATTATGACAAAATCTCCTGCCTTGTTTAGTATATGCCGTGAGCTGAGGTGAGTGTTCAGGACCCAGGTGTGCTACGTTCTGAAAGTGATGCAAAGCCCTCAATGCCTGCCCTGGCAGAAGAGGAGGTCATCCTTCAAGGAGTAATGCAGAAGGGTCAGTGGATGCGTTGTGGAAGCATCAGGCATTTGGCATACTTGGTCTTTTGTTTCTTTTGCGAGAAATGTTTCTGGCTTTAGGAGAAAGCTGGGTGTATGTTCCTTGGTCAGTAGCAGATGATCACTGTCTCTTGAAATATATGAAGACTGGTCACTGTCCTCCTCTGAAAAACCATCTCATAACAAGGGCATGTCCATGAGAAAAGCAGAGTTAGACAGTTGTATTTTCCTTGTGCTGATACAGTGCTATTTGGGACACTTAAAATCAGCAGTGGCCAGGGCTGTTGTCTGTGGCTTTTGCTGTTGACTGACGTGTGGGATTGTGAAAGAGAGCATTCAGTACCTTGGGTTTGATCCAGAATTACAGGGAAACAACTTGATTAGAAGTGTATTTTCATTATTACAAATAGATCCATATATTGTTAAGTATGAAAGAGCTGTAGGCTCTTACTAGCTTTATTGTTTATATTTTATCTCTTCTAAGCTTCTCTTTGTTTGCTTTGCTTTCTCACATTTTAGTTTCTAAACAGCAGGTTGGTTGTATTTCGGATGTCCTGCATTGTATTTTAGAAGTCTTGCAGTATGTAGATATGCTGCACATCTGTTTGTACAGAGGAAGACTATCTCTGCCACAGAAATAGTTTTATTTTTGTATCATTTGGATATGATTACATTGGATGAAATACTTCAGTAAATTCTATTAGCTATAATTCTCTAATTATCTGGCTTTTGCAAATACAGGTTCTGCTTTTCTCTTTTATCTCGAACATGTAATTTGGAATACAAAATGTTATTTCCTGGGGGTTTTTATCTGGGATATATTTTTCTTATATAAAAATTATGTTTCCATGCACACATCTATTATATATTAAAAGAATTAAATTATCCTATTAATTTGTAAAAAGTGGTAAGGTTTTCTCAGGTACCATTTGTGTTTTCAATGTGCTAGAAGTAAATCTGCAGCTTGGGATGTTTTACATAAATTAAAAAAGCCACATTTCCTTTGCACAATTGCTTCATCTATGCAGTTGATTAAACTTGTCCAGTGCACCACTGCTGAATATAAATAATAACTGCAGCAGTAGTATCGATTACTTAGGTGCTTGAGCTTGTGTCTACTGTTGGCTTTAAAGCACTAAGAAACTTCTTTCCTGTTCTATCCAGAGAGGAAGGAGCTTTTTTTTTCCCCATCTTGTTTCCTGAGGATTGGCGATTCTGGATTCCTAAAATCATTAACTCCTTCTAAAGACTGAAGCTCCTTGTCATTGCAGCGACCGTGTATGAACTAATGCAGTAATCGATGCTTGCACTACACTGCAGAGATTTGTTTTGATGACAAGAGCTCTCGTTAGCCCTGTTTGGTGTCACTGGTGTTGAATGTTTGACACTGCAGAATAATTTGGCTTAGAATCAGGACGCAAGGACCTTATGACTTCTTTTATATTGTCTCCTTCACACTGAAGTGGATTTTTGCTGGCATTACGGTTTTGCTACAGTTGCAGGCTGGATTCAGCAACCTACTAGATGCCAGTTGTGCTTTAAACATTCTCTTGCTGAAGCTGCTATGTTTGCTGGGTTTCTTCAGTTTCTGCTCCATACGTTGCATTCAGGGACAGGTAAATAAGGAGCTATAGAGTGCTGTGGTTTTAGTTATATTTTTATATTTCATATTTTTAAACAAAAATTATATCCTTTTGTGAACAGATTTATTTAACTGTGCAGTTTTAGTGGAGATGTATCCTCGGAATGTTAAGTGTTAATTGTTGCATATATTCAGCTTAAAGAGGGAATAAAGAACCATTTTGCTTTTAAGTCTGTGTTTCAGTTATGTTTATATTTTGAAAGCTCATTTGTCAAATATAATTTGACATTAGTGATGCAATGTGGAACGAGCTTTTAAACAAAAATCTGTATTTTGAAAGTGCACATCAAAATATAAATGCGTTTCTGAAAAGTAATAATATTCCTATTGCATTACTGCATTTTGGAGAAGTCAAGGATAAAGAATGTAGAAATTTACTTCAGGAAACAAATGAACATTCCTGTGTCTTATTTCTTTTTGGCAGAAGACAATTGACATATCCTCAATTTCCTGAATTATTCTATTCTTAGGAGCTTTAATAAGTTCAGAATGGAATGTGATTCTGTTACTTTTCTTTTTGCATATTATTTAGGGGGAAAAATCATCAGATCCATGTACATAGAATAAAAATATGTTTATTTAGCATAAGATACAGTTATGGTTGTTATAATAATACATGAGTTATAATAAATGTTATTTATCTGGTTATTTTGTACATTATTTCTGCATGATCATATTGATACATTGCACTTTCTGATCAGGGAAGAACATCAGCTTGTCCCTTTTGTATTTGAAATAAGGTCCTCAGTTAAATCACTGAAGGATCACAGGAGAAAGTGAGAGGAAGGATTCATCATTGCAAGTTCCTTGGGGATTATGCAGGGTGTTGAGAATTACATATAACTTTAAAACCCTATAGCTAAGTAGTTGATAACACTGTCTATAAAAATTGATTTTGAAAAGCAGTTTTTTCACTAGAAGAATTAATCCTAAAGATGTATGATAGAATAAGTTGTGAAAGAGGTTTTATCCTCTTGAAAATAATGTCTTAGATACTATATTTTAAGACATACATGTTAGAAATCTATTTAATTTTAACAGAGTTTAGAGGAGAGTTAGAGTTTACTGAGGGCAGAATATTGAGGGATGCACTGGAGAAAATGTGATTTAATAGCAGTCAAAACAGAGATGGAACAGAAACA
This sequence comes from Rhagologus leucostigma, assembly GCA_013397725.1. Classification (NCBI taxonomy): domain Eukaryota; kingdom Metazoa; phylum Chordata; class Aves; order Passeriformes; genus Rhagologus; species Rhagologus leucostigma. The sequence continues at coordinate 1,812,318 of VZTD01004411.1, read as the reverse complement.
GCAGCAGGAATATCAGGAAGACAAAATACTGAGGTTGGGCAGAGGCAATGGTCAGCCTTTGCTCTGCATGGACTTTAAAGGATAAGACTGGAGAAAACCTTTGGCTAAGATCAAAGCCTTGCACTCTCTCACGCTTAATAAATTGTTTATAGCTACATAAAGAAGCTAAATCCCTGTTTCTGCCTCAAGCTGTTCACTGTGGTAGATGGCTGTAAACTGCATTCCAGAGATCTCTTGCACATCTTGGCAGATGAAGAAGGTGAAATAGGATTGCGATTGAGAAATACAGAGCAGTGACACCCTGCGTTGCGGTGATTCAAGGCTGTGCTATGGGCAGTGGACAAACAGCAGCATGTCTCCAGCCTTTGCAGTAGCATGGAACTGTGAGATCTAAAAGATACTTTAAAATCACATTGAGCCCCACATCCCCTGGTCCAGTTTTGGTCTCTCTTAAAAAATTTTGAGACTTTTGTGTGATAGACTATGGAGATATAATGGACTATTAAACCAGGCTATCTATAGCTCTCTGTCGATTAAATTTATATCATGTCTCCCCCATAATGACACTTCAGTATCCTAAAAATTCCTCTCTGAAAATTGAACTGTGTGCTGCAAGGACAGAACCTGAGAGAATGAGCTGTCATCAAGGTCAGGGTATTGATTAAGTGCAAAGATGCCCAAAAGACAAACCATGATGGACAATAAAACAAAATGAGGTCCCCCTAACTAACAACAAAACCTTAAGTTCCTCAGTAATTTGACCTTTGGAGGTATTTGGTAGCAAAAGTAGGAAAGGCATGGATTCTTGGTCTCTGGCCAACCCTGTAACTCCCAAAGTGCAAGGACAGTGGTTTTCCAACAGCAGCCAGGCTTGTATGCTATCCTCTCCTGTTACTGTTGTGATTGATTACATCCACCTCATCATCTTCTGCACTGCTAGTTCTCAACTGGTGGATTTCTCCCTCTTTCTACACTTGTTTATCCTGGTCTGAGTGTGGAGCCATTCCTTGTCTACTCTGGGCCTGATCCTCTTTTTCCGGGTTGTTTTTTCTAGTTTGTCAGGATAGCTTTGAAGTCTGGTTCTGGCCTCCTATAAAAAGCCAGTCTTTTGTCCTTGGGGTCAAGTCACTTACAAATCTAATATGTTTCTGTTTTATTACATAGAGCAGTAGTGTGAGTGTTGACTATTACTATATTCCAAACACTACAGACCCTTCTTAATGAATACTTCAGGGGGTATTTGTTACCAATTTTAGCCGAATATGATTAGAATATATTTAGAATATATTCAAAATAGGTTTTCACCTTATTCTAGACACTTTTTCTGGTGTGGCTCTTAACATGGCATGCTCATAAACAAAACTCCTGCTCAGCTGAATGTATTTGACATCTGCTGATAGAGCCAAATAGTAGCGGATTCTTTGCATAGTATTCTAGATTGGCAACTATTTGGGTACTAGATACTAAGCAGTAGGGACTAAATAGTTGCAGAATTATCTCAGTTGTTTTTGCATACTTCCCTGTTTGCATTATATTTTGCATTTCTAATTTTGTCTTGTGTGCTTCCTGGTACTTGATCGCTGTAAGTTATACACTCAAAGGGAACTTTCCATTGATTCTTCCAGAAAATGAAACATTTATGATTTAGTTGGTCAGTCTTTGCCTGCATTTCTGCCTCTTCTGAATTGGGCTGGTTCTGCTTTTAGTGTTGATATTATTTCTTAAATGCTTCCGTGATTGCTGGACTTCTTTTGCTGTTGTGGCTGTTCCTTATTTACTCTGAGGTTGGAGTGTTTTGGTTTGGTTATTTGGCATTGGAATTTTTTTGGTTTTTTGGTTTTTGGTTTTTTGGTTTGTTTTTTTTTTTTTTAGAAAGGTTTTTGGCTTTTTTTCTGCTTGGCTTTGTTTCCTTTTTAAAGATCACAAAATTTATTCGTGTTCACGTTCTTAACTATTTCCTCTCTACTGGTGGGAAGCAAAGCTCCAAAGATCCTTTGCTCATTGTTTAACTAGTGTCAGTGATCTCTCAGAGTGCACTTCAAAGATTCTCCCTGCAGTATTCCTCTCTGAACTGGAGAAACAAAACCTCTCATTATCTTCTAATGTGGCATAATTGAGGATTCTCATGAATGATAATTAAAAAACCCAAAACAAACAGAAAAAAACCAACAAAAAAAGCCACAAAGAAAGACCAAATCAACAAGAAACTAAACAAAAAAAAAACCTTCACCAGGCCTAATCTTCCTAATTTGGTCTTCTGGAATATGACCCCATCAGGGTACTCCTGACTGCTTTTCTCTTTAATTAGAGAATTTCATCTGCTGTATTTACTTCTACAGGCCTGAAGCTCAGAACGACCAGGAGCCTTTTTTTTTTCCCATCCTCAAAATTTCTTTTTCATTAGATTATTAATTATCTCTCCCAGTTTTCATGAAGATGAAATTATAACTTTGATTATGAAATGTAATCTTGTTATTTCTCAAGTATCTTGTGCAGGTTTGCATGATGGGCTCTGTGTGTGTACATTGGACAACAGAAAGGCTCACTGTCTTTCTCCCTTTCCCTGGTCCTGTGTATAATGAGAAGCTTTGCTGTCATTTGCTGTTGTTTCTGTCAGCGTGTCTATAAACACTGTGTGTTTTCTTCTATATCTGAGCAGAAATGCCTTTCTTCTTTCCACACAGTAGTAGAGAATGTGTGTTTGAATAAGTTTCTCTGGGCATTGCCTGTTTTGGTTACTTTATTTGCAGTGTGTGCTATCAGGGCACTGAAGCCTTACTGGATGTTGTATCCTTGAGACTTCTAATGTGTGGGCTGCTGTTTTACAGCCTTACATTTTTTTCTTGTTTTCTTCATCCTTTGAAATGAAGAAGTTAAAATTTCTAGCTATTGGCAGTATAGAAACACCCTAGGATTTGAGAAGAGTTTATTTTCAGCTTTGATTTTCAATTATAATTTGTTAATAAATCTGTTTTTAACAAATACTGAAATAAAAAATGTAAGATTTTTAAAACTCTCAGAGGAAAAATACCAAAGGAGACCAAAATGGAAATATTACCTTTTTTTGCAGTCAAGTCCTGCTCAATTGGTTTAATGTGCCCAGGAGATAGGGAAAAAACCCAAAATTAACCCACAGGAAAAAGAATTGTGTTTTGCTGAAGAACAGCATGGTGTATTTGAAGTGCTGGGAGTTCTTTCAGAACAGCAGAAAAATATTAAGAACTGGTCAGGCTTTTAGTGGACTAGATAGCTATGTGTAGATATGTATCCAAAATTATGGCATGACATGATTTTTGAGATAATTTGCTATGCATTTTTCAAATTTCATTATACGCTGAACAAAAATATTATCAAGAAATCATGTCAAAACTAAAGGTGTTAATTATATGAAACAGGAACTCAGTGAAACTGTTGACACAAGTTAGTGTCAATATTGAATTGGAATTAAATAGCAATAATAAATTTAGTCAGAGAATAAATTTAAATTTCCAAAATTAAATTTCCAAAAGAAGATCTCCTTCTATCCATCTACAATATTTTCTGATTCCACTCAAGACAGTGATCCCAGTCAGCAAAATCAGAGACAACAGTGAGACAGCAAAATTTTCTTTAAATCCTTAAATGCCACAGTATCAAAATCAAAATATTTTCCTGTTGATTTTAAGTTCCTGGTGCTAACCATTTTTCTGATATCCTCAAGAAAATATTTTTAATGAACTTGGTAAAATAACTTTCAGATTAATGAGAGTGCATACATCTTGCTTAATATTTTATATCTCTTAAGTCTGTCACATGCTGTGATGACCCTACAGAATATGCTTTTGAGAACCATCCCTCTGTGAATCACACATATTCTTGGACTCACATGCTTGCAATAAGACTTACACATCCTCAGAATAGCAGTTTAGATGGTCTCTGAGATTAAAAAAAGAATCTAGCTGAAAAGGGGTTGATGAACTTTTAAGACTCGTGTTTGAGTGAAGTTACCAAATAACGTTGGCTCAAGGAGCCCATGACAAGATTCCCTAGAAGTTCAGGAAACTTAGAACAGCTTCCTTGTTATGTCCCTTGTGTCCATGTTAAAAAATTTAGAAACATTCAAAAATCCTCAGTTTGTTACTTGACTAATAGGTTGTGATTTTTGGCTTTAAGCTTCTATTGGCAAGATTAGTAGTCCTTGCTTTTTGTAATTTATAAAGCCTTGAAACAACATTGAAATAATTCAGGTAGGAAGTCAATTTTGTGAAACATAGAAATGGGCCCAGTTGTTTTTGTGTTGGAAGGTCGTTTTCAAGTGTATCTTTTGAGAAACCTTCAGCCATCAATGAACACAAGTGCAATACTTCGTTATGAAAAAGTATATGTCTAAACTGTGCACCTAGTTAAAAGAAAATCACAGTCTGTGAAATAAAAAATCTTTGTTAAATAAATACCTGGATAACAAACTCATACTATATTTTAAACAGTTCACAGAAAATTCACCTTATGTCCAGATAAAAAAAAAAAGAATACATTGAAAGAATTTTTCATAATCAGCAACTGACAAATCATTCCTTTACAAAATCAAAAATAATTGTGAATTTGCGAACTCTTGTAAAGAAACAATGTTGCCATGGTGACTAGGGGAGGAGTCAGATGGATTTTCCTTTTCACTCTTTTAGCTTAATATTAGTGTCCTTAACTATCTAGATAATATTTCGTAAGTTCCCTATGTCCTTGCCTAATTATCTCTGTCTTTCTTGTTTGCAAGTATCAATCAGCATTGCTTTGCTCACAATATAACTACCACTTTAAAAAAGATTTTTAAACTAAGGGGTTTGTTTCAAAATAAAATGCCAAAGTGTTCATTTTGTATGAGAAAGAGTATGAAATGTCCTTATCTTCTAAATGCAAACATAAGGAATAGCCATTTATTTTCAGTTTGTATTGAGTAAGCCCAGGTTGTCAGTTATCTAAATCTAAAAGCCTAGTGCTTGATAAAGCTCTGCAGACCCTCTTCCAATGTTTTTCTGTTACTCAGAAATTTAATTAAGATATAGAAAAGCAATTTTATATCTCATCATTAAATGAAAATACCTAAATAAATACCAAATTAAGGGAGCAATTTAAGAGGCTAGTTCTAGCTTTGGGAGCTATGTGCCACATCTGTATCTGAAATAGGAGTATTATCTATATAAATTGTTACTTCTAAGGAGTACTAGTCTTTATTTTAACTTTGGAGTTTTACAGTATGTTAATATTCAGTGCTTAGGACATTTGCCAGCAGGGAACTAAAATCTGATGCAATTATATATTTTCGAAATATGAAAGAAAAGCTAAGTTTCATAGCCTTGTGGTGCATTCTTCCCGTAAACTGCATGAGCCAGCCTGTCCTTGAACTGTGTAGATGGTAAAACACAGATCTTGTCCTGCAAGGATTTAAGTTCTTAAGTGTAGACATCTGAAGTAGGTTGGTTTGAGACTAAGAGATAATGAGCATATTATATATGAAGTTTTCTGTATAAATAGGCAGTAGGTAGCTTTTGAATTCTTTGCTTGCCACATGAATGCGAGGGCTGTTTGCTAAGGCAGGGTACTCATGTATTCTCTTTATGTGGTTATTTAGCAGCTTGAACTAGAACGATTTAAGCATATGTTGTTTATACACTGAATTATTTTTCTGATTAAATGATTGAATTTTTTTCCTGCGTGTAGAAGTACATTCCTGCTTAGCAATAGGATGTACCACATCTGTAACAGCAGCTCACCAGAGAGATTGTCCAAGCAGCCAGGGATCAGGTTAGGAAAGCTAAAGCCCTGATAGAATTAAATCTGGCTGGGGACAGCAAGGGCAACAAGGAAAGTGGCTATAGGTGTGTCAGTAATAAAAGGAAGACTAGAGAAAACGTGGGCCCTCTCCAGAAGGAAACAGGAGGCCTGATTACCTGGGATATGGAGAAGGCTGAGGTACTGAATTACTTTTTCCCTCATTCTTCACTGACAAGTGCTCCAGCCACACTGCCCAGGCTGCTGCAGGCAAAGGCAGGAACTCGGAGATTGAGAAACTGCCCACTGCAGCGGATCAGGTTTGAGACCATCTAAGGAACATGGAGGTGAACAAGTCCGTGAGGCCTGACGAAATGCATCTGCCACTTCTGAGGAAACTGGTAGATGAAGTGACTAAGCCACTATCCATCATATTTGTGAAGTTGTGGCAGTCTGGTGAGGTTCCCACTGCCTGGAAAAGTGGAAAAAGAACCCTCATTTTTAAAAAGAGAAAAAAGGGAGATGTTGGGAACTACAGGCCAGTCAGTCTGACCTTTGTGCCCAGCAAGGTCATAGAGCAGATAATTCTGGAAACTGTGCTAAGGCACATGGAAAATAAGGAGGTGATTGGTGACAGCCAACATGCCTTCACTCAGGGCAAATAATGCCTGACAAATTTGGTTGCCTTCTACAATGAGGCTACAGCATAAAGGAAGAGTCACATCAGCTACCTGGACTTAGGCAAAGAATTTGACATTGTCCCAGTATGGCATCCTTGCCTTTAAATTGGAGAGACGTGGATTTGATCAACGGGCCCCTAGTACAGACTGGGTGGAGAATGGATTGAGAGCAGCCTTGAGAAGAAGGTCTTGGGAGGTGTTTGTGGATGAAAAGCTCAACACGAGCTGGCAGCTTGTAGCCCAGAAATACATCGTGGGCTACCTCAAAAGCAGCGTGGCCAGCAGGTTGAGGAAGGTGATTCTACCCCTCTACTCCACTGTGGTGAGACATCACATGGAGTGCTGCATCCGGGTCTGGGCTCTCAACAGATGAAGGACATGGACCTGCTGGAGTGAGTCCAGAGAAGGCTATGAAGATGGTCGGAGGATGGAAGCATCTCTCCTGTGAAGACAGGCTGAGAGAGTTGGGGTTGTTCATCCTGAAGAAGAGAAGGCTCTGGTGAGACCTTCTAGTAGCTCTTCACTACCTAAAAGAGGACTACAAACAATCTGCAGAAGGACTTTTTGCAAGGGATTGTAGTGATAGGACACAGGAGAATGGCTTCAAACTGAAAAAGAGTATATTTAGATAACATACTAGGAATTACGTCTTGACTGTGAATGTGGTGAGGTGCTGGAACAGGTTGCAGAGAGAGGTTGTGGATGCCCCATCCCTGGCAGTGTTCAAAGCCAGGCTGGATGAGGCTTGGAGCAGCATCATGTAGTGGAAGGTGTGGTTGGAACTAAATGATCTTTAAGGTCCCTTCCAACCCAAACCATTCTGTGATTCTGTGGCTTAATTAGAGAGATGTAGTCTGACTATTCAGTTTGCAGAGTAATTTTAGATGTAGCCTCTGAAAAATATTTGTCTAAGTTTCTTAGTTAACTGATAGAACTGGGGTATTAATTAGCAGCTGCATGCTGCTAATGGTCAATTAAGTGCCTAACATGGACTGACTGACTCTTATCATTAGATTCTGCTTCTTGTCTTAAGTAACTGCTGCAAATCCAATGCATATGGATTTGAGCAAATCGCTGAAGCACATTCTTTGCTGAATATCAGTAGTCTCTGAGTACTGTCCGGATGGATTTGGGAAAACATCTCAGGGTATTTTATCTGCAATATTAAAGACTCTTTGGAAATCAGTATGACTGTCCATACACAGTAACAGACTCTCTCATATTTTGTGCTTGTTTTGGCTTTGCAAGAGAGACAAGGGTGTTGTTTCCAGCGCTTCTCAGCTTTTCAGGATCTCACTTGAAATCACAGTACCATAACATTAGCTTTTGGTATGGACAGTGCTGCTGAAGACAAAGTGTTTTTGAGAAAATGGATTTTTGGTGGTATGAGTTTAGCTTTCCCTTTATTTTGAAAGCATACATATTGCAGATATAAAAACTATAAGAATTTATTAATACTTTTACTTCCCATCTTCAATTTTGATTGAAGGCTGCAAAAGACTTCGCATGGAAAAGGATCGACACATTTGTGTCTTGTAATTTATTATTATATTCATGTGCATCCAAGAGTAAAGTAATTGAGCAGCAGCATGTTAATAGGAAAAACACTTCATTGCTGTCAGGATACAACTTTTGAATTATTCCCTCAGGAAAAAGGGTTTTGCAAATATGTGCTCTGTTTCACTTGGACTTAAGGAAATCATACATTAAAACTGCAAATGCATTTTTAATAATATGTTTTAGAAATAAATCAGCAATGTACAAAAAATAATGATACAGTATATGTGTATTTTCATAGGGGCATATTATTTTTAAGTTGCTCATGTTCTTAAAGAATGGTTTAAAAAGTATTTAAAAGCAGTTTAAGCCTGTAAAGCAATTACTTGCTCTTTATGAAAGTAGTTTTTTCCTCTCTATAATGTCTTAAATTTTTCTTCTTTTACTATTTATTTTTAATGACTTTTACTAGCGGAAAGTGTTCTCTGTGTATAGGGATCTTTGTTTTCAGTTTTGGTGGGTGTTTTTTGAAGCAAATCTGAAATTTTGAAGCTATGGTCTTAGTAAGTTTCTGCGTGTTATTTACCTATTCCTGGATCTCTATAATGCTAGTGCAGTGAAGTTATTTTGTGCAATTAAACGAATAATGAGTTCAGGAGTATGGCAGTGCAAGAATGGCATAAATAGGCATTAGGCAAAGAAGCAGCAATGGCATAGGATCAAGGAGAAGTTATTTTTAAAGATATAACAGAGTACTGAACTGCAGATATGCCTAGTGTCAGTGTTGCTAGCGTAAGGTATTTTTTAAGCCCATTTGGGGAGTTTCTTCATTTGTGTCTTAACTTTTATGTTCTATTGGATGAGTGTTTATGAATAGATTAACTGACATTTTCCATTGTGTAACATTTTCTATAGCTGTAAATTCTCCCAGAAGTTTGTTTGCCAGTGGTCTGTATCATACTGAATTTTAATGAGATCTTAAAATTAAGTCCTTTTTAAAGAATGTGTACTTTTCTCTCCCCAATTAATGCATTTTTGTGGTTTTAAAATATTCACCAAATTGTAGACTTACCACTTTTAGTGACTTTCAGTCAAGATGTTTGATTTGATAACTACGTTTACAGCTTCTGAGCATATCATTCATGTTCCAGCTCAGTCGAGCTGCATTTGCAGTGCAGTTCCTGCCCTCAGCTTCTGAGAGCAGAGGGTGAGAAAATTGGTGTCGTGGCCAACTGCGGTGGACGTAGTCGATGGCTTGGAATTTAGCAAAGCCTGTTACAGACAGAAGGAGGGAAAGACACAGACACCTAACTTTTAGGTATGGGAAGGAGGATGCAGGAATATAGCTTAGTATCGAAGGATTTGAGGTTAAGGAGGAATTAAAATACAGAACCTTAAGAAAGGACACCAAAGCCAGAAGCAGAAGCAGACCGAAGATGGACAACAGAAAAAAATGGGCAGAGAAGAAAAGGCAGCAAAGGGTAGGTAGATGGTGAGAATAGGAAAATCAGCAAGTTAGCCAAGACAGAATATGTATGAGAGGATCTTGCTACAGCAGGAACTTGGTGGTGAAGGACGCTAGATGCATGAATTAAATGGTCATGGATATGTAGTAACCAGGTGGAAGATCAGCAAGGAAACTGGAAGCAAGAAGCTGAATCTAGGAAGGAAGACAGGAAAAGAAGGCAGAGAACAATGGAGATGAGCAGAAATGTTTTTGAGCACTTGGATACATTCGTCTGTGTGCTGGAGCTGACATTTATTCCTTCCTGAACACAGCTGAGCAAATAGCTGTGAAAGAAGACAAAGTGTGTTCTGTTTTGCTGGTGGCAGGCCAGCCCACACAGCAGAGAGTTGATTTTTGGTGTTACTGTTGAGTCCATTACTGAAAGTTGGAGAGCTCTGTACCATAGATTTGAGTTTATTGCCAGTACTGCAGGTGTCAGTGGAATTTGTGGGTTTGTTGTTGTTCTTGCTGTAATTCTAAAGTTTATAAAGGCACAAGGAAGGATGCTAAAAATAAAACTCGAAGATCTTTAATGTGATTTAATGTGTTTTCCAAACTTGCAGAACTGCAGTAGCTAATGAAACCACAAACTGCCTCATGTGGTTATGCATATGATAGTAATACGCTGTTTAAAAATAAACTTGTGCATATGATCATGTAGATGGTAAGCTATTAAAGATTTTATAAGTTATAGAGAATGGTACAACTTGTATTGCATATTTGGCATCTAAAAATTTGTAGAGAAAGAATAAAAAATAATTTCTTCCTGTAAAGGTATCTTTTTTTCCCTTGCCTGCTTTGTTTGGACTTCTGTTAGATCATTACTCTTACTAGAACACAGGCATCTAACAATAGTATTATAGAGATCTGTTTTAGAAAGTAAGATATTGAAGATGTATTGCCTAAACTGCCCTCCTTGTCCTGATAAGCTGATGACTTCCAGACCACTGTGATTCATTGGCTTATTCTTGATGTACACAGCATATAAGTTTGTCCCAAGTGAAAGAGGAGATTGCAGCCTTGTACCTGCTGTTGGTACTATTTGCTGTATTTGTGTGGCTGTTCTGTCTGGTACTCTGTTACCAGCTCCTGTGCCTCTCCGTCTGTACGGTACCTGTTGTCACAGCATTGATCTTTGCAGATTCTAGTGTGGTTGACTGTTCTGTCCTTAACTATAGCTAAGTGCTTATTTTGTGGAGTGTTCGCTCTCATGTCATCATTAGCTGTAGTCCTTTGTGTTTATTATGGACATGGTGGGGAGGAGGAGGGCTGTGAATGTGATGCTTCGCAGTTCATTCTTGGACTGGGCAAAGGTAAAAATAGACAGTGCACACAAGCAATTCTAAGGTGCAATTCATGAAGGAGCAGAGGTCCAAATAAATGCATTATTTTAGTGATTTCGTTTTTATATTAATACTCCATATTGTTTTCAAATTGAGATATTGATTTGAATCATAATAAAAGTTTTGTATTTGCTTCTTTAAAATTCATGCATGTGGAAGTAATCATTCGTTCATCTTTCTCTGTTTGAGAGATTACACATTTCTTTCTATTCATATTCTTCCAGGTGACTTGGATTATTACTGGCTGGATCCTGCCACGTGGCACAGCAGGGAGACGTCCCCAATTAGTTCGGTAAGAAATAGAAAAATAGGGGTTTATAAGTATGAGTTAAAATATTTGATAATTATTTCAGTTCAGCGTAGATATTTGGCTGTAAAAAATATTCTACACACATCATAAAAGGATTTGTTTTAGAGGACTATGGAAATCAAGAAGAAAGTTTTATCAAAATGCATATTTGTAAAATTGAATTTTAACTTGAATTTAATTCCTTTATGGACATGACACTTAATTTTGCTATGAATCACAAAAAAAGCAGTTGTGAGTGTGATGCTGCTCTGGGAAAGATTAGTGATTTTTTTTAAGACTTGGAGTTGGAAAGTATAATTTTGATTTTATTATATAATGAAACCTCATATGGTAAACCTGCATAACATGTATTATTCTAAAGAACAGAATTTCTGAATGCACTTTTCAGAGTTGTGTAATTTAAAAGTATTTAATTTTATTTCATAAGGTGTGTTTAAAATGTTTAATTGTATTGAAGTTTGAAATGTATTATAATTATCTGTAGACTTAATGCTGAGATTTTCTTACAAGAGGCATAAATGTTTAATGTAGCCAGGGTCCAACAGATACAATAGAAAGCTCAGGTGCAGTATGTAACACATCTGAAGGATATTTGTGTCTACTGTGACATGATGATAGAGTAATTTTATTGGTTTATACATATGCCTCTGAATACTGGAAGATGGTCACACTTCTTTAATTCCACTGCTTGTTTTTAACAGCATCCCGTAACGTGGCAGCCTTCCAAAGAGGGAGATCGCTTAATTGGGCGTGTTATTCTTAACAAGAGAACAACCATGCCTAAAGAATCAGGTGCATTACTGGGGCTAAAAGTAAGTGTTACATGATTTATGTACTAAATGAAAGGCAGTTCCTCTGACCTTAGACATAGAGGTCTAACACATTAAATCAGAAGACTCTCCAATCATATGGTCTTTCGACAAAAAATGTCTTCCTTTCTTTTAGTAAATTTTGAAAGTTACACAGATAAATTATGACTATAAATACATTTACTCCTTCTATACAGTCTTCAGTCATCCATGACAAAGGGGCTGAACCGTTTTGATTAAAAAGGGTATGTTTATTCAGCTTCCTGTCTGCAAGATATATACTGCACATGGTAATACACTAATGGAGTACTGGCTTTTCTAGCTCTACTGTTTGCAATTTAGTCAAGTAATTCATCTTATAATCCACATACTTAAATGTCATCTGGATGCAAATGCTTACAAGGTCAGTGTTTAAAAGCCATTTGAAAAGAGAAATTTTGTAGAAAGAAGCTAAATATTTACACAAAAATTTGCAAAACCCCCCCTTAAATCATAGTAGAGGTTATATTAAATGTAATTCCAGTCAATCCAGCACCCCAAAATTGAGATATTGGCAACACTGTCCAATTGATTTACACCCCTAATTTACATTTGTAGCAGACTTTTAGGTTCATGTCTCTAAATTGCCAGAACACTTGAAAGAGAGTGCTGTTTCTGAAGCTAGTGGGGGATAGTGTACCAGTTAAAGCATTTCTCTCTCCATGTGTATTTTTAAATCCATGGAGCAACAAAGATGACTGAGAGAATTTAATTTGGGTGTCCTTCTCCACTGAGAATAACAGAAGTAATGCAAAATCTGAAATATTCCTACCTTGAAGTGAGATAGTGTGGCATGGTAATACAAAAGACGAAAACAGCTTCACTCTACTAAATGTTCGGTAGTCTATAGCACAAAGCTGATCTTTGCTGCCAGCGAACAATTCTATTTGAATATGCGAGAAAAAAAGGTTGGCCCTAGTAAGAAATGTAGATTGTAGAGTTGTAGAGTTGTAGAGTTTCTCTTTGATTTTTCAAGTTTCAGTTGTATATAATATGAACTAAGGCGCTCCCTGATAAATTTTACATGTTATCATGTGACAGTATTGTTGGCAGATAGGCTTCTGGATCTTTTTTTGGTGTTAGAACTCCTGCTAGTTATTGTGATTGCAACATGGGGAACTAATCCCTAATGAACCGTCATTCTACTGTTTCATTTTGTTATAAAACTCCTCCAGGATATTCCTGACCAAAAAAAAACCCTGAAACCCCTCACCTGACTGGAGGGAGTAAGATAGTTAAAGAGACTAGCAACTCAGCAAGACTATATTTTCTTTGTATTTTATTTAAAATCTTGAGGTCACTTGGTTTTTTTCTGATGTTTCTGATATCTGTATCATGGAGTCATCTTCAAAAACAGATCTCTTCAGTTCTGTTAAACAAAAGCCAGAAGTTGCTGCTTTGTCCTGTCATGTTCTTGGATGAGAGTGCCTGTGTTTTAGTAGTATCAACATTCTTGTGAACTCGTTGCCCATATTTAATAGTAGTGTATTTTCTGAGTTTTCAGTTGATGTACCAACTGCATTTTGGGATTTCATACACTTGAACTGATGTGCACTTGCAATTTAAATTTGAGTACATGACAGACAATTATTTGTAAAAAGTGCATTTGCCAGGTTATTTATTAAGAAGTGTTCTTTCTGCAACAAATGTAGGTACTTAGCAAACTGGATAAGATTGATTAGTCAAACACAATAAAAGGAATATCAGTTTTATTCATTCTGTGTCAGCTTTACTTCTTTTTGCTTTAAGCCTCTGTAAAACCCAAATTGACAATAGGTTTGTCTATACATATTTCAGGTGTAATTTTAAAAATAATGTGAAAACTGATTAGTCTATATATTTTTGCTTAATGTGATGTCTGGTTTGTGGCTTGGAGATTCACAAATTTGTGATTAACTAGGTTGTTGGAGGAAAAATGACAGAATTAGGACGACTCGGTGCCTTCATTACCAAAGTGAAGAAAGGTAGCTTGGCTGATGTGGTGGGGCATCTCAGAGCAGGTAAATCAGTCAGTTGCATATAAAATATACTTTTAGTAATAGCCTGTTGAATGCAACCTTTAATTTAAGCTAATATTTGTCATGTGATATGGTGATATTTTTTAAGTACCGAACAATACTGTAATGTTATTATGAAATGCCATGGTTGCCTACATTTCTAATTTATTATGAACTCAAATTGCTTGGATGTATGAGCAAAACAAAAGACACTCCTGAGGAATGCTGGTATCAGGACTGAGTGTCACTGGTAAACTTTTGTTTGCTAGCTCAGGAGCTGCTTATTACACTCTACAGACGCAATGCAAACATTTTTTTTAAAACTGATTGTGGCAAACAAAACTCACATCACTAAAGGATGATACACTGCATACACAGTGGATTTTATTAGTGTTCCTTTCAGTGTTAACTGTTACAAATGAAAATGGAAAACAAGCCAAGAAAATGGTCCTAAAATATTTCATTTCTATTAGATGTATATATTGCACTTACAAATAAATGGCTGTGGTAATGGCACTTTTCAAGCTTCTAAATGAAGTGAGAATTATGCACTGCATTTGGTTTTCAAAGTCGCTTCTTAATGGTTTATATTTTTACCATAGCTCTAAGCAGTTACTTTCCAAGTGTTGTCTTAGCAAACCAAAGTACTTATGTAGTGCCTTAAGAACCCAGAAGCTCCAATTGTATGGCTTTAGGATAACTGTGTGAAGCAGATAGGAATAAAGAAGTAGAAAGGATGATGAGTCTCTAACAATATTCTGCTTTTTTTGGCATTTTTTTTTCTTTCTCACCAAATCAATATACATGGGGTTGATAGCACCAACTATTATAGTTGTTTATAGATTTTAAATGTAGATTACAATTAGAGAAAATAAATTTGTCTCCACTAATCTCAAAACTATTTGGGCTGAAATCCTAATTTTCTATTTCTGGTCTAGGTTTGTTTGAGGTTTTTTAATGAAAGCTATTTTTAATTTCTAAAAGTAGTTTTAGAGCCAAAATTATTTCCGAGAAAAAAATACATTGTTTTGCTCGTTTCCAATGAGTGAAAGTCTGTTCATCCTATTGTATGGGACTAGAACACACAAAAAAGGCACGGATGAGTCCTTGCTTTTAGCAAAAACCACTTTTGTCCTTATAAAAAACGTCCAAAATTTGGGTAGTTAATAAAAATTTGAGTAATTGTTCAAATGTCAAATATAAATTTTAGTAATGGCAAATATGAAGTCTTTCATGAGGAACCGAACATCCCTGTGCAAGAGTAAGCACTAGGAGCCAACCAGCTGGCAAGCACCTTGGCAGGAAAGTGTCTGAAGGTTTCAGTACAGCTCTTTCATGATTTTAAATTATTTTTATGTAACTTGATAGTATAAATTTCATTCTTTGTAAAAAAATATGAAAGTGAGATAAACTTCTCTTTAAATTCAAGGGGATGAAGTTCTAGAATGGAATGGTAAACCCTTGCCTGGAGCTACAAATGAAGAAGTTTACAACATTATTTTAGAATCAAAATCAGAACCTCAAGTTGAAATTATTGTTTCAAGGCCTATTGGGTAAGGCTAAAGACTTGCTTCTTAAGCATAGCTATTACTTCTGCTAATGGGAATTTTAAAGAGATTATTTGTGAGTTAATTAATTTTTATTGCTTAGTGATGGGATAGGATTCACTTTCTATTGTTGACATTCGGTATAGTCCGTTTTCTTCACTACCATTTACAATCTTGTGCCTTTGCAGTGATGTATGTGTATGAGCATAAATGTTGTTTTCTGTGTGGTCAAAGTACTATAAAGGTTTTTGCCAAGTGGCAAAGGAAAATTGGTGGATTAGGTACACCTGTGCATGAGAAAATTCTGATTTTCAGGCTTCCAGCCTACTAGATCAGAATAACTTATAAGGGTCTTCATGAGTGGAGGGAAACATTGCAGGATTCTAATAAGGCAATACTAGTAGGATTTTAAACATGTCTTCTCTAAAGAGCTAAAAAAAGAAACACAAAACTTGTAATTGAAAAGACTGTATTTACCCTTAAATGATTGTTATCTAAGTCAAAAAGTTTAATCAAAAATTAGCATTAATGTGTTATGTTTATAATCTTTATTTTTATTTATTATGATCCCAGGCTTGGGGTTTTGTGACAACAATTCTTATATTCTCAATTTCCCAAATAAACCTGAGAAGGAAAATAAAATCTGTTCAAATTGATAAAATTAGGGCGATTGGCTCTGCATTTTTCATAGTAGTTTTAGTGGTATCAGGAATGTTTTGAGCTAAGTCTTACAGCACTGAATATGAATCATTTATTGTAAATTTACCTTACAAAACAGAGTCACATGAATAACATTAAAAAGTGATTATTTTGAATTTGCTATTTTCATCTTAATTATAGTTTTTGCTTGTCTGAAATATGATAATTTTTCAGTTTTAGAAACAAAAAACTATTTGTTTTCTTTCTGACTAAAATATTCTTCTTTTACATTTTGGTTATTGATTTTGTCTGTACTATGCGAGTGTAGCTGTATTTTGCCAACAAGTTTTGCCTTTTTAATGGCAATCTCTATTAGAAGTACTTAAATAAAATTGACATTAGTAGGTAATTCCACCTATCAGTTTGACCTCGTAATGGAAAATGAAAGTTTGATGCAATAATAGTGGCTGTTAAATGCTAAAATTACCATCCGATGAAGACTGTGGG
Organism: Rhagologus leucostigma; assembly: GCA_013397725.1. Lineage (NCBI taxonomy): Eukaryota > Metazoa > Chordata > Aves > Passeriformes > Rhagologus > Rhagologus leucostigma. Next base: position 1,795,698 of record VZTD01004411.1, on the reverse strand, counting down.
GGAGTAGAAGCTTTATTTTGCATTTTTTGAGTCAGATAGATTAGGAGATATTCTTAAAAGAAAATTGCAAATTCAGTCATACATCCTTGTTATTAAAAATAACATGCCATAAGGAGATTTTTGGAAGTCTACTGTTTATATTTAAATCCGCGAAAAAGAAATATGTTGATACCGAACACAACTTGGACTCCACATCGCAGTTGAAGAAAACATGGAAATGGATTTGTACAACTGTACAACTGATGTAAAAGGAAAGTGCTAGATTAGCATTTTAAACAATGGGCTTTAGATATATTTATTGTTCTCAATATAATTGCAAATGTTGTGTGCTCTTAAACTTCTAAGATAACTTCAGTATTAAACCAAATGTATTCTTTTAGTTTACAAATTTGATAAATCTATTAGTTTAGAAAAATTAGGTACAAAGTAACTACATTCCAGTGACACATTCCTGAAGAAAAACTGAGAAAATACCATCCTTTTTTTGAAGTGTGTTCAAAGTCAAAGAATGTTCCTGAATCTGAGCAAAGGATTTTACAGTAGAATATATTGTGCACCCAGAAATAGTACCAAAAAAATGTAAAGTTTTGTTTTGGATGACCCATGCATATTTTTTCAATACACAGGAAAAATAGAGCACATCAGATTGTGCTTTTATTTTGAGATAAATGGAGTCTTGGCATGGAGGTTTTTACATAATAGAACAACATTATTCTTGTAGAGTTATGTCTTAATAGATTTTTAAAAACTTCTTTTCTTTTGCTTGAGGGTCAAGTTGTTTTTTGGGGGTTTTATGAGAACAAATAAATATCCCTAGAGCATAGAACTTTGGAATTTAAAGACAGTTCCCTTTTATCCTGTAGTAATGAGTCAAAGTCCAGTTGCTTTATATCAGATTGGGATTTACCTGTCTGTCATCTGAAAATAACCAAAAATTTCAGACATTGTACAACAAAGGAAATCCTGGTAGTAGTTATCAAAAGAAAGATCATACTGCACATGATTTTCTTTTTCCTTTTTTTTTCTTATTTTCTTAATAATTATGATCTGTGAAAATTGTGTTGCATAATGGAAATAATGGAAAATGGTTTGTTTACATTTACAGATTACTTTGATTTTGTCCCTAGCTTCACTTTGTCTTGTTTTCCAAACTGTGTGATTGTTTCAAATTCATGACAGGGAATTTTATTTCATCCCATCCAGCAAATCTAGTATGTCAAAGTTTGGTGGGTACTTTAGGTGCTGACTAAGCAAAATTGAAGTTGCTTGATACAGCATTAAGTGATAATCCATTACAGCTAAAATTCCTGTGAGAGAATAAGTTCCCGAAAGACATGAAAATGATATTTCATCTGCATAATTTAAGTGTTTTCATCTCTCAGTATTAATAATGCAAATAATGTACCAGCACTTTTAATGGTCTTGATTTAAAAATTCCTAGCATATTAGGTCTAAAAAGCCCAAATATGACACGGTTTGCCTTAAGTGAATAATGGAAGAACTGTAAGTCCACAAATTAGACTGCCCACAAATTAGACTGCCAGTTACAAAATTGCGGTCTAAACAACTTGCTCAGTCTTGTAAATTTGGATTTGTGTCTACCAGCAAATGTAATTTAAGTAATGGATAATTGTAGGATGTTTATTAGAGAAAAATGTGAAGCACGTAACACTATTAGCAGCTAAAGGCATAACAACAGTAAACAGTATAACCGCAATAGTACCGTGGAAACTCCATAGAAACTAATTGACACTAATTCTAATGGCTGCAACACAAGGTAGATAAGAAACCTATAAAAAGTAGAAGTAATGGGTTGGCTATCTCAGTATGAGGGGAAGAATTACCTATGAATATGCATACAGTGTGAGAGGTGATTAATATAGGACAGCACAGAAAATCCTCTGGCAGTATACTTCCTGGAGAAGAAACATGGCATGGTAACTCACTCACCATCTCTTGTGTGCTCTGTGGGATAGTGCAGGTAAAACAAATGTTTTTTCATTTGTCTGTTTTCTTTGTCAGATGCCAGCTGTCTTTGGTGAGATTTCCACAGATAATGCTGCCAAAACCGTTGTTTCTCTGATATGATTCAGTTCCTCTGTGCAGGGACTGCTACTGTGCTCTAGGTCCTAGCAAGGAGGTTGAACCTCCATCGTAAACCAGGCAGTGCTGAACTCCAGAGAGCTGTTCAAGTAATGTAATTAGTGCAAACTGCAGATTGATCTACAGGGTCTGATGGGAAGGAATGGTTTTGGAAATAGCAGGATGAGCACTGGGGAGAGGTACTCAGAAACTCTTTAGAAACTCTGTGGGGTGTAGAAGATGACACGTGTTCCTAGAACAACCTAAAAAATGTGGGTTACAACCACATTTGAATTTGGTTTGTCTTCAGTGATCAACCTCTTGACTATATCCCTCAGAGAAATTATAGCTGTTCCTGATTCTCACAAACCACATATCTGCCCAGAGTAGTTTCAACCTAAGGTGTAGTTTGGTTTAGCTTATGTATTCCTTGAGGCATGGAAGGATCAGACACAAGATAATCATACGTAATATGATGTAAGACCACAAAGTGCCTTTGTCTTCCAAGGCAGAGATAGAAAGACTAAGTTTGAAGTTGGCAGCTCTTTACTGGATGTGTGTCTGACACTACTTTTCTCAAGTTCATATTGCTCCAAAAGGGGAGTAAAATTTTGTTACTGTATTAGATAAGCAGTTGTGCAACTCATCACTTTGTTTTTCTTTGACTAGTCTAGTTTTGAATATTTTAAGTCATGAACTATTATTTCTTCTGGAGAGCTTTTTTGTAAATCATATGTCAGAATATTTTCTGCAGTGCAAAATTAAAAGCAGACTAGATTAGGTTAGTTTTCTTACATAAAAGGTTTTAGATTATAGTTTCCTTTTAGAATGTTCATTCCCTAATTAAAATGCCGACATTTAATACTCTTGTAAACTGTGTGGATCTGTTTCTCCTGTTGATTTATTATTAAATTTTTCTGCATTGGTTGTAATAGAGTGACAGTGCTATAGCATAAATGTGAATCAGTTATTAAGTGCTTATATGTTTAATTAATATTTGAAGGTTTTTTTTAGCCTTTTTTTTTCTACTGTATTGTTGACAATACAAGAAAAAAAAATCCAAACAGAGTTAGTTTTAGTGTCTTTCTTTAACCACGCCAGGATTATAGAACTTGACACTGTAGGTGAGGCTTTCCATGTTGAAATACTCCTTGCACATGTGAACCTTCATTTAGATATCCTAAAATGATGTTATTACACACAGTGCAATAATGCAGATGAGAGTGTTCGTATTCTAGCATAAGAAAATATTGCAAATTAACATTGGATTGAGCAGAAAAATCTGTTTGATTATTGTAATTAAATACTTCAGACTGATGAGGAATGCCCTGGAAAGTCTGACCTGGGAAAAGAGAAAATATTAGGAGGAAGAAGTCTGCACAGCAGCCCTGCTGAGCAACAGGTCGTTAATCTGTTCATATGTTTGTGAAGTAGTACTGTGCTATGTCAAGAGTTACTGATTCAGTTATAATTCCATGAGTTTGAGGAAACCACATTATTCTTAACTCAGGAAGACAAGTAGAGGTACATTCTTGTTTAGTGATGTGAGGTTTAAGCTGGTTTGAGACATTAACAAACAGCTGAAATAGTCTACTTTAAAACACGGACACCATAGGTTTAAATTGCAGGACATGAAAAGTGAACTTAAGGCTCAGTGGTTGGGCACTTTTGCATTCCTTTTCTGATACAAGGGTCTGTTTCTTTTTCATAAGTGACTTTTATATACCTAGGAGTCTTAGTTTTATTGACTTCCAAGTCAGAAAGATTTCTGTGTTTCACTGAGCAGACAAATGTCTGAATACCTTTAAAATTCCCAACTATAGACTTAAAATCTTGTAAATCTTCTTCAGAAATGTTATTGCAGTTCCAATTCTGGATTAGTCTGTGTGGATGAAAATACATTCAAGTAATTCAGGGAAGAGTTTTGTTTCCATTTCCCTGCTCTGCTGCTTTGCTAAGATTTGTGCAATACTAGGCGTTTCTTGCTCTTGTAATGTATTTTCAATGGTGGCTGAGAACAGAAAGAGCCAGGAACTAGCATCATCCAGATTTTGATGGAAGAGTAAATTTAATGATGGGAAAATGCTGATAGATGTGTGTGGACATAAGCAGTTTATCTTGCTTATATCTGTATATATGTTGGATATGTATGTGTTGAAAAATGTCCATATGCGATTGTTACATAGTTTGTTTCTCTTTTATCCTTTGGAGAAATGCATTATTCTCTTGTTTGTTTAGTATTGCTAATGCTCTTTATTTTCCTTTTTCATTATTGTAAGACAATTTCATCAGTTTCATTCTCTGAACTCCCTGAGACGTTTATATAAAAATTACTAGTGAGTTAATCTTTGTCTTATTTTTTAGATTTTTGTTCCTCCAAAAAATAGTTGAACAACCATAGCTGTACTTCCTTTTGCCACCTTTCTCTTCCTAAAAGCTCTCTTTCTTTATTGTTCTAGTTGTAAAAGTATCATGTAATCCATCCACAATGTTAACATTGTAGTGCTCATGTTGTTATACGTGCTATATACGTGCTGAAGGTAGTTTTCATTAGTACGATTTTCATGAATGCTAGTGGAAAGTATGTCTTTAGATATTTCCTCTTTCTTTCCTTGTAACCTGTTAGAACAGAAACAGATCCATGTTTCTAAAAAGCTGTCCTGGCAATGTATTTGTCACAGCCAAAGGTCATCTCTGTTGTTTCTAAATACTATGTATTCATGTTTTAGTGATATTCCACGGATTCCCGAGACTTCCCACCCCCCATTAGAGTCTAGTGAGTACATACCTTGTTTCTTTCTTTAAGCATGATCTTATACCCAGCACAATTATTTCAGCTATGAAATTTCTGAAAGATGATCTGTGGAAATCACATCGGCTCTGAGGTTTTTGCGTGACAAAATTCAATGGGTTTGGTCATATGTGTTAAATTTGAAGCAATATGGATGTTATTAAGCATATACAGATTTCAAGTGTTAGCAGAATTCTATTTTTTTATTCTATATCTTGTGTTGTTAGTACCAAAATAATCATTTACTTTCCTTAACATAAGAGAGAAAACGTATAAGGGACTACCAAAGGTAAAAATGGTGTCAGGATTTCACCTCCTGTGCCATCCAGAGTAAGTCCAGAGTTCTTGTTTCTCTTTTTTTTGACAAGAAAACCTTGGTTAGGTGAATTTATTGTGCATCATACTTCAAAAGATGTATGATGGTGTCCTTTTTAACTATTCCACTTGAACGTTTTCAGCCAGAGTATTTGAGGGCCATGGCTCCCAGTCCTTTCCCATCTGAACCCTTCCTGACATGCAACTAGAAACCTTCCCTGGGACAGGGAAGGTGTGCTCACTTGTCACAGGCTCATATCATTAGTGAGGGCTCTGTTTCACTAGGGGAGAACTGATGACGTCCAGCAGTTGCTGAAATATCCTCCATGCGAGATGCATGTCCTGCCTGTCTTCCTATTGAAGTTTCAGAGGCTGCCAGGTGTATAATCCATGCAACAGATGTGGTTTATTCATCAAAGACTTAGGATCTTAGAATGAGAGTAGTTTGTGTGGGAAGGGAGATATGTAATTCAGTATTTTATTTAAAACACTTGCTATGGTTTGTCAATGATGTATGAGGAACAGTTTTTTTATATGTTATTTCAAATAAACCAAAAAATGACAGGTTTAATCTGGGATGTAGGGGTAAACAAGCAGTCTTTTCACTATGCTTTCTACATCAGCTTTATACAATTCAAAGAAAAAGTAATTCATAAGTTACCCAAGATTTGGATGGTAAGTTCATGTGTTTCTCATGTGGTTTTAGGTTCAAGTTCTTTTGAATCTCAGAAGATGGAAAGGCCTTCCATTTCTGTTATATCTCCGACTAGCCCTGGAGCCCTACGGGATGCACCTCAGGTCCTACCAGGGCAGCTTTCTGTGAGCATATTTTGCTTTTCTTGAGTTCTTAATGGAAATCTAAGTAGTGCTGGTCCCTCAGCCCTGCACATTCCCAAGGTCTGTTGGGAGGCCAAGAGATATGTTCACTGTTGGTAAAAATTAACATATTTCAAAAGTTTTTTGATGCCCTCTGTATGCACTAACAAGCCATCACTGTAATCATAGCAGACGTAAGAAATTGTTGTCTTAATACACCAAAGAGTGCAGGAATTTACATTGAGAAGAGCCCATTAAAGTGCCTTGAAACTTTTCATTTTGTAGCTTCTGCATTGAACATAGTGACTTTGCTGTACATGTCCAGTAATCTGCAGATAACAAGCATAGTTATCTCTATTTTCTTTATGGGAGCATTTAAAGAGCTGTGTATCTGATAAGCATTACACTATTCAGTAATGCATTTTAATTTAGATACATCTTGGAACTTTCTTGTAATACTAATTGAAGTCCTGCTTATTAAATATACTGTAAGTACTTAGACTTTGTTTTCTATATTCTTAGATTTTTTATATTGATCATATTAATTCATAAGTATACAGCAGGCTTACAAATTTCCTAATATTATGATTCTCTTAAGAAATGATGTAGCTGTATATTATGGTTTTCATAAAAACTTTTGAAAGTGTTACAAATCTGAGTAGATAGATTTCAACTATGCCTTGAGATTAGATGCAGTCAGAGCTTCCTGTTTAGTGTAGCTTTTAAGGTGCAGCGCTAAGACATGCTGGTTTAAGTGCACTTACAGATCCAAGATTATGCAGTGAGTACAGTAAACAATATAAGTATAATCAGGCACCGTAATTTTATTCAGCTATGATAAATATAAGTCCTTGGTATATACCATCATCTTTTCCATCTAACCTAATTAAATATTAAGGGATTTAAGATGCAATATATCTCACTGTCTCTGGGAAAAAAATCAACGGGTACTTTTACATTGTGGTTATTTTTGATGCAGTCTGAAAATTCTGTTTCTTCTCCATTTTCGGTAATGTTTTCTGGTAACTTGATTCCTGTAGGTTAAACTCTGGTATGACAAAGTAGGACATCAGTTAATAGTGAATGTTCTACAAGCAACAGATTTGCCATCAAGAGTAGATGGACGCCCCAGAAATCCTTATGTAAAAATGTATTTTCTTCCAGACAGAAGGTAACATTATTCCAGTTTAGAAAATTATGTTTGAATTTACCATGTATTGAATCAACTTTTAATGAATGCTTATGAAGAACTCCTTTTTAAATTTTTTTATAGCTAGATTAATTATAATAAAAAATTGCACTGGAATCATGCAAGTCAGTATCAATTGAACTTTGTGATCTTTTGTAAGAATGTGATCCACTGCAGAAAATGCTTTTTTCATTTAGGCATTATGGCCTAAGAGAGAATGAAAACTGTTAAGTCCTGATGAGTACATCATATTTTCTGATTTATCTCAATGAATAATTTACAAAAAATATTTGTGTTTCAGTGATAAAAGTAAAAGAAGGACCAAAACAGTAAAGAAAAGTCTAGAGCCAAAATGGAATCAAACTTTTCTCTACTCACATGTACATCGTAGAGATTTTAGAGAACGAATGCTTGAAATTACTGTATGGGATCAGCCAAGAGTACAAGAAGAAGAGAGTGAATTTCTTGGAGAGGTGATGCATACAATCACATTTCTTCTTAGTTCATTGTTTGGTTTTGAATACGTATGCATATATTTTTTGTATATGTGTTTCTGTATGTGCCTTCAAAGTAAAATTGAAACCTGATGATTTTTCTGCTAGATTCTTATAGAGCTGGAGACAGCACTTTTAGATGATGAACCACATTGGTATAAGCTACAGACACATGATGAATCTTCACTACCTCTGCCTCAGCCATCACCATTCATGCCAAGAAGACATGTTCATGGTGGAGAAAGCACTAGCAAAAAATTACAAAGTAGGTCCAAAGTCCATTAAGGTCTCTTAAATTTTAAATTAGAAATGCTGGATATGGTGTAATGGTATTTAAATTCCAAATAAAATAAAAAGATACTATTTCATAGTCTTTAAAAATAATGAAAATGTGTGGCATAAAGTTGATTTAAATGATGACATTATGACGTATCAGCCTTACACCTGTGACATATAACTTTCAAGTGTGTGAAACCTGCTGGAACTGATTTGGCTTTCAATAGCAAAACAGAATTTTTCAAAGATTTGTTTGCATAAATTTCCTTTTAAACAGAAAGATGGAGTTTATAATTATTGGATACGTCTAAAGAAATTAGAAGCATTTTATTTTAAAAAAAAAGTCCTTAAAGACTTACAAGGCTTAAAAACACTTTTCATCATAAAGTTAGTCTCAACTCCAATATGCTCATTAAAGTGTAGGAAAGAGAAATTGTATTCATGTGTTTGGGAGATACAATTGTTTTAGTGAGTCTGATTTCAGGTTTGTATAAGGCACGTTAAAACAAGGAGATGTTTCAACATTTTAGCTTCTCTGTTCATTTAAATTAAGATTTACTTAGAAATATGAAAGATGTAGGGGATTATTTTAAAATACATTTCCAAGTGATTTTTCTGGTTTTTCTAAAACATGAAAGTTGTTCACTCCAGCCAATGTGTAGGAAATCAGTGCACATTCAGGAATGAACTACAAATATGTGATACTGCTGTAATTGCTGCATAGATCCCCAAACGGAGGATATGTATAGAGGGAGCAAATTAAAGGTTAGTTTTCACGAGATATTTGAGCTTTTCTAAAAGCTGGCAGTGCTGTTTCCTCTTCCTCTCTTTCACCATATGCTGCCTCGTCTCCTTTCCTGTTCAGCAAGCTGATTCAGCACATTCACTGAAATAGCACAGAAGTGGTTTTTTTCTTTACTTGAGTTTTGCTTTTGGAGGCTCAGTGAGATAAACTGTTGTAGTAGAGGATTACTGAGGACTTGAGGGGAAGAGAAAGGGAAAGGAGGCTTCAGCAGCTGTAAGATGTTAAATTGGCTCACCTGTCTTGTAAAGCATCAATTAGTCATTGCAGTTGAGTTCTCCTTCTTTATTGTTTTGACTTAAAATCATCCTTTGGTTTCATTATTATGTTAAATGATCATATTCTTACATTATATAACATGACCAGATGTTTAGGTATTTGTTTACCTTACTGTTGTGCAGGATCTCGGCCAATCAGTGATAGTGACATCTCAGATTTTGATGTTGATGATGCTATTGGAGTTGTTCCTCCAGGTGCGTGGATGAACAGCATGGTCCTGCTTTATTTTTCTTCTTTTTTGCTTGTTTGGTTTTTTTTCTTTATAGTATTTTGGAATGTTGAGGGTACTGGTTTTGGAGAGTGCATTGTGGAAAAAAGAGTTTTCCTGATTATTCCATGGTACCTGTCCCATACCTGGTAAATTAAAAGATTCTACTGTTCATTCATTTATATTTATTTTGTATATCATTCTTCATATGTGAACCACTGGTTGGTTCAAATTGGTTAATTTTTTGCTTTGTAATGCTCCAAGCATTATTGAAAATGCAAATTAAATTTAAAAGACCTCCCCACATTTTAAAATAGTTAAGATTTCAGTTTTTATTGAAAGCACTTTTTATTATTTTGCTTTTTTCTTGAAACTTAGCTATAATGCAGTCTCCCATGGACTCTATTGATAATGCATGGCTATAGATTAAGATGCATGTAGCATGGCTATATCTTTTATAGTTTTCATAAGCCTTCATGAACTATCATTACCCTAAATGCTCATAAATATATACTTGTAGACACTTTCATGGTTTGACTTTTAGTTCAGCATTCCTAAATACTGAAAATCTTGAGGATTATCTTGGATACTGCATTCTTCTAGTTCTAGTTGACTGTTGCCACAAGTCAAATAAATATGTTTCCCAGTTGTCCCAAGATAACTGAAGAGTCACTATGTCATTGCCAGCACTAAATCCGTTTTTCTGTGGATCTTGCTGACAAAAACCACTGAATTACATCATGGTGGGATTCAGAAAGCTTTCTATCTTCATGATCTGCGTTTAAAATAATCTCACAATTTATTGTTATTTATAAATAATTTGTGATAATAATAATTTTTATATTATTATACAACAGTACAAGTAAATCACTTATTTTATTAATGCAGTATCGTCTTGATGTTAACTGAGACAAATTCTCCTTCCTTTGATGCTGATTGGGTTCTTTTCTTACTTTATATACTTTACATCTCTGTTGCTAAGAGAGAAATTCATTCATGTATGCGTAGTTATGATATTTGATGTTTTTACATCAGCAGAGAGAGTGAGCATTTAAAATTAAATATAAATAATAGGCTCTAAATATTTTTCATGAGGGGTTTTTTAATTTGTTTTTCGGGGTTTTTTTGTAGTTAACAATGTAGATACCGGTATGTCTTTGCAGATTTACTTAAGTTTAAAGTTTCAGTGTATTCTATTAACAACTGGGGCTTTTTTTCAGCTGCCAGTCCTTCCATGAATCCATTTGAAAGAAATAATTTTCCACCTAACAGGAAGCATTCAAAATGGTTCAGTTGAATGTATTGGAGTTTGTTCACTGGGCCAGCATTTGAGTAACTGATTCTTATTGAAATTTCTTTGGACTTCATGCTCAGGTGTGCTTTTGATGAATGCACAGATCCAAACTTTCTCAGAGATCACTGTAGAAAATAGCAGGATTTAATCTTTAGAACTGGATTTGCAATGATCTGAGAGTCTGCAAATTAAAAATTGAAGGGCATAGTGAGGAAAATACTTCTGAAGTTCACCTAATCAGAAAAATTCTGCTAGTTCACCCAACCAAGCACAAATTTGACCATTTTGCGTTTAATGGACACATTTTTTTGGCAATTCTAAGTGGAGTTCATCTGTTTGTGATTCCTGTGTGAAGCGGATATACATATAAGTGTGTGGGGTTTGTTTGCATATGCAGCCTGAATTCTTAAAAGAGGTTAGACTTTAGGCACATGGGGACAAAGAAAATTTGAGTCATCAGCCACAAATCTGTGAAAGCCCAGACAGTGTATGCAAATGTGTTTTACAATAAGACCTGGAAAAGGTTTCCAGTTCCAATGTCTGTTGAATTGTTCGAGAACCTTAGGCACAGATTCCCAAATGTGACTGGAGATCAAGTTCATATATATGGATTTCTACCCTCCTGTCCAACCTTCCCAACTTCCCATATTGCTAAATTGTTACGACTTTGGACTGCTCCCTTCATTTGTACTGGGTGAATAGTGCAGTATCTTCTCCATGAACCAGCCTCCTCCGTTAAAACTAAGTTCCATGCAAGTTCCTTGTTTTTCTGCAAGGCCTTTACCCCTGACCTCCTCCTGCCCTCCTCCTGCCCTTCAATACCATGGTTCTCACCGGACTGCATCCCAGATTTTGTCTGGTTCAGATTTCCCACACATTCTCTTGCACAGTGTGTGTGTGGGAAGGAACAGAAAATATCCATATTTCCCTGTAATGTAGTATGATGATGCACCATATTGGAATAGCCTCTATTGGCTTCAACCAGATTAGTCTAGGTTTGAGATATTCCTTCTGAAGAGAAGTAAGACTATCAAAATCGAGTTTACAACATTTGATGCATAAGAAAATATTTCCCTTTAAAGACCTGTCCAGGCTGTGGGCTGCCAGCTTCTCCAGGAGAATCCTGGGGAAACAGTGTAAAAGATTTTAATAATTTAAGGTAAACAACATCACCAGCCTCTACCTTATCCACTAAGAGGGTGACCTTGTAATATAAGGAGAACAGGTTAGTCAGGCAGAATCTCCCTGAAAGTTACCAATTTTCTCTTTTTCCTGAAATATTGAGAAAAAAATGAAGTTATTTTGCCCCCTTAATATCTCAAGATTTTCAAAGGTTATTGCTCATTTTCTAGTAAATAAACACATAACTACAAAATGTAAAAGTGCAAAATTTCACTTCATCTCCATGAAAGCTGAAAAAATGAAGGAAAATAGTTTTGCTAATTTAACTAACATTGGAAATCCTTAAAACTATAGTTTCAAATTTTTTACCAATTGCTAAGGCAAATGCAGTATTAGAATTTATTAGTAACAAAGAAAATGTTTTTCCTAGAAATTTCAGCAGCTGCAAATAATCACTGCTTGTCAATGGAAGTAAAGATTGTTACATCAAAACCTGTGGTACTTTAATAAATTCCAAAATATTTTAAGAAAAGTATTTTTCCCTTGTCATATCACTAATGTAGCTTATCTTTCATGTAATTGTACCATCTTCATTTAGTAGTAGTACCTTGCAGTGATATACATATCTTTTTTAAAATCAGCTCATAGATATGTTTATAAAAGTTTATATCAACAGCTGAAATCAACTTTATTTGAAGCTCAGTTTTAACAAAAATGATTTTGACAGGGTTTTTGTGGTATGCTGACATCCATTTACATGAAGAAAATACTATTTTAAGTCTCTCAACCTCTGCATGTATGAGAGATGCTCAAGTCTCCTAAGTATATTTGTGATCTGGAGCTGTTCTTAAACCAGTCAGTCTGTGTCTGTATTGTACTGGGCAGCCCAGTACTCTGTAAGGTTCAGTGAAGTTTTAATGAAACCTGGACATGTTTTGAGACCAATATGTTTAACCAAAGCTTCAGTAACTTTATTAATTAAAAACAAAACCAAAAAAAACCCCTGATACACAGTTGGCAATATCCCCAGTGGTATTTTTAACAAGCTGCATTGCTTATGCTATAGGTAACTCTTCAGAGCAGTTTATTTTTCTGTCACATGTAGCCTGTATAAATGGTTGCATGGTATTTACCTTCCTCCTGTAGTAGCAGGGTGACATCAGTATAATACCTTGTTGTTGTCTGTATTGTCTTTAAGAAAAAATAATATAAATCTGGTATCAAATGCTTGCTAGAAGCATTTTCATCATCCATCCTGCATTCATTTCCTGACACACCTGACAGTTTCCCATGAGCAACTGAGAAACTTCTGCATAAACTACCATCAGCTTGGTTGCTGCTATCATGCTGGTCCATGCAAAATTTTTCTCTGCTCACCCTGAAGAGCACAGAGCCTTTGTATTTGAGGATATGAGGAAATGTTACTGTTGCTGTCACTGTCATGGTCACTGTGAAAGTATGGGCGTGATTCGACCAGTTAGACAGTTCTTGAATTAATACTTAGGATAAGTATGAATTACTATTGCTCTGTCTGTTCTGTAAGCTTTGTGTACACACACTGCATAAGTTTCAGGTATTGTTCCCTAGATAGCTTGTCTATGAAAAAAAATCCATAAAATCATCTTTCTATACTAGACTTTTGAGTTTACAGGATAATCCTACATGCATTTTTTTAGGCAGAGTAGAAATGCTCTAGAACTGTATTTTAAATCTAAATTAATATTTAAGTTTCTTATACTTAAATTTAATGTATTTCAGTACAAGGCCTAAAGGTTGGAAAGAAGTTTAGGATTTCTTTGGTTTTAGTGTTTAATAAATGTAAATTGCTCTTCCTTCTGATAGAGATGACAGGATTTTTTCTAACACAAGCTTGTTTGGAAAATGAAATATCTTTTTGCAAATACAGCTTAGGTTTAGTTATCCTGGGAAAGGGAACACATCCAGCTTTTGTCATATATTTTCTTCCTCTAACAAAAAACCTAGACATTTTCTGCAGCAATCCTGGTTTGTGAATCTCCATTGAAGTCCTGAGGGAGTCCCTCTTTTGCTTCCAAATTTGCACCCAATCCTTGTCCTGAGATCAGGGAGATCCTCCTGTTTCTTTAAATTTTATTGCAGAACTCTGAAACACTTTTTTGGCAGGTAAGGTACTCCAGCGTCACAACATATCAAAACCTGCCGAACGCTGGAGTCCTGCTTTGTTAAAAGGTTGATAAACCCCAGTAGACACTTTCATGCATGTTGTCAACTTTTAGAGACCATTAAGATACACTGGTAAACTCTTACACATTTTGAGAAAAAACTGTGAATGCTTCTTTGATGTTTGTGGTCAGGGTTCAGACTTGCAGCTAAAGAGGTTATTAAATGTCACTGAACACATGATCAAGCCTAATACAGACTCTGTATACAGGCCACACTTTTAAAAGAGGGCGTGTTTGTAATTTGGTAGAAGACCAGAGAAGAACTAGAAGAATTATACAAATTATATAAAATATTAAAAACCCCCAAAGTTAAAACCCTGTAGTGAGATCCATAAAAAGTGCAATTTATTTAATTTATTTAATTTCTCCAATTGACATTTGGGTGACAAAAGCATAGTCTTTTCCTGCATGAAAAGAAGATTTCTGATATAGGCTGGTTTTTTAGCTGAAGAAAATCACACATTACAGTAACTTTAATGCTAGACAAATTCAGAGAAGAAGCAAAAGTATTATTTTGATACCTAAGCAAGAATTTGTGAGGTGATTAAGGGATGATTTAAGGGATGACTTTCTATGTCATTAAGGGATTTTCTGTCAAGGGATTCTTGTAATCCAGTTTAAATGTCTAGAAATGAGCAAGTGAAGTGTGAGCAGATCTCCTTAGGCTCTTTTGGAAAGATAACAGGTACCTTTTGAAAGCTGTTATCTTGCTGAGCTTCATTGTTTGTTTTAGGATGAGAGTCAAAATGTATAACAAGGCGAAGAGTGTGCTACAGAGAAAAAGGCAGAACAATATTGAAATATTGAAAATGTACTAACATTCTACTGATTTTTTTTTAATCCTATATAAGAATACAATGAGAAATTTTGCTGCTTAGTCATAGTATTTTGCGAAAATATTCTGCGAAGTATGCAACATCCAATATTCAGTACAATATACTCTAAATCCTAGTAGTTTTTTTAAGTAGGCTTTGGCCAAGTTCAGTAGGAGAACATCTTTGTGTTTAACTGAAACAAGGCAGAAAGATGATTTATATATGAGCAGCCCTGTGTGAGTCTGTGCTGTTTTATGCAAGCATGGTTTCTCCATTTCTCCAATGAGGTAAACCTACACTGTTTAGATTCCTTTCAAATATTTTTTTATATATACAAATTACCCAGAATACTCTTCTCCAAGTAAGAAAACTGCTCCACATCTTCCAGTACATAAAAAAGTCTCATTTTTTCAGTCTCTGTACATGTAGACATTTAAAGGTAATGCTAGTAATTTATCCTGCATGATGCATTGAGATGTACGACAGCTGAATGATGACCTGAAAGTTGTGTAACCATTTAGATATGAGCTCCTGGAAGTCTAGCCATCTGAATTCTTTCCAAATCCAGACCTTTATTCCCTAATTGCCTTTTGTTACCCTCTTGCCAGTAGGTTATAGGTCTAGTACTAGAGAAAGTAAATCCACAACGCTAACTGTGCCAGAACAGCAAAGAACAACAACACATCATCGTTCACGTTCTGTGTCTCCTCACCGTGGTGACGATCAGGGCAGGCCCCGTTCACGTTTACCAAATGTGCCATTACAGAGGTAGGCATCACAAGTGAAACTCAATGTGGTTTCAAGTTTGTATAATGTGTCATTATTAATTTTCTCTTGTTCAGGAATTTTTGACTATTTTAAAGCTTGTTTTATGTATCTAAATTTATTAGTGCAGTGTTTGAACTTGATATATGCTATAATTAATCATTCAAGAGCACTCATGGGATGAATCATAACTTTGTAAGACTTACCTCTTTTTACTCGTATTTTGTCTGTGATTCATCATCTGTGTACCATAACTAATACGTAGGTTTGGAAATTTTTTTTCAGTCAGTGGCCGAATCTTGTATGGCCGAAGACACTTAAGTATATTTGTAGGATAATAGTGGCATGTATAAATTGCATAATTTTAATGGCATTCTTTTAGAAATGATGTATTAATAATTTATGTTTAAAAACTTCCTTCAACCAACTTGTGCTGTGATCCATTGTTATTCATGAGAAAACAAGATTATCACACGTATTTCTGCTTTTCAGGAGTTTAGATGAAATTCATCAAATGAGAAGATCACGTTCTCCAACTAGACACCATGATGCCTCCAGAACTCCCATTGATTACAGATCCAGAGAGATGGATAGTCAGTATTTGTCTGATCAAGAAAGGTACATTGTCAGCCTGAACTTGGAAAAAAGTTTAGAAATGTCTTTGTCAGTTTGCCTAATTTTCAAGTTTTCATTAGAAATGTGACTGATAGCAATGGGGAAGGCAGAGAATTCATCCTAACTGATAGATCTAGTGCCACTGTTAAATTATTTATACCTTTTTTTTTGGTAAAACTGTGTGCTAGGTTGACAGTAATTGCAGGTATATAGACAAATAATTCTTGTCTGTTTGTCCTAGATATTCTGCTGCTTTTTCATAGATAAAGCCCAGAGGTTTTTGCTAGAAAGCTGTACATCTTCATGGATGCTCTAGGTATTCTTGTACCAGAATTTACCAGTTGTGCTAACCAGCAAAATACCAGGCATGAATTCCTCCTAGCTGGGAGTTGGATGTACGCTGGTTTGCATTCATATGCTTATAGATTTTGGACATCTATGAGTGCAGTCTCCCAGCATCTTATGTAACATTCTGGTGAACTTTGTACATTACCCAGACATAGCAAAGAGAATTGCAGTACTAGTTGTAGTTTGCGAAAATTCCCAGTCTTAGATGTGTGACACATACACATCTCTCCCTAGAATACATGGAGTGGCTACACTCAAAGACCACTTGGTCTCTCCTAGTGGGTACTGTTTTCAGGTATCTAGGAATGATATTCTGATAAAATAGAAGAGATTAGAAATTCTGTTTAGTTTATAGCTTAAAAAAAAGGTTAGAAAGGTATTTCAGCTCAGTATTTGTGAAAAATAATGATGACAGTCACACAGATTATCAATCTTTATGGGTTGTTGTTTCCGTTAAAAAAATCATGTAGCTAGACTATATTAGCATACTTTTACCATTCAGATAAGATCAATTGTTATAGTGTCTTTGATTTTTTTCTTGACAGTAAGTAACTGCTTTTAGAACTAAATATGACAAAATCTTTCCATATAATCCAGTAAATTCGATACAGAACATACATTTAATAGTGATGTGAAAACATGTAAACATTAAATCATGAAAATCTCTGGAAATCTTTGGCCAGTTTTGAAGCTACATAAAGATTGAATAACAGATGGCTCTTGGGGTTGAGCTAGTTCAGTTTTGTATATGATCTTGCCTGTTTTACTTTTGTAGTATGGTAACATAGGTATGGGAATTAATGAGTTATCTGGTACATTTGAAAATTCCAATTTATAGGCAAGAAGTGTGTACAGAATTGACCAAGTTGGATTTTTGTACTGAATTTTCTTTCAGAAATGAATTAAAATTGTTTTAAATACAGTAGTCAGATTTATAGGTAGGCTAATTCAAGCAATGTCCACTTGTTTTCTATTCTGCAAATGTTTTCTATTATTATTTATTTTGGGCAGTGATATATTCAAAAGATTCCTGAAGATATTTATTGAATAGATTTCTTATTCATCAGATATGAAGAGAGAAAGGCTTTAAAAAGTAGCTTTTCTCAGTACAGACAGTTAAACTATCTAGAAATTGCTCTTCTAGTAAAGCCTCAAACCAAGACATAACTGGTGATATGTGCATGGATTATGATTGGAGAGGAGCAGGGTTTACACTGAGCCTTTCTTGGGGATGAGCAATGGGCTGCTGGATTTGTTCAGAGAAGTAAGACAGTCTTCAGTTCTTTTCAGTGTTCACAAAAAGTTTTTGGAAGTTTAAAGATCAGACATGAAGGATATATGTGGCTTATTTGCAGGGTTTAAAAATGGGTCCATGTACTTACTGTCCTTGAATAATAATCTTGTCTGCCGTGGTCTCCTTTTTCCCATTTTCGTTTTAATCTTTGCCCCCAGATTTTGTCAGTTGTGAAGGCTGTTTAGTTCTGGCAGATTTTGCCAGATTTCAGTGGAAAAGAGTAGCATCATATGAAAGATCCAAAGCAGGTTTTGTTGAGAAAGATCCTCTCTCACATCCAAGAATTTAAAAAAACCCAACTTCGTTAAATATTATGTATTAGTATCAAGAGTAGTGTAGATACTATGCGTGGTGCTTTTACTGAACCCTTCATCTAAACAAGTACATTCACGTAGATATCTAATACAAACTTGGCTTGAAAGTTGAGGAATTACCCGATAATTACATGGCAGAAGTTACAGCTTCTGATTAGTTTCAATGATTTTCTCAATGATCTTTTACTGGTCCAAAATCAATATTAAATAATAATATAGGTCTTTGTAAAAATAGTTACTACCACTCTCTTACAGAAGCATCTGTTGCAATAAATTTCCAGTGGAACTTATTTGTCCAACAGTTTTATATATATTTATATACATATATACAGACATATATGAATATATATAAACTGTTCAGAAAAGCTTTTTATTAAGAAATCATTGTCCAATTTTCAAGAGCATGGCACTTTTCTTTCTTTTTTTGTTTCTTTTATTCCTAAGTAAAATCTGTTAATTATGACAATAGAAAAGACTTGTTTGAGAACAATAATCTCTCTTCTAAATGCCTCCCAAACTAGACTTAACTAGACTTAATTTGTCAGAGAACTGCATATTCTCCCAATATTGGTAATCTACTTGATGGATTCTTTTCTTTTTTTTTTTTTAATTGAAGATTTCATAGTGGATTTGTTATTCTATATCACTTTTCAGGATGACTTTTTTATTTGTGTTTGCTGTGGGTCAATTACAATAGATACTCTTTGGCTTAGCAAAGGTAAATATTAACAAAGTATCCTATGATTTAATGTGGACTTTGCATCTACTTTGCAACTCTAAAGAAAATAGTAACTTTTTTCTTAAAATCCGTAGTTGCTTGTAATTCGGAAACCTGCACATAAATTCTGTCAGTCCTCTTAGTTTATAAATAGAAATCTGGCTTAGAAAGAAAATTTAAAATTCAATTCAGCTTTGGTACATAGTGTTGCATCAAAATCAAGCTAATGGCTCGAGATGTAATTAAATCTTACATGACTCACAAGCCATTATTTCAAGATGCCCAGTTTAGAATTTTAGATAAATAATGCCTATAGTGTATCAATGAAATGGATCATTTTATAATGGCATGAAGTGTGAAACACATTGAACAACTGCTGCTTTATCTGTTTTGTAATATTTTCTCTCTTTTTTTTTTTTTGCTATAGTACTTCATGGGATTCCCTGCTTCTTTTAAAATTAGCATGTTTCCATGAAGCTTACCTTTAATTTCATATTTAGAATAATAGGAATTTTGGAGCTTGGTCTTTCTGATTGTGTTGAAGTGCGTAAAACTACAAGATTAATTCAAGGGATATTTCATATCATAGCCATATTTACCATAGGCATAAATATGCATTAATTTTACCATCTTGCTGGCTGTAATATGTGTTTGGTTACAGTATAAGAAAATTAAAATAGATGGCTGATTTTCCTCAGTTTGAAAGAATGAGAAACAAAAAGTCTGATGGCTGATTGGCTTTTTTTGTTGTTTCTTTAGGATTGCATTACAAAGTACCATCAAGAGCTATGAGACAGAATTTATGTCTGGCCAAACACAATATTTCAAGTGAACATATATTTTTGATTTTTCCTAAAGGATGACTGGTTACTCTTCCCATAAACCAATCTGCACTAAATCATTGTCAAACCTTCCCTGCTTTTACATGTATGATTTTGCACCTTAGGAAGCCACAAAGCCCAACACAAAACAAACAACAGGCATCTTTATTTTTTTTCCTAAGGCAATTCTCCTTTAATTAGTTCATGAGACAGGAGGCTATTAGAAAACTATAGCCATGTATTTGTTTCATCATGAAGAGCTGTGAAAAAGTAATTCTGAATTTTAAAGAAAAATATCACAGAAGGAGGTGCCACACTAAAAAGAATTTTTGGAAAATGTAGCTATTACATGCATTTTTTGACTCATATTTTTTGAGACGTGCAGTCTTATCAGACTATCTATCTGGGTGGATGCTTCTCGCTTCTTTTTATGTTTTCATTTGCTTATCATTGGTATAACCCATGTCATCTAATGCTTCATAACTATATCTGTTTCACTCACCACCCATCCTGTCTGTGCAGTGAGCTTCTTATGCTGCCCAGAGCAAAGCGAGGAAGAAGTGCAGAGTGCCTACATACCATCAGGTAAATACAGGAATGTCGGAATCATGAACACGTCTGGTTAGTTGTCCATACTTTGTGTACCCAATGTTTTTTCCATGGTGGTATTTAGTCCCAGTAAATAAAGAACTTCCAAGTACATTGTGATCCAGATGTCAGTTGTTCTTTTTCGCTTGTTTTAATTCAGACTGAGATGTGTATATATGTTTGTGAGCCTCAGTAGTAAGGATTAAAGGAGCTGAAGAAACTGGTTTTGCAGTTGTATTTCGTGGTGGATTTTCTGTCTAGTCACAAAAGTCCTGATCTCCCGATGCATGACAGCGTTGTTAAAATTTCAAAATTTTTTTTTTAGTTGATTTTATGTTTTCTTTTATTTGCATTTTTTTGTTTATATAACAGCCGTGCACAATTAAACAATCTTTGCTTGCTGTGACACCTAATCTCATGCTGATTTAGTCACTTGCAGAGGAATAAATACTGACTTAGAAGGGCTTACTGAAAGTCCCAGATTTGAGGGGTTTTGTATTACTTCTTTTTCCATCAAAAAATTGTTCTATAAATTGGATCCACATGTAAACTTTGTAGTTTGGGCCTATCTTTAGTCTTCATCAATCTCTTGTTCGAAAGCTTGGAGCTCCCTGTCTTACCACTTTCCAATGTTGTGAAACTAAACAGGACTGAAATATCTTTATCTAAAAAATCAAAGTTTGCTCTCCCACCTTTGTTTTCACTGTGTCTGTTAACCTTGTTAAAAATCCATGACTGATGGTGTAGAATATGTTTCACTTACAATAAGTAAAAATGTAGGTTGAAGTAGTTAACCATTCAGCTACCTCAGCCAGGTAACTTATCCATTTGTCCCTTCAGGACCTGAGTGTTGATAAGAGCTTTGTGTCAGTGCAACATGTTTAAAATCATCAGATGTTAAACCATGTTGTCTAGTGCCATTATTCATTTACTTAATGTAGGATTTTCTCTTACAAAGTACTATTTATTCTTTTAAATGCCTCGGTTTTCTCTCATTTTCATCATCAAATTTGAAACAGTATTGAAGATGCTGTGATAGGGTTCTATTATAAAGCACAGTAGTATAAAACTAAGATAATAAATATGTAAGCTTTCAAAAAAATCTACATCAGTGAAGCTGTTAAATTAAGTTTTTATTATCAGTAGAAATATTTTCATTCTCATACTTCAGCTAAAAAGGCTTATTCCTCAAGATTTTAGGTTTTAGGGTTTAATAATTTATTTAACTTCCTGTTATTTTATGTCTTTTTATTGTCAGATAATAGCAATTTTTCCTGCTTCCCTTGTGTGTCCTTTCTGCTGCATCTTCTGTAGCTTTACCCTCTTCCTGCCCCCAGCCTTGTGCTTTCTCCTTTCCCTCTTAAAGATTATAATTGTGATTATAATTTTTCAATGATGTTGCTTAAAGTCTCAATTAATGAAGTAAATACTGTATTATAAACTTTTGGAGCACTTTGCCCAGCCATTAGCTTTCCAATAGTTTTACAAATCTACTAAACCAGTCTGGTCACAGCGAAAAGCTGTTCATGGACAGCAATAGAGTCAGGTCAGAGCTACACTGAATTCCGAGTGTACAGCCCTATCTTGCCTTTTTCTTTATTCCATTTATTGTTATTGTATTTTTATGATCAAAAAACCCAACAAATTCACCCTTTAAAAGTAATTGTAATGGCATACTATAAAACAGGATGGTACTTATAATAATTTATTGAAGGTGAATATTAAAGCAAGACATGACAATAGATTGATTCTTCTAAATTTAACTCTGAGGCTTATATACCCTAATTCCAAATAGTACCCCAAAACTGGCAATATCCATTCTTGACAGAATAGTTTTGAAAACAGTTTCAACAAAAATTTGTTCTATGCCATCTTTTTTCCTTTCTTATTTCTAGTGGCCCAACATTTATTTATGTTAGAAACTTTTTAAGGCTTTATCCTTGTTTTCTAGACAGCTTGCTGAACAATGTTTTAATTAGTTGTTGAGACAGCTTCAGCTTAAAATGGGAAAGAAATGTTAATGGTTTCACATTAAATGAAAGAAATTACGTAGTCCAAGCTACAAAGTTAAGATATATGATGAGTTTAATGCACCACTTTGGAATACAAGTCCTAGCTATCCATCCTGTCCATCTGTATGCAACTATTGACTAATAGCAGAAACAGTGGAAAGGTGTGTACCTATGCTATAGACCGCGGGTTATCACATGCCATGTCTTAGATCACCCATACTTTGATTGTTAATATCTGCTCGTGTGCCGGGATTGGTCTGATGACAACCATTCCTTTATTCCTCCTTTGGAATGTCACAGTGACCTCTGATAGAGGAGTCACCAGTGGTGACTGCTAAACCTGTACAAGAAGGGTCAGAGCTCCTCTGTTAAATCCGTCAGGGTTTTACAAACACTAGTATTTCCAGGCAGAGAGTTGATTCATCTCTCTGTGAAACAGCCAGGTTTGGAATGTTGATCCTGCTGTGTTTAGGTGCAAGGCTTAACAGGAATCAGAATGTCCTATCAGGGCAAACTGTTCTTGATGCTGCAAAATCCTCAAGCCTTCTGGTTCTTCTCCTGATAGTTCCATGGTTGTGTCCTAGTAGGGTATGTGGAAAATTGTTAGAACGTTATTATTAACCCCTAACCATATAATGGCCATAATTCCCATTCAGCAGCCACTGTCTGCCTTTAAATTTCTCCCTTGTTCATTGGGTAGAGCTGGCTGATAAAATAAACATTTCCTTCTTTAAAATCTATGATGATATTAGACAGCTGTCAAGTAACACCTTAGTGCTACTGTGCTGGCTGATGTAACACCTCTCCTAAGATTTTAATTATCTTATCGTTAGTAACATTTAATTACTGTTAAATTTTGAAGCTGATACGCCACTTTCAAAAGACTTCCCCATTCAAAAAGCCAGCTGCTAATACATATGTAATTAACCTTGTGATACTATATATCCCTGTTTTAGCAAGATTTTCATGCTTAGCTACAGAAGAGGTTAAAATTTCTGCAGGTCTAAGTAAGGCATCACTAAGAGAAGTAAAGAGCAAACTTAGTATCAACTTAATCCTTTAAAACAGTCTCTATATTTTAATTAAAAGTATCTATAAATGGAATATATATTAACTCAATTTCAAGAAAACATCTGAGCTGTACTAGTATTGCCGTAGGTTCATGGCCTTTTTTAAGAAAAGTTTAAATACAAAATTTGTCCCCCAGATAGGTGTCAGATATACAGAGAAATCTACACCTATACAATGTAATAGAATATTATGCATTTATTTTATGTTCTGCTCATTCTTGGCTTGCCTTTACCTGTCTTTTTATTTCTGGCATGTTTTTGTTTTGTTCTGTGTTCTTTTCTGACTCACCATATTCAAGAAGTTCGGTTAGGCACTATAAAACATTACCACCTAAGATGCCTTTACTAGAAAATGGTACTCATTGGAACCTATACAGGTAAGAAACATTTAGAGTCCCCTTTAAGTAGTTAGCTTTTTTTAAAAAAAATCAATAGACTTCCCTTGTTAAAGAAAAAAAATAACAAAATGTTTCATACATTTTTGTAACTGAGAGATAAGGGATAAAATCCTAAAATAACTTTGTCTAGTTGTTTAAATTAACACCTGTATTGCAAAAAAACACAAACCAAACTACTTTGTATTAGCTGGAGTTGTCTTCACTGTTAAAATTATATGTTGCGTGTTTTTCTTTATTACATTCTTTTGCTTATGTATGAGATTTCTGTTACATGTTAAATTTATTTTCATTTTGTTTAAATAATTTTAATTTACAAAGCTCAACTCTTCCTGCATGTGCTAAGACCAAATCTGGGATTAGACAGGATATTTCACTCCTTCATGATTGCCTTAATTCACGAATATCGAAATTTGGAGATGATCTACTGGTTAGGTAAGACACTGAGGATTAATCCCCCCACTTGTTCGGTATCTAATATGGATTTGCAGAATAAATGAGCTTCACTGTAAAGGGATTTCACATGACATATAGTGTATCACATTCTTTTATGTTGGCTTAAGATTTATTGCTGTTAATAAGGATATAACTTTATTGTTTGGTATTTCTCATTCCACTTTTCTTACAAGTGGATGCTGTTCTGTCTCATTCAGTTTTAAACATTTCAACAATATTTGCAAAAAATTTCTAGCAGTCTTTTGTTTGCTTTTATTTTCTAAGCAAATCTTTACACTATCATCCAGTCAACTCTTTTATGTTTTCCTTAATTAAATCATTGTGATTCTACATTTTCTGTAAAGAGAGCATTATTTTATGAGTTAATATCTAACATTGTATTCCTTTCTTTGTTTTCTTTTTCTTTCTCTTCTACCATTGGATGCAATGCACTGGCACTAGTGAACTGCAGCCCTCCCTTGACAGGGCTAGGAGTGCTAGTACCAACTGCTTGAGACCAGATACTAGTTTGCATTCACCAGAACGAGAAAGGTATAAAATAAAAACTTATGAATTTCTTGTCATCTGTGCTGGTGATCTTTATAAGTTTTGTTTTTCCTCATATGAGTATTCTGCATTCTTGTACATTCTTGTCTGCTTTGGTATTTGTAGACATTTTTGCTCCTATATCCATGTATGTCATGTAAATTGTGTGTTGGAGTTTATGACAGCTTCTGGCTACTTCCTTTGTTTTAGTTCAAGCTGATGTTCATTGTTTACAAAAGTCCTCAGTATGCTGATAATAGCATTGCAGTGTTAAGTATTTTTAAACTACCACTTGGTTGTGAATCTTCATCATCATTTGCTAAAAAGCATTACATCTGTTTCTTGCTTGTTCTGTGGACTGCTAATAAAGTGGTGGCATAAATTAAAAAGTACAACAAAATTCTCACATTTCAAACCAGAACTGTATCAATACTGATATACTTTTTACAAAACAGCCAAACATCATTGCTTTCTTTAATCTGCTGCATCTGCTTTTGCAATTTCAAGGCGGATCATTGCATTAAGTTTTTTTTGCTCTGATATTATATTAAGGTTCACATAAATCTTAAGAAGACATGTTTACAATTTAAATGAAATATTACTGTGTCACGTACATTGTGCAGGCATGTTATGGATGCTTTCTGTATTTTTACTAATATAATAGCTTGATTCAAAATTTTAGGGGAATCAAATACTGCTGGTGTATTTAATAAAAAGGGTGATTCCACAAGAGACATTTTCATCACTACCCATGTTTTTGGCTAAGAATGATACCACTTTAGAGTGAGATTTTAGGTTCACTAGGGGCAATAATAGGCTCCCTTTGGGTGGGAAAAGGATGGAATTACAATTTCATCTGTGCAATACATATTTAACTAGTGTGGAAGTTAACAGTGCTTTTTCAGTCAATACACAGTGTGGTGGTTTTTAACAGTTGCATTATTTTCTTTATTGTGGGACAGGACATGTGAAGAAAGGTACTAAGAATGCACTTTCCTCTTTGAGATAGGGTTTCTTCTGAGTTTTTTATTTATGATTTCCTTTTCCTTTCTCCCCACTTCCTGCTGCTTCTTGGTTGGAACTGTGCTCTTCTTAAGTTACGCTCTTGTTGCAGAGAAGTGACTAATGTTCTGCTGAGGTATCCCTGATGGATCTACAGTAATTTATTCCTTTTTAAGACTGAGGTCTAGACATGACAGATAATATGAACATGGTTATGAAAAAAAAAATTCAGCTGACATAAAGCCACTCAGAATGAAATACAGATATTTTTCTAGATCTTTTTAAAAAATATCGTAACATGATATTATTAACTGAGTGTGTGCATACATACAGCTGCCTTCATCCACAAGCAGTTACTTAATGTAGTTGCATATAAACATGAGCAGTGTGTTCTGTACCTATTTCAAGAGGCCACCCATCAAGTTGAATATTCAACAAAACAGTAACTGGTAATTGTAAACTACCTAGTTAAAATCTTATACTAACAACTAAATCTGTCCTGATGTTAACTAGTTCTATTACATGTTTAGAATTCATGTTGAGCAGCCTCTGCCCACTGGGCGGCATCTGCAGCATTTTTCATGAGCTCTTCATAAAGGAAAGTATTTAGTCTGTATTAATGGCCTCTGTTGCTACTAAACATGTGGTTTTGCCAAATGATTGCTGGGTCTGATCCAGAAAGATTGCCCATCACTGTGAAAGTTTTTCTTAGCTTTTAGAAGTCCTAAACAGGAGGTTTTAACTTGGGATCCCCCACAGAGCAGAAAAGCTCTTGTTTAGGAAATTCATGTTCAATTTTTTCTTGATAGTTTCATTGAAAATAATAAGATATGTGTGGCTTTGGCAGAGGATTTTTCTTCCTTTCTTATGACATAGAAGATTTTTCCTATGCAGCCTGAATTTTGGAGGAAGATGGTATATTTAATGTATAAACCCCACCAAATTAATCTTTTTGTTTTGGAGGAAGTGAATTTTCGATGATTTAATTCTCCACTGTTGAATATGGAATCTGCTTACACTTGAACATGAGGTTAGTCATCAGTTGCATGTAATGATAGCGAAGTCTTTAGTCTGAAGAACACAGAATTAAGTTCAGGGTCTATAGAAAGCATTTTGATTTTGTGCTGGACAAGATGAGAACAAAAGATTTAAAATATGGTAAGACAAGTTCACCTTAAGCAGTAGGAAATCTCTTTTGAAAGTAATCGTAATGAAACACCATAATAGACGATATAGAAAAGGTTGTTTTGATTACTGGAGACTTAGAGGAGATAAGACAGTTGTCAGGTGTAGAATTGGTCCATCAAAGAGAAACCCTCTAAGGTTTTGTGAAGTCCAGTCTACAGCAGTTTATCATTATATTTGAGAGATTTATGTTGAAGACATTGTTAGTTGTTTTCATGTTGTTTCTTCTTCCTTCTCCCCTCCCTGAATGATAGCGTTGTAGATTTTATTTAAAAGTCTAGACTTTTATGCCTCTGAATACAGACTTCAAAATACGGCTTTGTATATTTTCTTTAACAAAATTAGGAATATACCTACCTATGGAAAATTATTTCTACTTATTCCCCCTCATCTTTTGACTCAAAGGGTAAAATTAGATTATATTTGAGAACAAGAGCTAAAATGAACCACTTTTTAACAAAACAGTATTGTTATAACAGATGGACAGTAGAGCCCTATTTCTCTCTGTCACTGGAAACAGTTTTGATCCTTGAACTTTATACAACGTCATTCATGTCATTTGGAATGGTCAGAGTAGTTACTGGTTTTTAAGACGCTGCTTTGCCAGTAAAAGTAATTCCATTGACTCGCTTATACTAGCAGAAAAATATGTTCAGCTGTATATATGAATTTGTGATATGAAAGCCTTGTTGGTTTCACTATAGCAGAACCAGAACAACAACGAGGACAGAATTCCTTTTCTCCTCCTTTAAGTTCCATCATTTGACCAAGTAATGTCCATATAACTTGACTGGCAAACTGATCTTGCCTTGACACAGACCTGCCAAAGTTTTTTGTTAAATAGACTGGTTTTGTGCAGTGTTTAATTCTTCATATACTTCTCTTTTGCACAGTATACTGCAGGACATTCAAAACTATCTAGCCCCTACTAATACCTCTATGCAGTTGCACCATGCCTGCCTTTTTCATTTTTTCTCTTCCCGCCATCTACTCTCTATTTATTCCAAGCTGTTTTGTTCATTTGGGTTTTTTCCAAAATGATTGTGTGGTTGAAGTTCCTTTGATGATCTGTAAGACATCTTTAAGTTTATAATATGTCCTCTGTGGCCCTTGAAAGTGTTTTTTCTTGCTACTACTTCGTTATGCTTTGGGTTTTTTCATTATTATCCTTTTCACTGTGTCTCAAAATTTCTGCTTTTTCCCTTGTAAATTGGGTGCTCTTTCTTTAGAATGGAGAAATTTCTGTTCAACACCCAGTCTCCAGTCAGGAAAGCACCTAGGCATGAGGTTTAAGGGCAGACTCTGCGCAAGAATAGTTGCACCGATTGGTACTCCTGGTATGCTTTTGGCCTGAGATATCACTTAGTGGAGATCTGAGCAAATAAAACTGAGGAGCACAGCCCAGGGATGGGCTCATGTACAAGGGTCAGCATACCTGCAAAATACAGCCCCACAGCTGTGTTAGATTTGTTCTGAGGAACTTCACTGCAGTAGGACTCAAAGCAGGATGTTTGCTATCAGCTGGTCACTACTATCTAAACAAGAGACAAAGCTCAACAGTTACCTGTTGCCTAACCATAAACAGATAACAGGGAAGTTGATCCAATTAAAGCTTGTCCTGATTTCATGTTGATTTTTATATTGCATGCCTTTAACTGTTGTGTCAAATACCCCCATTTCCATTTAAAATAATGTACAGTGAAGTAACTGTTTTCATTAGGTCTGCGACATACTGTCTTTCTGGTTCTTTCCAACCATGTAAAGAAATAGGTAGTTGTGTGTTGGTGTTATACTGTGGCTCACAGTCATTCAACGTTCAATGAAAGGGAGCATGTTCTGAAAATTCATACTGAATTACCTAGTTAATTCTATCAAATGCTCTTTAATATCTGTAGTGGATATCAGCATATTAAGGGCTTTGACTGAGTGCACTGATGCATTAACATTTTCTTTAACTCTTGCTTTGGAGAGAAAAAGAAACTAACTACTAACAACCTATTTGCTCTTAAAACTTCCAAAAGACCTATCTAACTGTTCAAATAATGCTCATGTCCCTGAAACATTTGTTATTTGCATGCTCCATAAATCAAACCCTTTTCCTTTTTACATGGACTGGAAGAATGCCTCAGAAAGGGAAATACTAGATACTTGTGCTGAGTTTATGTAAACATTTTGCTATTTGTCAATATATCAGTTTATTTTGGTATTGTAAATTGTTATACGTACACTTGTTGCATTACAAACACATGACATCCCAATAAAATAAGCAACATCAATCTATAATATAGTATACACAATCCTAAATTGAATTAGTTTTTCAAGAAAAAAAATCATGTAATACACCAGTTTTCATTCTCAATTCAGGTCTGTTTTGTTTAGTTGTGTAACATAATGTACTGGCATGTACTGCAGGAATAAAGAGAAATGAACAGAAGAGGAAGCTGGCTGCACATGCTTTCAGTATTTATTTTCAAATGATAAAAAATTACCCCAGTATTTGTACACAAATGTGTGTAGCTTAGTCTTAGTTAAATGATTTACCTACACTCTTTCACTGCATTCCAGAAAAGGGTGACATTATGCCCTAGAATTTTTATTATAATTAATAGTCCTACATTTTTACTGAGATTACATTTTTCCATGCAAAGAGCTAGGAGAGACGGGATTAGCAAAATGACGGTATAATGACCATCATATGGTCTTTGCAAGTCTTTTCTAATTTGGAATCGCAGCTTCCTACACAAATGGTAGGCTTTTAGGTAGTCCAGCATTTGAAAATATTTGAAAACTTGATGGTACACCATATAGAAGATTTATATTGGTCTAAATTCTGCATCTTTGGGCACACCTTCTTGTTGTTTCAGATGTGGTGTTTCTGCATTAAGCAGCCTTAGGTAAAGTATACTTGGGTATTAGAAAGCTGCTGGAAAAAATCAATTACACACTTTCATTCTTTTTGGGGTATTTTTCCAGTCCCAAATCTCATATATTTAATTTTATCACAAACTAAATATCCTATTTTTTTCCTGTTTTATTGAACGGGCAAACAGGGGTAGATGGTCCCCCTCCCTAGAGAGGAGACGACCTACTAGTCCCAGGATTCATATCCAGCATGCATCTCCGGAGGATGACAGGTACTAGTCAACTCCTCCCAGTTGAAAAATGGCTTACTGCATCTTGCACTCTCGGAGGAGTACACTGAAATTTAGAAGTGTGCATATATGTGGAGATTTACGACCTCCAGAAGCCCAAAATAAAACAGCAGTTTAGATATCATCTCTGCATTTTGTTGAACTGTTATAAAGCACCGAAGAATGAACATCTTTTCAAGTTTTCTGTTTGTCTGAATAGTCACAAGACATGAAATATGATGTCTGATACAACAGAACATCATCTGTGTTAATGTTCTTTGGTCTGTTTTTACCTGCTTTTGTAAATGGTGGTGGTGCTTTCACTGTGGTGCTCTATAATGTGATAAATACTTGTTGTAGAGCATATTCTTGTATACATGTTTATTTTCATTGGTTTTGGTTTTCGTTTTTTTCAAAAACTGTTCCTAATGGGAAAAAAACCCACAGGCTGATATGTTGGAGGTCTTGGTAACACTTTCTAGTTGATGTATGTAAAAATTGGCACTGTTTGTAAATCCTGTTGAAATCAGGATGGTGTCCATGGAGCAGGTTTTCCTAATAAGGTAGGTTTTGATTAAGAACATCAGGGCTCTAAACAAATTTTTATGCTGAATATCACCTATGATTAATAGAAGCACCTTTGTTTTTTACTTCTCACGAGCTTTCTAATCACACGAGTTTTGGTATCCCATTGCTTTGGCAGTAGAGATTTTTTTTGCTACTTTTTTTTTCTAGATAGATCTGGGTTTAATTTAAGCAGACATTATAATTTATATTTAAATGCAAATTCAAAATTTTTCATTCAGTATTTTATATTACATTAAGTGATAGGTTACAGATTAATGTAAATACAGGTTAATGTAAATAATCTGTACATGAACTTATGAAGTTGCGCTTAAAACTATAAGACTGATATACCAGTGGTGCCAGTGCTTACCTTCTTCTAAAGTCTACCCACAGTACTGATATTTGTACTGTGATTTATCTAGTTTGCTTGATACTGGATATATTCCACTCATACCAGGTAGGAAGAGTGTGACAGGGTTGGGTTGCATTTCTTTTTTCATTTGAGTTAGACAGCATTATAAGTTACAAAATTAAATTGTGAAACATTATTTCAAAGCTGTCCTCCATTACAGATACTGCATTTCTAGAAATTTTGCCAACACATCCCTTTGATGGACAGCTATTAACAGTTTACAAATGTACTTTATGTCTTTTAGGCATTTTTAAGTAATTTTAGTTCTCATTTTTTGGCTCAGTGGAAAGATTGTCTTTGACTTCAGAGTATCAGACTTGAAAAAATCAGTGAAATGAGGTTTTCGTCTAAATAGTACCATTCTCAATGCCAAATAGTAAGCCTTTTTATGTCACCTGAAATTTTGTGGAGAAAAGCTGAAAGTGTCTAATACTCATTAGCAAACATTTTACAGTAAAGCTTCTGTAGGATATGGAATCTGTTATGGGAAAGGTTTTGAGGTGGATAAACAGCAGTCTGATTTTCTATGTAAAATCAGTGACTTCTTGTAAGTCTTGCGTGCAGTCTGGCCACCAAAACCCAGTGATGAGCAGTCAGTCACTGATGAACACAGAAGGAATTTAAGCTAACCTCAATGCTGATGAGTGTTTGCAGCCTACCAGCTCCAGGATTTTTCTCCCACATTAAGAGTTCTGAGAACATTGAGCTCTGCATTGCATGTCTGTAGAGAGAATATCAGTGAGGGAACCAAAGGTGCTTTATCTTTGTTCTCTACTCTGTAAATTTACATTTGTTCTGATTAATTCACGTGTTTATTGCAGTGGGCCAATACTACTCAGTTCAATAATTAAAGTTTTTTTAAGATATGCTTGTGTCAATTTGACAGCTGAAATAGTGGCTGTTGGGGAATGGCTGGTGGATCAGCAGGGATAATTAACTAACTGCTTATCACAGCTTTTGAATCATATTTCACAGATTAATTGACTTTGACAGACTTCGTCTTACTCTTCATTTGAGTACACTACAGATTTATATTACAAATGGGTCCAATTTGCATATAGAGTGCAATCAAGATCTATTTCTGAATAAATTTCTTATATCTAGACTTATGCATTATTTATAATTTTGATAAATTAATTTTTGCAACATAGTATTTATTTCTAATGGTTATTAACATAAATTTTAATAAAAGTTTTGGCAAGATTGTTCTTCTGGAATTCGTTCACTTGCCATATCAGGAAGAAGTGACTCCTTGATACACTGATGAGATGAAGACATGAATTATGTATTATTTCAGAGTAAAAAATTTGCAAATGTTTGGATAGCATCATGTATTTCTACGAGATATTTTAAAGGATAGTTTTTATTTCGAATTTGAGAGCTTCATTGCTTGAAAGTTTTTGGGGTTTTTCTATTAGAAATTAGAAAGTCTAAATGTCTAATGTCTACAGTGTAGACAGATGGGTATTTGGAGAACTGTGAAATTTTAAGTGATGATAAAAACAAGGTGAATGAAAGCTGAGCATTTAATAGTAGGTGGAAATTTTATTCAGACTGTTCTTTTGGAAAAGTCTGCATATAATATCAGCATATAATCAAGACTGGATAAAATAAGCCTTTTAAAAAATGAATTCTCATGCATTTTCAGTTAAGAGAAGTAGCTTCTGTCAGTCATGCATGCATCTGTAAGAATGCTAGTCCCAGAGCCACCTGAAGCCAGCTGCAGAGCAAGTGCCCTCCTGGTACTCTCAGGTACCGTGCAGATCCAGCCTTTAAGAAAACTTCAGTAAAAGTCAGGAAGTACTGAACATGACATTCTTGGCAGCTTTAAGGCTACATAAAGTAACACTCACTGCAAACTACTGAGGTCTCTTGTACGGTAATAAATCATTTAAAAATATTGGACACCAAATTGTATAAAAATGTTGCCACTTCAGAACTAGTAATTTTTAATTTCAGTAGGAATATTGTCATATTTCTTGTGTAGATTTGTTTACACACAACTGTTAAGTATATTGAGGCACATAGAACTTTGGAAAATGAATGGTAAATAGTTTGTCTGTATATAAAATAATATATAGTGCTTGTCTATATATGATACATATTGTTCAATGATTTGGTGTGACAGTTGGAAGATTTATGATCTTAAAGAGAAATTTTAGCATTCCCTTACCCTAATGGAGGTATAGATGCAAATATATTATATAACTTAGATTCTTAGTGGACCACAAATTTTGCTGAGTTTTCTCATTACAATCCAAATTTGGTATTTGAAAGGAAATCTTTCATTGATAGATCTAATAATATATTTCATTAAAAGTATTCATGTAATAATACAACACCAGGATAATAATATTTTTGCCAAATTGAAAGCTGTGAACAAATTCTGCAGCTTCAACAGAAATCAAAATACGAAAGAAGTTCAGAAATATTCCTGTGTGCTTTTTATTTAAAAAAAAAAAAATCTGAGTCATTTATTCCACTTTGCTCTTGAATTATTGTTAATTATTACTGTAGCAAACTGCGTGGCAATAGAATGTGAATTTTTCATCAAAATACATGAAATTAGGAAATTTACTTGCATTTTCAGAATAATTTCACAATATAATGACAAAATATGCATCTTCTTAAGCAAAAAGATTTTTTATCTGTTGATATATTAATCTAATGAATGATACTATGTTGTTCTTTATTCTCAAGATTAATTCTCAAGAAGGATAATAAGACCTATTAAATAACAGTGGTGCCATTCAGCACGTAGAGTATAATGGTTTTTAGAAATACTGTCATGGCTTTCATTCTATACTTCATGACATCTTAGACTGTTGATATTGCATCTAAACTTTTATAGTGTTTGGAAGAGGAAAATGAGAAATTCAGCTGTTTTCAATAGATAGTGACTTAATGCTTTTTGTTTGTGTATTTGACTGCATGTCTCCACCTCCACTGCATGTGACCATCTCTCTGTTTCTGCTCATTCCGTCCAAATTCACGTCCATGTTTCCAAATATTGTGAAGAACAAGGACGCTGGAGTCTTGCATTCCAAAACAGGACAGTGTAGACCACCTAAGTGCTAAACCTGGAGCAGCACAGAGGTATCCTTATTTACTCAAATCGTAGATCAAAGTAAATGAGGTATTGGTTATAGTGTATATTCTTCATATGCTCTGCATACTTTCACACATTTTCTTTTTTTTTTTTTTCTGGTTTTATGTACAAGTACATATATGCATGTATCATTCATGGATAACATTTTTTTCCTCCAAAGAAGTATGTTTAGGAGGTAAATTGGAGTAAGATGTGAGCGCACTCTTCGTACACTGCACATGAGCAGGAAAGGACAGCTCCCTGTAAACGCACGCCTGCCGATGCCCTCAGTGTGGTTAAGCTGAGCCAGGACTCCAGTGCTGCAAGAGGATGTTGAGCTAATTGGAAATGTATACAACATCATCTTAGCCAGAGGGAGGAAACAGAAAGGAAACTGATTTTAAGTGATTTCTAGTATGTGCTGCTCTCAAGGACAGCCCTGAAAGCAGAGAAATAAGTGTACTCAGCTCATTAGTGCTGTGTATTACTTTGTTACTTGTCACGGGAAAGCACGTCCTGCTCTTAGCTTGTCCATCCTACTAAAACTACTCACTATGCGCCCTCTTGCTCCACTGTACGCAATGTCACAATCTAGGCAAGCTATGTAAGGAGTAAGAGAAAAATAAGCCCCAAACAGAACCAACTAAACAGAAAATGAAGAGGGTGACATAATTTGAATGCTAAGGCTGATGCATACAGTGGCTCTAGCCATAACTTTAAATACTTCGCTAACTGTAGGTTTGAAGTAAACCTGCAGCATTTAATATGTTCATTTTCCTCTGTATCCACTTTATATTCGTCCTGGTAAAGGAAAAAAATTAAAAGTAATGACAATATACAAAAAAGAAACCTGAAAAAAATAGCTTGAGGACAAAAGGGATTTCAGTTCTTAATCTGACATACTACTTTTTTGTGAGAAATATATTTTTTAAAATCCAGAAAGCATCAGGTAATGACCTCTGCTCATGCAGAAACCATTTTGTATTTTGCTGCAGTGTTTGCTTTGTTGTGGAATCTACTGCATCACAATATAATGCTCATCAAATATTGCAGTGGGTAAAAATAATGAAAATCCACTATGATTATGTTCTTTGGGTATAACTTGATGTCACAGCTGTTTAGGTCTCTTCCAGTTCAGGCACTGGATTACTCTTTATAACCACAAAAGTTTAAAAGGAAAACATATTATTTTAAATATTACTTTTATCTCTCTGTTTTGCCCACAGTAGTTCTTATATAGCCTAGTATATGACATTGATTGTATCATTGCAAGATCTTTCATGTGTTAAAGTTTGTCAGCAATTCTGGTCTAGGAATGAATAATCATCACTCTCTGATTTTTACCACTCCTGAAACACTTCTTCTTCTGGAAAACTAATATATATTGATCATTTTCTGAGATTTAAAGTAGTAAATCCTAATTTTTAAATGCTAACATTACTATGGATAGTACAGAAAATTTTGGAACACAAGACTTGCAGAGATTTACATATTATATTTATAGTCCTGGGTAACAATGGTGAAACGTGGCTTTACCTTTGTTCTTACATGTATAGACTCATATTGATCTTCATTGTTGTTATTTAATATCAAAGTAAGTGCTTAGATTGTCTGAGGTAACTAGTGTCTTGCTATCCAAATGTCAGATGAATTCTGTAAAAGATTTGTTTAGGAAAGGGATGAAGGAGTGATATAAATTTCTAACATTGACTAGGAAAAAAAATAGAATTGGTTTAATCTGTTCCTAAAAACTTTAAAAAGTAATAGAATGAGGTTTTTTGAAAACCAAATTTTTATTGATATTGTGACAGTCTTTTTTAAATTGGATATGATGCGGTATTTTTTTTGCTTTTGAAATTTAGATTTAGAAGAAATTTTAAAATCTATTTAAACCTTCAAATAGTATTTTCTGGTTCTTTCTGCAAGGTTTTTTTCCTGCTGTCTACTTGTTTCTCATGCTGTTAAGAGATTACTTATAGGCCTATGAGGAGGCAATGTTTCTAGTCAAATACAGGCTGTGAAGTGGAAACTAGTTGCAGGCTCAGTCAGGATTAATGTTTTCTTCCCTGTTTTGGTACCTCATAACTTTCACAGCATGAGCCTCAATCAAACCTAATTAATGCAATGTCTCTTAAACCTCGACTTCACCAGCCTGTTTATGATGATAGTTGCCACTTTTTCATCTGTCAACCGTTTCTTTTACTACCTTTATAATACATGAATAAATAATCTTCATATTTCTGTATTCTTTTTCTTCCTTGTTTATTTCTTTTCTGACATGTCATTTCACAGGCAGTCCAGAAAAGCGGAAAGATATAGCAGCCAAAAACAAACTAGGAAAGGCCCTGCAGCGGAAACGGAAAGGTAGGAGTGTTGATTGATGTGTAAGCATCTCTTATTATCAGTCTGATTCCAGTTTTTGGAATTTACCTCTAATAAGACTTTGTAAGAACATCTGTGACAGTACCAAAAGCTGTATTGTCATAATTTACAGTATTAGATATTTTGTTTTTGTATTATTAGCACTGTGTTCCATACATACGGAATTTTTCTGGCATTCTCCATCATTGCAGATAAGCTGAATGGCAAAGACTAGAAGTCCTTTTCTGCACTTTAACACTGATTCTTTTTCAAAAAATCCTTATTTTACATTAACTTTGAGGATGAAAAAACATAATGGATTATAGAAATAGATAGCTGTAGTAGATTAATAATTCAAAATGTCTCTGATCAAATGAATTTCACTTTAAAATACAAAAAAATTAGGTTACACATTTAAATCTATCATTGCATGAAATTAATATAAAGACTGGAACTTTTTTGTATTAATTGAATTTTTCTGAATTTGTATTCTCATATCTTTTAACTTTGATGTTACAGTAGTATGGGGTTACATGTTCGAATTCTTAAGAAAAAGTGAAAAAATAAAGATATATACTGAATAATAAGTACATCTAGTTAAGTTTAAACCCTGTATATTGACTGAAATAAGAGCAGTGAGGAGGGATGAGATCCTGCCTTTGTCAGAAATCAGTTTATGTTATTTTGATTAGCAGAGGTGGAATGTACATCTGTTTACATTGCGAGAGCTTAAAAAGTTCCATGAACAACACAGACATCTCTATTTTCAATGAAAAATGCACATTATGTAGCAAAATTTCAGAGCTTTTCTTTAGTTTTACTGCTTGCAGTCCCAGATCATCGTTCCTGATCCAAAAGCAATGGTTACATTTTCCTTGAGTTGGAGGATTCTGTTCTCACAAAAACCCAGTTGCTTTTTCACTTTAAGTCGGAGAGATTACCTAAATGATGACTGAAATCCTTGCCGTGATTGAACTGGGGACTGTTGTTCCATGGAGATCACTAAAACTTTTTTTTCCCCCGATTTTTTCTGACTTCTGAAAAGTAACTGAGGTCCGAAAGGTTTGGCTCTTGGAAATTCAGCAATGAACCCAGTGAACAAGAGCACAGGGAAACACGAATTTTACTGCTTCTTTTTACATCTCCATGGCACATGTTGTAGGCTTCTGTTTCCATAAAATGTTTCACTAGTGTTGGATGTGAGACAAAAATGTCTAAATAAGTCTGAATGCTGTAGTTCAGTATTCCATCATAGATGTAATATTGCACTGGTGCCAGAAAGTTTTGATAGTGGGACAGGCAGTGTATTTTCCTGTAAAATATACCTTGGGACTATTTCTTCAAATATTCATTTTTGTCTTACAATTGGTCTTTATTTTGCCATTTGCAAATCCTGTCTACTATTAGTTAAGCAGATTACTGGAATAACCTGTCTGCATGCTATCAGCTTCTCTATAAAGCATTTCAACGTGCTACGTAAGACTAAGTTTTCTATGTATTGTGATAGCTTAGGAAATGTACATAAAAGAGAAAGAGCCAGCCTTTTCAGGATTGTTTATAAAGCCTAAAAGTTCTCTTAATTCAATGAGATAAGCCCTCTAGATAGGATTCAGTAAACTGTTCTGAAGGAGTAAAATTGATTATACAAAAATAATTTTCTGTTCTTGTATGAATGAGCAAAAATTGGTTCATCCCAATCCTAAAATGTTTTCTTTCAGCCCTAACTGATCACCCTAGAAATGCCAGATGTGACATTACCTGTAATATTTTAGAATACATACAGGCTTAACTGTACTTTCTATATTTGGCATAGGGATTGACGACCCTCTCTTATTCTTAGTTTTTCTTTGTAGTTTCTTAATTGGCAGAATGCTACTGAGGCATCAGTCTGAAGGAAAAGGAATTTGAGTTTTCTTGTGTGCTGGCAGAGCTGGAACCTGTAGGATTCCCCTGTAGGCCACTGCCAGCTGAATTAATAGGTTTGCTGCTTGCAGTGTCACCTTCCTCTGTGAGAAACCAGGAAATGAGATACACATGTACATGCTCATTGCAGTCTCACTGCTCACCAGGTATCACTTTTTTTCCAGATTCCTCTTCTCTCTCTACTTCTTATCTCACTTCTGTCTCATTTTCTCACTAGTTTTTGTCTTCCATACTTATTCCTTGTTCCTTTTTGTCTCATTCTCCTGATCAGCCGTTTGCAGGCTTCCTCCTGCAAGCAACAGATCTTTCTCCTAGGACAGCAATTCCTTAATTCCATTCTAGTTATTCTTCAATTGCC
Organism: Rhagologus leucostigma; assembly: GCA_013397725.1. NCBI lineage: Eukaryota > Metazoa > Chordata > Aves > Passeriformes > Rhagologus > Rhagologus leucostigma. The sequence continues at coordinate 1,757,066 of VZTD01004411.1, read as the reverse complement.
TTTTATCTCTCTTTCCATTTGCACCCCAAGAAGCATATTCATCTCATTGTAATACCCCAGCTAATGCAAATCTTACGCCTGATTTGTCTTCGAGTTAAGCAGATCCTCTATCTTTCTCTTGGAAGGGGACATGTCTGTAAAAAGAGTATTACTGGAGAAGGAGATAAGTTTCTGAGTTGCAGGTAAGTCCTGTCCTGTTCTGTAATGGCGGGACAGACTTCTAGTGTTTCACTGGGCTCTCAGATAAATTCCTGGATATTTAGGTTCTAAAAGAAAAAAAATCAGAACTGAGAACATGATGACTTTCTTAGATTGAAGCATTTATCCATAGTAAAAAGAAACAAGAACTTTCTGGTGCAGAGTGAGGTCCATATTTACCTTATGGATGTTATGATGTTTAGACATCTGATAGATGCTTTAAACCTGGTTATGTGAAATAGTTGGCATGGATTACTTTTGCAGTCAGCATGGAGAAACCGACATTTTCAGAAGTCAGGTCATCTTTTTTATTTGTAAGCGTGTTTCAGAATCAGGAAATTCAGTATCTGCAAGAATGTTATGGTTATCTCTAGGGCAAACCAGGAGTTAAGCTGAAGAAATGTTAGGATTTAAGAGATACAAGCTTAAGCAACAGAATCTTGATTTTTTTGCATTGTGACTGTTCTTCCACAGGAACTGTTACTTATGAAATGGTTTTGAATCCAAACCTGTTTGTTATCCTTGGTAGGCAGCTTTGTGTTATTTCATGTATAGGGGCTTTTTTAGGATTACTTCTTAGTGTATGATAGTCATATGAACCAGGCAGTTCTTTGGATACCTTGACCGTATCTTGTGGGGAAGTTGTACTGGATATCTGAAGGGAGACTTCATAAGTCTGCAGAAATTAAAAAAAACCAAGCCAAAAACAACAAACGAAACCACCCCATGATGAAATGATGGCACAAGAATTGAAATTTCTGATATAATTTCTGATACGGTAGTACCATTCATAAAAGGCTGCCCTGTTGGAAAGCCAAAGAAGAGTAAAAAGGCACAGTTAGAATATTTTGGCACTCTACAAACTTGAAATATTTCAGGTTATCTTATACTTGTAGTGTATGCAGCTATTGAACTAGTAATAATTATGCTCTATTATACTAACATGGTTAATCATTTTACTGGATAATATTAGTTATACTTTCATTAGAGTTCCATTAGAACTATATTTCTGTTTTAGTACTTACAGGTACTTAAATAGATTTTTTATTTCAAACTGTAAAGGAAACTAAGGTAATCACCGATGTGCTTCCATATTGTCCTTTTTTAGGTCACTAACTGAAATGCAGTTAATATTTTTAATAAAGATAGAAGGTATGTTTTAGAAACAGAAATGCTTTGTGGTAAACCCAGGTATTCATAGCTTACTCTGTGCTAGTCCTTTTGTTGTCCGTGTTGCTAGTTTGTGTTTGCTGTGTTTAGGGTGCAGCTAGAGTTTTTGGCCAACTGTCCACTATAAGCACTGCAGTTCAACAGTTCCACAGTTAGGGTCATGTGTATCTGCAGTGGTGAGTGTTCTGCAGTTTGTCATTTTGAAAATAATTTGCATTCAGAATTAACAACTTTCATCTGACACCTCAACCCTGGTCCTGCAGCCAGGATTTGCAATGTTCTTTGATGGAGGGGGGCATTGGGAAGGTGTGCCTGGAGCTAACAACTGAACAGTTTCTTTTTGGCCCTGATGTTTTAGGGGTCTGCTACCATGTCTTTCTAGAAGGGGACTTCCACCCCCACGAACGACTGAGCAGCCAGTCATTAGGGGAAAACACCACGCTCGCTCCAGGTCGAGTGAGCAGGCTAGTGTCAGACCCTTATGCCCTGTACATCACCTAGCATCCGGAGGCTCGGCGCCACCTTCTCCGCTTCTGACAAGGTTGCTATTATGTGTCCAGCATAGCTTCCATGTTCTGCCTCCAAGGTTTCCATGTGGTGTGGTACTTCTCTGAGCATACATGGCACATTCACTCATTCTGGCACTGTAGATTATTCTCTCTTCATGGTATTTATACTTCTCCCATATCCTTTATGCCATCTATCTTCACCATCCGGATGGTACTTCTTGCTGATGAACTTAAATAGTTACGAAAATTAAAAGACTGGCTGTGTCTCGTCCTTCCATTGTTGTGTTTTGTTCTGTATCCATATGAAAATTATCAAAGTATTTTTCTTAAACGCTGTGCAGAAATCACATGTTGTTCACACAGCTAACTCTGATCTTACAGGCTAAGAGAAAGTCAGTTGATCTACCTAGTGAAAGCCGAAAGTGTTTTGAACTTGCACAAATGTGCTACTTTAAATTACAAATTATCTACTTGCGACTTGATAAACAGTGATTATCCACTATAGTGAGTGTGACATTACTGTAACTGGCAAGGCCATTTCACAGTAAGCTCTCCTCAGCGATCTGCTGCTTCTCATCTTTGTTTTGCTATCTTAAACCTTTTCCCCACAGTTATTATAGGTGCCCATACTTATTTTAAATGTTAGGGTTCCAAAGGTGTTTGATGTGTTACACTCCAAAACTGTATCTATGAGGAAGAGATCAAGTAGCCAAGATGTTCTGGAACAGTGCTAGCTAGAATTCAGCCAAAGTGGTTTAGGATATTTACTTAGATATGAATATTAAAATTCTTGTGCATGTTTTGCATGCACACACAGATACTTGCACACACACACCCCCTCCCTTCCCCCACCCCAGTTCAAAGATTAAAGGTCTTTTTCCTTCTTTAAGTTCTGGGAAAAATCACAGGCTATCCTATGGGAATAGATACTTGCTGTCCAGTTCTGTGTGGCCTTGTGCAATTATTGCATCAGCACAGAGGGAATACTAAATTAATAAAACATAAAGTGGCATTTTATATTGCCTTGTACCAGTGCAGGAGAATGTATATAAATTGTGAATCATAATCATAAATGGTTCTTAGAAAACTGCTTTTCATTCAATAGTTTTTCACTATTACTTTATAAAAAAAACCCCAAAATGACAAAGAACCCAAACCAGAAAAAAACCACAAATAAATAAATTAATTAAACAAACAGACAAATGAAAGGAAATAATTTCCCCATACCTGAAGGTAGTTAGAGAAGTTAAATGTGAGGCCTTATAAGTTGGCTAGGTATCTAGATCTGAGTATGTGCATATGACAGACCAAATGCAAACTTTTTCAAACCCATCTTCAGTACCTGCAACTTAATTTGTTTTTAAAATTCAGAATATAAAATGTCTCTTCATTTGCCTTATTTTGCTGTTATCTCAATTTCATTTGCAGAACACATCAACAAGGAAGTCCCACGCAGTCTCCTCCTGCAGACACCTCCTTCAGCAGTCGTAGGGGAAGACAGCTACCGCAAGTTCCAGTAAGAAGTGGCAGTATAGAGCAAGGTATCAAATAATGAGCTTGTGATAGCTCAAACTCTTTGATTTCTTACCTTTCTTTAAGTCTTCTTGCATAACTACATGTCCAATGCTATTATTCTACCAGTAAAGCAATAGAAGAGAATGAAAGCATCTTTGTAGTTCCGGAAATCCAGTGAAGTTTGACCGGTGGGTTATTACATGTGGTTTAATTGCCTTAATTTTCTAGTACCCTTTGTGTTTAAAATTTCTATTAGAGTCATGGTAGTTTCCGACATATCTAGTATGTTATCAGCAGAAAAAAAAAAAAAAGGGGGCAAAGAGTTTGAGTCTTACTCGCTTCTTATTTTGTGGTTTATATTTATTGTTGTGCATTATTAACATAGATTAATAATAAATGTCACAGATCTGTTTTTCTTCTGGAGTTCATAGTTCAGTGACTAAAGAATGAAAATAATTACAACGGGAAATGTGAGAGCACAGGTCACCAGCCCTTTCTTGCTTAAGAGTAAATTGATCAGGCATAGAGTGCTGCTCTTTTCTGAAAAAGACAATGGTTATGAAAGATGTTTCTTATATCCTAACATCAAATAAGGGCATACGTTACTGTTTCCTTTTCTAGCAACATACTGCATACAGAGAATGAGTTGTTATGGTAAAATGAAGTGGCACAATGGATAGTATTTGTACATTCTTGTTTTCTTCTGTATTTAAAAGATCCTGTTTTCTCGTTGACTACAAGCAACAACTGAGATTGCCACATACTACAAGGTTTTCCTCTTTGTGGAAATTAAAGAAATGCTTATGATGATGAAATATTGTAGTGCATTACAGAACTGTTAGCAGATCACATTCTTGAACAGATAAAGTTGATGACCATGACCACCTTATCATGACAGATTACCGATGAGGTTTTTGTGTGTGATGGCTTCCATTAATCTGCAATTGGTTTGCATTAATGTTAAGGTTTTGAGCTGTGATGGCATACAAACCCTTCAATTAGCACATATAAAATGTACTCCTGTTTTATAAATGTTTTTATTTTGAATGACTAATATACTGATATAAGTGGCTTTTATTAACTTCAAACTTTCTGTTCAGGTCCTCTCATTTTGTAGTGAATCTAGTACTGTCTGAATTATAAACTAGTTACAAACTACATTCAGAGTTCCTATTTCTGCATATTAGCAAGTTGGTGGCTTTATAGGGAAATGTAATACATAATTAATTTCAACTTTCTTCCATATTTCTTCTTCAATTTCAGAACTTGATACAATATATAATGATGAATCAGCTTTTAATTTAATTTTAATTTGGTTTTCCTTTGCATATTCATATATCATCTTTCTGCTGGTCTTGGTAACTGGTGTGTGAGAGTAAAATACCAGTTTATGTTTTGTTGAAGGCGTTGGAAATGAATGTAGAACTTACCATGAAAATGAGTAGAGATGGGATGTGTACAGAAGAGGAAAGAAAAAATGAAAGTTAAGTAGAAGGCCAAAGCTACTCTAGGTTTATAACATTGTTGATACTGTGAACACTTGTAAAGTGATGCCGTTTCAGTGAACTCTCGTTTACGCTTGTGCTTAATATGCCTGCGCCTTATATATAAAATGTGCAAATAGGCTGCGACGTGGTTTGCTCTGTTGTTATAAATTGTGCCGCCTGTGCCACTATGGCTGTACTACAGCACATGGAATAAGTGGTTAAAGAGATTTCCTTCTCTACACAGTACTTTGGTTTTGTCTGAGTGACTGACTTTGCTTCTGAAAGGGAGGTTTTCTTATTTTACCCACGTTTAATGGTCTGTTCAGGCTCAGAATGTATTTGCAGAGGAATACTAAATTGAATAGGTTTTATAATACGTGTTTAAAGAATTTTGTCAGTATCTGTTGAAATACAAATGCTAGTATGTCTAACTTAATACTACTGCAAGAAATTAAATTCAGTAAGGCCATAAGACCATAAGTACTTACTCTGATTTACAGCACCAAATTTTAATATTAGTTTCACCTCTATAATCCCTGTCAAATGAGTACCAGGGTCAAATGTAGTGACCAGAAGTGATCTGACCTTAATGTAGTATTGAACCCAAAACATATTGAGTTCTGTAAAAGATTTACATTAACTGTGCTTGGAACTGGAGTGTGTCCTTAATGGTTTAAATTCGCAGTCACCATAGATACAGATGATGTCAAAATCTGGTGCAATAGCTAAATGTCATCGGAAGTATTTCGAAATGCATTTTCTTCTTATATTTTGATGGTCATCTTGACATCATGTGTTTCAAGGAAAACCTACATGATATGCCGTAAAGTATAATTTTTATAGTAAAGTACTTCTTTACATTCCATACAAATCGTGTTGTTTCATGAGGGTCAAATACTCATGTAAATATATACATCTATGAATCTAAATATATACAGATATACATTTAAGTTTTTTATACAAGGCATAGTATGCTTGCATGCTGCAAAAAGATTGCATATTTGTATATCGAGAATGGGCTTCTTATTTGCTCTTTTGCACGTTCAGGAGACATAGAAGAATCCAGTGAAGTAATTTTATTACTCTTTAAAGTTCTCATTATGGAACAAATAAGAGTTAATGAAGGAGCAAGAGACTGGTAGCAGTTTTCATGTGGAGAAACAGCATGATATTTTGACTACTAATCTTTAATCTTTAGGTATCAATTGTAAGTGATCATATCCATGCTAGTAAGGCTTGACTGATGATGTATTTCAGACATTCCATTTTGTTGTCAAGTTTAAACTTGAACTAAAAAACCAGTTGTTTCCTTGTCTCTACCAAATGATGTTGTCTTAGTTACTACTCTGGTTGGCAGTCTGAGAATCATAAAAATTCAGCTTAGGAGAAAACAAGGTAATTTTACGAGGTCCTGAATAATAGACATACTTTATTTAAAAAAGACAATCTCACACAAATAATTGTTACAGAGAAGACCAAAGTAGTGACCCTTATTCCATTACAGAAATAGAGCTGGTGATACTGATCAGGAATGGAGAAACAACCTTAAATGTAGAGGAAAAGGTCAAGTTTAAGGACGAAAACCTCAAAACAGCGTTATAATTCACACTGGCAAAAAAAAATGTGAAAAAGGAACAGGCTTTTTGGTGATTATGTTTGGAAGGGGAGAGCAAGTTTGTGTAGCTTTAGAGTGGAGGAGAGGCATAGTTATTTTCACTTGAGACAATTCTAACGAAATAATAGCAATTCGAGGGCATGCAGACTTTAAAAAGTGGTTGCAGTTAAGATTGTAGGCTTCTGTAATTTTTAGGCTATGTGATTTTTATTTTTATTACAGTCATATTCAAGGAAGATATAGTTGTATTTATTTCCTTTGCAACCCTGTCAGCAGTATTTCATAGAGTGCAAGACACATTGGGATGCTGTTGTATTGAAAGGTCTTCAGATGTTTCAATATTGAAAGTTAGTCCTGTATAGGTGTATCTGTGTTTGTTTTCAAGACACCACAATTTAATAGTCATTTCTCTAACTTATGCTACTAAAGAAGTGGTTTTGATTTTTTTTTTTTTTTTGTATTAATGGATGATTTTATAAAAGGACCTAATGCTATGAAGATGTTTTGGCTCAGTGACTAAAGCAGTGAAATTCTAAGCCATGGTAAGGACAATGGTGTATTCTCAATATGTCATTCTGTGCTGGGCCGTAAGAGATTTGCATCACTGTTTTTTTTATTTTCATCATGTTTGAATGGAACTGTGCAAATCATTAAGAGGGATGGGGATTCTGCATTGACTTTGCTTTTCAGCTGTTTCTATAAGAACTTTGCGATGTAGTTGCATGGTTTTTAAATTATACTTATGTAAAAGGATACTTCTGTGATCTTTACTCCATCTGTCCTCTGTCATTGCAGCTATCAAACATCACAGGAATTCTTGCTTGAATATGATTTGAGGGTGGGTTTCTACACTTTTGCATAATGGTTGATCGATATATTGATCAAGGAAGTGAATATGCCAGCAGATGTTAGTAGGGATTATATCAGGTAATCTAGCAATTAAATAACAACAACAAAAAAAGTACTATTGAAGTTTATGAACCAACAATATAAATGTGCAATAATTGTAGTATAGAAACAATCTTTCAGGGCTAATTCGTGCAAAACACGTCTTACTCCTTCTATCTGCCTCTATTTGGGTCTTCACACCATGGGTTCTGTTTCATAGCTTTGGCAATGTAGTTTCCTGTTTCAGAAGTCATATAATGAGAGTAAGGTTTTTGATAATAGCAGTCTGTTTCCATGTGAAGAACATTTGTAAACCTGACTGAAGCAGTGTGGTTGTATGTGTTTCCTGTGGCATCTGGTTACAGCAGTAGGGCTCATGTGGTGACACTGAGCAAAGCAAATGTGCATCCAGCATTAGGTATTGCTGTATCTTAGCTCATGTTGGAAAAGGCTGCAAGAGCTTTGTACAATGCTTGTATGGAAGATGAAGTGCATGTGTGTGTGTGTGCTGCTGTTACATGAGGGAAAACTGCATGAAGACTCTGCTGGGACTGAATGGGCATTACACGTATAAAGTTCATGTGTGTGGTATTTGTACAATGGTAGTCACGTCACAGAGGAACAAAGTGTTTTGATGTCCAGTATTTTTTTCTTAACAAATAAGAATTGGAATTCCGTACAGAAAATCAGTATGTTGCCAAATAAGACATTGAGTTGCAAGTATCTTTTTATATTTAACCAATTTAAGAGCCTAAAAAAAAAAAGAAGTGCTAGTGAAAACAGTTCTGTGTATATGTATTTGATCATTGCAGTGTCGTTGCAGTGAGAGTATGGTTGTGGTAATGGTAAAAGATTAAACCCTTTCAGTCAAAATTTTTTTTCAAATCTATTGGTATAAAAATTAAGTGGCAGAAGAAAAAGAATAAGTCATTTAAGTTTTAGATTTCAGTCTATCCGTGTTGTTTGTTTTGTCTCCATATTTCTGGTTTTATTTTTAAATTATTAGGTGGCACTGCATATTTTGAGGCAGCTTGTGGAATCTTGGCTCATGCTGGAGAGTATTTTTCTTAGCACTGCTAACTTTTGCAAATGAGTTCAAGCCTCATAATCTTTTATGTTTTCCTTAAAACTGGATTTTCAATAGTCCAGTGGTTATTGTGTATTACAGATTTCAGTTAATAGAAAATAAATCTGTAACACTCATTATTGCAGAAGAGGCTTCAGAATCTAAAATAGTGCTGTGTGGTTCAGAAGTAAGAGTGATATTTAAAGCAATTTTAAGATTTTTATGTCATTCATAAATTTGGGTAGGATGATACTTCTCTAGCAGAATACTTAAAGACTCCACAAACTGGTTCTCTGTAACATCATTGTTCCTGTTAATTTTAAAGAAAAAGTCATAGGCTTTATTATTTGTCATGGTTTATCACTTTAATTTTCTACATTACTTTTACATATGCTGGAGTACTGCCTACTGTACATGCCATTGTCACATGTAACACATTTCTTTATCTAACTTTAAATTTGCTGATTTCTTTTTCTGTTTCCATCATTCCGTGCATTTAATTCATTGAAGAGCAAGAGAATTTTAACTCTCCCACAAAAGGTAAATATTTATGTAATTTTTTACAAATGTTTGGCAACTGTTGATACTACCTTTTCCCTCAATATACTCCGTGTCAGTATATAGATTTTATTTAACAGTGCTAGCATGCAAAAAGGTTGTTTCTCAAATATCTCCATGCTATATGATGCCCCTCTTCAGAATCTGAAAATGGTTTCTCTCGTGATTTTTCATGCTCCTATTGAAATGCGATATACTGGATTTAACAGGGCTAATCATGATATTCTATATGGCTCAGAAGCTGCTTGATTGAGTTAAAGTTTGCACAAAGACTTAAGATTTTTGCTAAACTGTTTCTTGAGTTCTGCACAGCACATGCTTCTAGTGATGCAGGCATGGTGCATGGCAGCTGTGAAGGATGTTTCCTAGGTGTGGGCTTAGGAATAGTTGAAGGTGATGGTAGTCAGGAACTACTTTTTGTATGCAGAGAGATTCTGAAGAATGAGCTGTGTTCTATTTCCAATCAGTCCCGTGTCAGAAGGTTACTCCTGTTGTAGGGCAGGTTTTTAGGGGCGGACATACAATGCTCATCTCCTATGAATTTGACCTCCCATGAATTCTCGGTGCCTGTGCTGATACCAGAGAATTGGTGAGCTCAAACAACAGGTATCTAAGGCTGTCCCACAAAGTGAAAATTGTAGTCTGTTATGTCTCTGTCAAGGCCACATTGCAGAAAAGTCTAATTTTTTTTACTTTTAGCTGAAAGTAAAATTTAGCTGAAAGAAATTATATCGAAATGCAAATGAAGCTTGTAGACAAAAATTTTAAAAAACACCCCACCCTTTTAATGTTAAAATCAAAATACTATGCTGCATAAACATCACTAGCACTGATTAACCTTTTCTAACCTTTATTCCTGAGTCCTGCTCATCTTAGGAAATTCTGATCTGAATACAGGCTTGGGTGGGTCACAGCCAAACTGTGAGTTGAACTTGAATCAAAGTATTTCCTGCCACTACTTTACTTTCTGAAAAGATGAATGATTAGGTAAAAATAAAGCAGCTGCTCCACTAGCTATGAATTCCAACACCCATGTCAAGCATACACAAGTATGTTTTCACGATAATGTTAAAGAGATGAAAAAGAAATATGTAACTTAGGTGTTAGCAATTACCTGTTATTTTTGCAGTGTTTAGAAAATACTATGAAATGTCTTAAGAAAATGCTGAGTGGTTCATTTTGTGAATTATTTCTGTCTCAGTATTTATATTTCTCTCAAACAGGACAGTAGAAATCAATCTTACCTGTTTGTTGATTATGCCTCTGTCAAGATTTGGGCTGAGTGGATGTTTTTTTGTTTAAAACAATGGACTTTATGCAGACAAACTAGACTGTCTGTAACAGGTTTGTGAAAGAGCTTGTTTCCACAAGATTTGGATGGATCCGGCCCAAGATTTGGGCATGTGTAGAAGGTGGTGGGATATTTACATGCACAGATGCCTCTGGCTCAAGGGAGCTGATTGCAGATGAAACCCAGAGGCTAAAAAGAACTGGGCAAAAGAAGAGCAGCAGGAAGAGTGAAGTGCTGGCAGATCTGGTGGACCATAAATATCTTAATTTGAGCTGATTTACACTAGTAGCCCACTGTCACTTCTGCCAAGAGGTAAAAAAGAATAGCCAGTAGGTGAATTAGAGATGAGGATGGAGGAGTTACAGGAAATTATGTGGAAGGAGACATAAATATGAGGGAAAGCAGAAGTGAACAGAAGTGAACACTGACCAAATAAGTCTGCAACAAAGCAACCATCTGTTCCATGTAATCAGTGGAAAAGGTTGCTATAAAGTCTTCAGCAGATTTTGAAAATGCTGACTTTTTTGCTGCCAAAATCAGTGGTTTGTTTTGGATTTTTTTTTAAATTTTAAGAGATTTGTGTTTGTTTTCTTGTCTTTCGTTTTACATAGAAGCTTCTCTGTGGATCACCCCTGAAGCTCTTTGAGAAAGAACTGAATGTTGCATCAGCCAGTTCAGGTTTCCATATTGGCTTATCTTCTTTCTGGAGTGAGTTCTTAAGCTCAAGATAGCCACCATGCCTCTGTGCGTACTGAGAGATCCAAGCTCATCTCCCAGCTTGGAAATCTGCATATGTGCCTTGGTCATGCCTTAATTATGATTGGGAGGAGGTCCAGAGCAGTATCAGCTCCCATGGAAAGGAAATCCATGCACACAAGCTTGAAGTAGCTACAGCAGGTTCTGGTCAGGCAGAGCAGGGTTCAGAGCCATCTCCCTCACTATCTGCATGTTGCCATTATTTTTGGAAGTTGTTTATTCACAGAAGTCATAGCAAGGTTTTCGTCTTGGCAACAAATTTATTTTTCAGTGTTACTTACCTTATATTTCAAAACATTTATGTGCTCATGATTTTGTGTGCTTTTAAATTTCATGGTAGAGTTTGCTGTGAATTTTTAAAGCCATTAAACCTATTGCAAGGATATTTTGTGTGTGCATACTGCAAAACTCATCCTGAAGGATCAACAGAAATGAACTAGAGGCTCTCTGTATTATTTCTGAAATGGATCCTCCTGGTCCATCACCAGGGTGACTTCTCTTTTCTGTGCCACACAACCATCTCTGCATTAGAGGGTTCTCCCATCCGAATCTCACTGCTGCTTTATTTCCCTGCCTTTGCTATGGACATAAGTTCTGCCTGGTTTCTTCAACTGCCACTTCTTAAACCAGATTTTTTTTATTATTTCATATATAATTCCTCAAACCAGGTAGTTTTTTTCCCTGATCCCCATCCACAGAGCATCTAAGTTGCACAGACAGTTGAGTCTCCTGGCTTTTGCTATATAGAAAGGCTGTGTACGTACTTCTAGACTGCACTATGGCTGTGGCTGTTTGTTGCTGTTTAACTTTTCTTCTTAATATGAAGACTGAAATTGAAGAATAGGTCAGACCTCTTTTGTCTTCTGGAATAAGTGCAGTTCTCTGCTCCCCTGCCTGAACCTGTTGGGTTTGCCCCAGAAACACTGTTATTATGAGATATTATGAGATAAATTTTCACTTCAGCTTACTTTTCCATACTTTGTTAATTAAGAAATCTTTGTGTCATTTTAGATTTCTATACTTTTTTCTCTTAAATTTTGCATCATAAAAGATGGATGTGTGATATATTCGGGAAAGAGTTACAGCTATCTGAAATCTTTATGCTAATTCCTTCTTGTTATGTAGCTTACTCTAACATTTAACAGTGCAGGTAAGACTTGGAGGTTTTCCAAGTCATGCTGTTTGCCTGCACCTCCTCTTCCTGTCTTGACTGTCTTGAACAGAAATATGAAGTGGCTCAAGAGAAAGTTCTGTGTTCCTTGCAGACTTCATCATTACAGAAAATGGTACAGCCAGTGCTAAGACATCCATAGGTTTTCTACTGTCTAGAAAAGAACAGTATGGTTATCAGTTTGAATCACAGATAATGTCACCAGTCATTCTGGCATTAAGCCCATACTTGGCTTTGAGCAAGAGTGTCATTTAGGAAGGTATTTTCACTTAATGACTGCAAGTGATGGAAATTTGTTCCTGTGCTTAACCACCTGACTTTTTAAACATATATCTTATTACTTATCTGACTTACCTACACTATTTTGAAATGTATTGAGAGGGTTCTTACTAGATGTTATTTACTGACAAAATGCACTGTTTTCCAAAGTTTTCGGAATGTAGAGTCTCTTTGATGAATGTTGCAATATGAAAGAGGTGGATATCTAAAGAGTTAAAGCTTAGGAATAAAAACTGGAGCTAGAAAGGCAGCTACAGCGTTTTTGCTGTTCCTTGCTAGTTCATTATTGCTGCCTGTGGTACAATCCTTATGTAAATGATCCCACATAAGTTTCATACATTATGCTGTCAGCCTAATAGATGGGTGTTTAAGGCATCATGTCATTTGAGAAATTTTGCATATAGTATGGAGTTTAGACCCCCTTTCAAACTTTAAATAGAGAACCTTAGACCTTAAAATTACTTCTGTTTCTTTTGCACTGGCCACTTCTATTAGTGCTGCTTTTGCAGCTCTCACTGGTTTTCATAGGGTTGGTCTGTTGTTGATGCTAATGGAAGTTTAATTTCTTCTAAGGTAGTATTTCTTGAATTGTTAGATTCATATTCTGTGGATAAGAGAAATATGCCATATGACACATTCTGTCTAGAAAAGTTTTCTTAAAGAAAAAAGGAAAACTTTATCTGTGCTACTACATCTGATATATTAGTATAGTATATTGATTATTGTTGTGTTATTTTTTACATAATTGAAAAGGTAGCATGTACTCTGAACATTTAGGGTTCTAGCCAGTGCTAACTTCTTCCTCAGTTAAACAGCATTTACGGGTTGAAACACGCCCATGGTAGTTTTCTGAGGATAGTAATAAAGATGAGGGCTGTCAACTCGTTAGTGGCACCAGATGTAACTCTATAAATCTTAACATAGTGCTCATATATTAAAAGGAATATGACTAGCACATAAAATCTTAGTAAACAGGTGAAGTCTTAGAAAAATTAAGTGGCTATCTCCTTTACGAAAAAAACAACTGTTAGTCTCTCCTAATTTTCTTTGAGGGTAGATTGCAGGCTGAAAATGAGATCTGTAGCTATTTTCTTTATTTTATTCCATACCTCTTTCAAGTGGTTTTTTACAGACTTGCGTATTTTAGATTACCCGCAGTTTTATTGCTGAGTATGATGCTGTACAGTATGGAATAGTCCCTTTGGTCAGTTGGGGTCACCTGTCCCACCTTTTTCCTCTCACAGCCTACTTGAGGGCAGGGAGAAGCCAGGACAGGGCAGGGGGCTGCAGCGTGAGGAACAGAGAAGGCCTTGGTGCTATACAAGCACAGCTCAGCAATTGCTGAAACACTGATGTGGTATCAACACTTAGTCACACCTGGAAGAACAGGCAGCTGTGAAGAAAACTGCCTCCATCCCAGCCAGACCCAGTACACCTGGGATTACAGGAGTCAGAATGGTTTATAAATAGATTAATGGAATTGAAATATAACATTTTGATTCCATTCATATGTCTGTCTTTTCTCTCCTGCATGGCTTGATGTTTATGTACATCATTGTTGTTAACCTTCACATGGTTTATTAGTAGCAAAAACTTTGGCTATAAAGTTACACCCTTTATTTAATCAATCTGATCAATGAGTTCTCTTTTCTCAAATTACTTCTCCACTGATCGATCTCACGTCTGAATCATCAGCTCTTGAAGAGATGAGAGTTACAGCTCTTTGAAGTGTGACTTCTGACACCAGAGAATAACACGTTGACACGACTGATATTGATTGTAGTTGTACCACTATTTTGAGACACTTATGGTAAATCTTCATTTTTTTATTCTAGGGCCACTCTAGAATTTAAAGGTCTTGGGATTACAGTGCTTTGATCTGTAAATTGCTGTGTAGTTAGTTCTGCCTCTCAAGACCTCCAGGAAAAACACTCTGTAAATATTGGTGTCCTAAAAGAAAGTAGATCCATATTTTTCTAAGAGGCAGGCTAAGTTCTTGAAGTACTTTTTATGTCAATTTTTTGTTACCTGTGGTAACCAGCCGTGTTCAAGAAAGCAATGTGATCATATGGTGGTGTTACCTATGGTTGTTACAGTTTTGCTAATGTGCTTTTGCTCCCGTGTTGGACTTTTTTTCTGCTTCTTGTGATTAACATGTAAAAGTTTTACCAGGCCACTAGTCAGGTAGATAAAATTTTCCATCACAGAACTGAGCTATGTTCAACATATGCTCAGATGTGCATGGTAAACAAAGCTGGAAAGAACACAGCTGGATTTTCTAGAGTAGTTTCATGCAACTGGCGTGCTTAGAAATAAATTCACAGCTAATTGGTGCTAAATTACATTCTATTTCATGCACAGAATCAAATTTCTCCATTAGAGAATTTAGATTTACTTCACAGTCCTCATTAATTGTTCTCATGTTCTTTGATATAATCATATATATAAAGTAAAACCAGAACACAAATGTGTTAAGCTTAAGCATTTAAATATAACAAAACTCGAGAATTACAGAATTAAGGTTGACTATTTACTCAATCTTGACTGAAGTAATAACCTCTGAAATAGCATTTCATTACATAATAGAATATTCTTTCTCAGGTATCACAGGTAATACAGGGTAACATATCATATATATTATTTAGTATAAGGTACAGTTGACAGGGTAAAGGACCTAAAATTCACACAATGAAAGGGTTATATTTTAGAGTAACTCTAATCTGTGCACCATACACATATAGGGCTAAATTTTTAAAGGGGTCTCATTTTTCCCTCTGATTTCATATTGTCAGTCTATTTCATGCATGTATGATAGGATTAAGATATGCATTTTTTTACTTCAGTTCCTATTTGATATATCTTAATCCTTTCATATCTGTCCTTAAAATAAGAGGCCATCTTTAAAAATTTCACCTAAAGTGCTCAATTTTGCCTTCAGATACCTCCATGCAACTTCCATTGAAGTAATTGGAGCTGTGCCTGCATATCTGATGGTGGAACTGGACTCATTGCAATTAAGGTACACATTTACTGACATAATTAGTCATCTGGAATAATTGCTGGGCCCAGTGTGACATTCTGCCTGTGCAGAATTTGCTAGATTGGACTCTGCATATGGGAGATTGAAGATTACGATAACTTTATTTCGTGCCTCAAATTTGTAGTGTTAGCAGAATTTTAATGTAGTTTGTTGTACTTAATTTTCTTATTTTTAAATACGAAATGTGGAAGGAATTCATTGTGATGCCCTTGTATATTTTTTCATACCCAACCAGCACACAGACATTCTATCATTTCCACAAGCATGTTACAAATAGTACGTGCAGGCACAATTGTGATTTGTGCAGTAGCTTATAGTTTTAAATATCCAATTCTGAGTGTACTGCCTTTTTTTTTTTTTTTGGTCTTGTATCTTTGTGCTGACAAAGCACAGACAAAAAAAATAAATGTGTAAAGAATGCCACAGTCAACTAACAGCATAAAAGCCACACATGAGAACTTTAGTACTTCTTAATTGAAAATACATAGCATACTTATTTTCCAGTAATTTAAAATTCTCTGTGTTTTGTGAGTGCAAGTAGATTACATGCAGCTTTAATATAGGTGTCTCTCTCCTGTCGCTGATCTGGGGAGGGGCTCTTTGACTTATAAAATTAGTTGTTTTCAAGAGAGCAATTTAAATTAATGGTTGACACAAAAGCAGAAGATTTTGTGGAGGTTGCCTCAAATAAAATTAAATTTGTGACACATAAAAAATTCCAACTTAAAATAAGTTGTTCTGGGATGTTATAACCTCTTAAACCACAATGAACATAGTGAATACTCCTGTGATTTAGAATAGTTACTGATAAATATTTGGGTCTAGTTTTAGAACTGTTAAAAAGTGCTAGTTTTCGTGGTGTTGATGGTACCTGTTTGCTTTGAATGTTACCAAGTTTAAGAATAGCAGAATATATAGTTCCCTCTGAAATTTATTCACTAGCACAAAGGTTAACTGACTTTGAGGAAGCCTTGGCCCAGGGGCTTTTACACCACTTTCTGTTAGTGCAAGGTCGTCTGCCTTTGGCAGGCACAGCCAATATTAGTTGCCATAACTCATTCAAATTGAAGAAGATGCTCTTTATAGCTCCACAATTTCTTGAAGGTGTAAGATTTCTGTTTTTAAAGAAACACTGCCATATGGAAGTTGAAAACACAAGAAAAAATAATTTATTTGAAATAAAGGTGAACATGACAGAGCAAAGTAGTGATTTTAAAGGACTTCTTGTTAAAAAAAAAAAACTACTAGAAGATTGCTGTATTTTTGATAGGACTGGTTGAATGGAGAAATTATTTCTCTCAAATAGTCCTTGCTCTGTTAAACTGCTGTGTTTCAAGATAGTAGGAGGAGTTAACTACTTTTAAAAAAAATTTTAATACCTGTTTAATGCATTAGTTTTAGAATGCTACTGTAATATTTTCTACATTTAAACAAAAACATGCTTGGATGATCATGGATTTATGTCCCTGCATCCAGAATATTTAACAGGTTTATAATTCAGCCTGGCACCTAAATTTCTTCGCTCTTTTCGTATCTGTTGCACCAGCTTGATTATGTGTAGAAATTGGGATGTCTGCCCATTTTCAGGTAAAGACTCTTGCGATGAAAGTGGCTGATTTCTTGACATTAGTGTTCCTTTGTTCTGTGTTTACACCCTGCTTGTTCTACATGTTTGTACATTTCTTTGTTTTGTTGAAATGGAAATAAGCTAAAATTGTTGCTAAACCATTTGTTTTTTCCAAAAAAATTTCTCTATTTTTAATTGATTTTCATTGTGTGTTTTTGCAGCAAGCTTAGTAGTGGAGGAGCGAACAAGACAGATGAAAATGAAAGTGCACCGTTATAATCAGACATCAGGGTCTGGTTCTAGCCAAGAACATGAGCGTGAACAATATACCAAGGTAAAGTCAGTAGTATTGGAATGATACTTTGGCTTGAAAATTGAAGGCATAAACTTGTTTATTTAAAATATTATATAACCCTCAAAAACACTGTATTTTAAAGCCTGACAGAAATGTCTTCAAGTAATAGCTTTTTGGCATCGTTTTGGCCCCCATCTGATGTGCATTAGTCTTTGACATCACCTAAAATGAATCTGTAAAAACCAAAATACTTAAAAACTAGTTCAGGAAAGAAAGATCCTACAACAGCTGTTAAACAAAGACTTATCACCTCTTAGGAAGTCCTCAGACTTCAAATCCCTGGAGTTTGGAAAAATAGGCCATGAAAGAGTAGGTTGGCCCTTGTTGGTGTCTGATGTGTAGAGAGCTAGACAGAACTAGGCCCAATCCCATGCAGATGGTGTCATATTTGTATAATTTTTTTGCATCCTAATAATGTCAGAGATAAAGTATTTCCTTTCTTGAGGTACCTACTGATTGCTTTGATTTCCTTTTCTAATAAAAGCGTGAAGAGTTTCTGTGATAATGGAATATACTGAAATTACGTTAACGAAGTTATATAGACATATTTTGTTTTCTTGATAAGTCTAGAATGATAGCCCATAACTTTATAATTTAAACTGTATAGGCTTCTAAGCAAACTGCTGAAAATGTCTTGCACATCTGCACTGCTGCTTACAATTCAAGCTCTGAGGAGCTGGATGCTCCTGGAGATACAGGTTAAAATAATGTATAAGTGAAGTACTCACCTAAAACAAAATCAGAAATTTACTTAAGAATGGTTAAATAGGAAATTTGGCAGCTAACTTAATATCTAACAGATTTGAAAGACTGGTTCAAGATCTCGTTGCAGTTAAATATGCAGACAACTTTAGTAAGTTTAAATGAACAGTTTTCAAAGGGAAGAGAAATAAGAGAAACAAGGCTTTAGGTCCTCAATGGTCAAATTGTGGGATATCAGTGCTATTAAAAAGACTCAACAGCTGGGATGGAAATTTCCAATTAGATCCTCTATCAGAAGCGAGAATTTGTTTAACTAGAACAGCTCATTTGCTGCTGGGTTTGCTATTACCTTCAAGAGAGGTCCACTCAGGGCAAGAGGATGAGACGCAGTATGTCTCTGTGGTACTTCCCAACCACTTAACATGTTAGAAAATATAGTCAAAATAGGGTTGAAAAAATATTCAGGACAGAGAGGTAATATGCAATCTGAGGACTTTTGCCAGGATAACCAGAGACCTTTGTTCAGAGTCAAAGGCCAGTTTTCTGATTTAGGTTATATGTGCTTACAGATTGATTGAAATTTGTGTATTTATCATTCTGAAACGTATTTTTTAATCCTAACTCTCTAATATTTATCGTAAACATAATTTTTGCTCTCCAATATGCTTTTTGTATTTGATCAGTGTAGATCCACTGTATGGTTGAATAGTAGTTAGAAAACGTCAACCTGCAACGTTACAAATTTCTCTTATCCTTAGAACCTTGAGTTTTCTGGGATCTTCTTTTGTTTTTAAATACATGTGGAAATTAAACCAAAATTGAAAGCGTGATGAGTACTAAATGAAAAGAATGCTGAAATTATTTTATTCAGAATTTTTTTTCTGAAAGTATGAAGAAAATTTTTAAGAAGCGAATTCTCTGTCAGTTGTTATAAGAGAAATATTTTTTGGAGTACCTTGTGTTCTGACAGGCATGTACTTTTTTCCATGCTAAAATGGTAGTAAGAAGAATTGCCCTGGACTTTAAATCTTTAACTTTTCGTGTATTTTCTACATGATAATGTTGGAGTCCTAGATAAGATGATCCAATGTAGAATTAATTTTTAAGTGCTGAGAAGGAATTATATTAGCCCATTCTACCACTCTATGATATTCAGTGATGTGGCAGTTTGCTTCATTTCACTACGGTGATAGTCATCACTTTTTAAGTGTTACCAAAACAAACCTTATGCTACTGTATTTCTCTATCCTGAGAAAATGGTGAAAGAGTCAAGAAAATAACCAAGACAGGTGAAGATTTGGACAGCTGTAATGAAAACGTAGTAAGTCATATCAGCCAGTGTGGTAAAGCTGATGACTGAGACTTTTAAGAATCAAAGACTGTACCCAATTTCTGCTGCCAAAATCTGTGAAAAGTCTTTGAAAGCTGCAGAAACAAGGCTTACTTTAAATAAAAAAACAAAAAATATTAAGTGGTATAATAGGCATGTTGGAGTAGTGAAAAAGAAATATTAACTGACTATTAAAGAAATAGGAATTGCAAGTAGAGTTTGTCCCTCTTTAACAGAAATGCTTCTTTCTTTCCCAAGTAGCAGTGTTTGCACATTGCCCCAGAAAATAAATATATTTATTAGAGAAATTATATTGTGCTGCACATTTTGAAAATAATCTCTTCTGCATTTCAGAGCAATCAGCTCACATGGATTTGATTTTTTCAATATTTTAGCATTTGCAAATATGCTTGTTCTATTACATACAAAATTCTCTAAACCATTCAAAAATTTTCCTTCAGTATGGGACTGGATCATATTTGCAGTGGTTAATTATGCATATACAAAATAATTCCTGAAAGATAAATAAGTTTTCTCTCATATTGAAAGAAGCCCTTTTTTTTCCAGAGGTATTGTATCCTGTCCTTTGCAATTTCCAGCCCATTTCTGGTGCATTTTTTCCAGTTTTGTAATTTTTCCCAGTCAGAGTCTCAATTTTCTAGTTTCAGTAAGCAAACAATAGAAAAATAAAAACAATAAAAAGTTTTCCAAGCACGCATCATGCAGGTTTCTGGTTTGAACATTCATTAATGGATTTTGAATAGGCAACTGTCTGCCCTGCAACGTTTGTATATGTCTTCATGGCTGTTCCACTCTAGTTGTTTCGAGACTTGCACAGAGCTCACATCCTTATTTCCTTCCATTGCACTGGAAAGGCTTCATAATTTATGTGAGACAGTTAACTTCTAATAAGCTAAACAAAAAAGAAATTTAAAAAACTGCCAGACCTCTCAGGATTTGTCAAAATGGTTTAAAGAAGAACTTTAAATATATCTGCTTTCTTTCTTATATATTGATATGGCTATAGTGGCTAGTGTACACATATTTTCACTGTTTCAGTGCTTTAGAGAATCAAAACATAGGTGGCATAATTCCGGATTTGCACAGAGGTAAATTACAGTGTAACTTAATTAGCCTTTTAATTCAAAATACAGTGAGTTTTTTTATTCCAGATGCCACACACAGAACACAAACACCATGCTGCAGCTGCTCTGGCTTTCCATTTTTTTGGAAGGTCTGTTTATTCAAGAGAGTTACTGATTAGAGCACTGTAGTATGTAATTTAAAAGGATATCACTCTATATTTAGATGCACTACTGACTTAAGACTGTATGTGATTGAAAAGCATTTAGCATAAAAGTGTAATCAAGGCATTTGTTCAGTGGCACTGTGGATTTAACTCAGTGGTTACTGTCTTAACTCTTATCTGTTAACAGTTAATGTCTAAAGGAGGGGCTGGGTAGGATACTTGGGCTGATAGGAGGCTGATTATGTTAAGTTTTATGTCATGCTGGGCAAGGCATTTAGGGCTGTGCATAGAAAATGCTTTTGGACATAGATGTGGTGAGTATCTTCTTTTGGTCCCCTTCACCAACTTTGAAGAAAAAATTCTTTACTATATGTCATATTAAGATGGCGGTCACTCCACAACTGGCTGGATTTCACAAAATGTAGTGAGTTCCATTCCTTTGACCTGTGGGCTTCACTGCAGTTTCCTCATGGTTTGACTTGCTCATTTTTACTGTTCCCTGTTCGGAAGTTGAGCTGTGTTCATAATAGCTGGATACAATTATAGGAAGAGTTATTTAGAATCACTGGTGCTTAGTGGGCTCTGGACCATGGTGTGAGCTGCTCCTAAGACAGAAGCTGGTGGGAGTCAGTGATGAGTCCTGAACACCCCAAGGTGCCAGCTGCTGGGCTGTGAACAGCAGCAGCATTCGGAGGAACCCTGTGTGAGCAGTCAGAAGACTCAAGGTGCTTTGTGCAGGATTCAGTATTTTCTGACAAACTTCCTCGTTAGAGTATGGTGCCACAAAAGACAGCTGCAATCTCAAGACTTGCATAAGTCCCTGGATGAATATATGCATGTGGTCTGGATTTCTCTTTCCACATGTTAATAACCTAATTTTAATACCCATTTTATTTCCTCATTTAATTTCCTCATTTTAAGCACATAATTAGGTATATATCTGTCGAGGTTAGTCACCTGGGGCTTTTTTTGTAGTCAAAGGACAGTACGCTCATTCAATTTTCAAAGCTCTGAACTCTTGTATTCTTCATAGTTTTGGGAGTTAAATCTAGAAATATAAATACTTCTTAATATGGAAGATAATCCAATTATAATGCACTGTTAAATGACTTCTATGATGTGCCTTATAATCAGTAAAATTGCTAACATTGTTAGTCATTAAGGAGCTGTAAATTATTTGTGAAGTACACTCTTTTGGTTTATGTCTGTGTTCTTCCCATTGATGTTAACACATCTTCAGTTCATCATACCCCTTTTTTCTCCTTTTGCGGGTGTGCAAGAAGCAACAGCTCCACAGGTGGTAAAGTGAATGGAAGAAGTGCATGCTAGCTGTTTATAGACTTCTGTTTTTGTAATGCAGGCAAGGACAGTGCAGGTATTTTTGGCATTTGAAACTAGTTGCTATTAATGTTTAACAAAGCAGACCTGCTCTTTAGTAATTGCTATTGAAGTTGCTGCAAACTTCAGCAGCTCTCCTAATGTGATAAATAGTGCACCTTGGAAAAGAAATGCTGCATAGGCTCTAAGATACAGAGTTGAAAGAGAAGTGATTGCACTGAAAATATACTTCCTTTTGAAGCTTCAAAATGATCTAATATTTAAATATAACATGTCAGGGAAATTTATTGCAAATATATGCACAATTATAAAGAGCAGCAGTTTTCTGCTTTACACTAGAACTGTATCATATTATTTTTGAGCCCAGTTGGAAACCTGCAGGTATTACTTCATTGCAGATACCATGTAAGAGGATCTTAGCCCATGTTATTTTTCTTCTGAATGATACATTCAGGTATATTGCAACAGTAAAATATTCTCATTTTAATGAGCACTGCTTCGTGCTCATTTATTTACTTCTCTCTATATTTGAAGGGAAAAAAGGTTAACTTCAAAATTGCTTTCATTTTGTTCATCTGTTAGCTGAGATGACTAAATATCAGATTGTATCAGAGGTAGGTAAGAAATCGGTAGGAAAACTTGTATGCCTCCTGTAGAGGTCAGTGAATTAATTAGAAGCAGCAGGTATAGGAAGGAAAGGCTAAATCCGGAAGTAGTAGTAGTAAAATGTAAATTACGTAGCACTCAGCATTAGTTTTCACCATCACTATTGTTTGTGCTAATCTCTATTTCTGTGAAGGGAAATGTTTTCAGTTTCTTGGGAATCACAGCCCTGGCATACAGTATTAAGGGGTAGGAAGAGCTCAGCAGTGCCATGAAAATCTCATTTAGGAAGGGATGCTACATGTTTTCTCTAATAGCTGTGTGATTGCAATACAAAGCAAGTAGAAGACATGGATTCCGTTTTTTCTGTATGTTCCATCTCACTGTAAAATTCTGTTTGCCAACAAATGAAAAACTGTCCTTTAAGCCAGTCTGGTATGTACAAAACAATTCAATTTGTCAGACTGCTGGACTCTAGGGAGCAAAACAGGGTGAGGATATCTATATAGCCCCCCCCTTACAGGGGATGATACCTGGGCTGAAGACCCCTGCAACAATCAATGGTTTCGTATTGATAATGAACAGTCAATTGATGAGGCTGAATCTCTAAACAGCCGCTGATACACAAACTGGGACTTCTAACTTCTCTCCCAATATTCTAACCAGTAAACTCCGCAACCATGCTTGATGCTTTCTCTCTCTTCCTCCTCTCCATCTTCCCCAGCCCATGTAGATACCCCATGAAAGGTGGAGCAAATTCAGTACGAGTGAAACCGAGGGTCCTCTTCATGACATACACAGTCCACCTGTTGAATCATAATTTGAGTGCTAAACAGCCAGATTCAGGTGCGGCTTGAAACAAAGGCCAGCACCCTATGCCTCCCTCAATACTCAGAAGAAAGGCTTCCAGCAGGACAGCTTCCAGAAGTCACTGCATTTGGCCTTTGTGGTTCTCTTGATGGGGGAGTCTGCCCTCTCCAGCAGCACGTCATGGTTGCTCAGGGACCACCTAAGCCTTCTACCATTGCAGATTCACTGTATGCGTTCTCAAACGAGAGGGCACAAAGAGAATATGGACTTTCTGATGAGGAAGAGAAGTAATTGGACATTATAATGGCAGAGGGAAGAAGATTGTCTTCAGCAGATACAAATAAAACATGGAGGTATTTCTGAGACAGTCTGTTACCATGCTTAAGAAACCCCATGCATTTGAGAGAGATTGCTTGTTATATTTTAAACAAGGTATTTTGAAAACCTCAACTGCAAAGGAATAATTTCTAGGTATAATTTAAATATATGGGATGGGTGAAATCCATATTTCACTAAAATCGACATAAATTTTATTATTTAATGGGATGATTTTGCAGATTGCAAATCTGTTTAGCTTAATAGAACGCCAGATCATTCCATGTGTCCAGGTGGTTTTCATATTTTTACATGTCTCATTTAAAGTAGCTTGAGGGATTAGTTAGGAATTCTTAAGGAATTTTGTATAAAACATCAAGACTGTCTTGAGACTGGGGCAGTTTAACCTACACTGGAGGGAATTAACCATTCAGTTTTCCAGCCTCTGAATATTTAGCCTAAGTAAAAAGTTTTCAAACTTGTATTCTTGCTTTGAATATTTTTTACACTTTAGAAGAAAAATATCTTATTATGAAATAGATCTGATAAGAATTAGTATGCTTTGTGTTTCCATTTTGGAGTTTCAACTTTATCTTGCAGTCTGAAGGAGAACAAGCAGCAAAATTATTTAACAGACTCTAGAAGCCATTAACGAAAGATGATCTGAATAAACAGATCAGCACAGTCTCGCCTTAACCCCACTGGGCATTTATATTCAGTAAAGTCACAATAAGTCACTTGTAAAGAGAACCTCCCAATAAATTCTCACTGTAGTTGAAAATATTTTTGAATATCAGAGTACTTGAGTCCTTTCTGTTACCCACTTTCTTAAAGTTACCTTTAATAAACCAGAGCTTTCTCTACTGGAGATGTTTTTACTCAGCCACTGCAAGGTCCTCACAGGGTACTGCTAAGAGTTTTTGCTAAGCAGTGATCTAATGCACACCTGAAAAACACACTGAGACAGTAAATTTATATAACCTCCATTTATTCTGCAGATTTCTATATTTACAGTTGATGCTTAGAATTGTCTTTATTCCTTCCCCTTCTCTACTCCTATTAACTTCCTCATTTTATCTTCAATGTTTTACCAAGAGCTTTTCAAGTGTGCACAAGCATAGTTGCTAAAAGGCACTGGAGCAAGAGAAGATAAACCTGGCTTTAGGAGAGGAGACCTGATACATTCATCTGTACAAACTCAAGCTTATATTTGCCAGGTTTTTGAAATTAAGTCATGGCTTTTGCTGAGTGACTCAGCCAGCAACCCAGTGCCTAGTTGGAGTTTGGATATTCACAGACAGCCACAGATTTGCGTATGATTCATAAATAAGCTTTTATGACTTGCAGTTTTACAGAGCACAGATCTGGGAAATGAACTCCCTAGAGTGTCATGTCGAAAACTGCCTAGTTCTCCTATGTGTTAATAGTTTTCCCATAATATACCCTGGGAAGTATGCCACTGGTTTAGTTGCTTTCTAGCCAAAAGTACCTTCCACTAATGACAGTGAGCTGTAGTTTTGTGAGCCTGACAGTTATTTGGTCCGCATATCTGTATGAGTGAAGATTTAGGTAAGTGTGGCATTGCTAGGATTGAAGGTTCCTTTTGTACCTGTCTGACTGATGTGAGCAATAAGAGCATTATGTAATAGCTGGTGTGGTGTCACAGTTGATTTTAAAAGTGAAGTAACTTCTACCCCTGTCCACATATTCCCCCTGCTGGATCTTCTGCTAGTTCTTATGCATGTGCAGATAGATGTAAATGCAACTAGACTGGGGAACTGATCTGCCTGGAAACAAATACTGTATTTGCTGATCTAGCTTTCTGCCTAACTAGTCCTCTAGTTTCAAAATACAAAGAGATGTTTTGAGATGAAAATGTACTTTTTTTCTTTTTTTATAGAACTTAGGAACTGAAATCAGTCCCTAATAGCTTCATGTAGCATTACATTTCATTCAGGTTCATATGCAGTTTTATGTGCAGGTATTTAATAGCATATGTTTTTAATATTTTAAACATTTTTAGAAGAATCTGTAACCAAATGGGTGGTATGCATGTGCTTGAGATGTCTGTCTGCTGCATAAATATTTCATATAAATATTTTATTATTGTAGGTCTAGTGTGCTGAAGAACCAGCAGCCTATTTAATTTCCAATGCTGTATTTTATTTCAAGTATATTCTTTAGACCATAAATAACGTTTGATTTCTGTGCTAGACATAAAGGCATTATTTAATACAGGCATTTCTTTGAATTTCATACAATTTTGTTATACCTAGAAGCAGAAAGAGAATTGTTGTACTTAGGTCATTTGTTGTCTCAATGAATGCATTCTGTTTTGATGAGACTCCTCACCCTTTCTTTTCTTGATCTCTAGTATAATATACAAACAGATCAGTACAGAAGTTGTGATAACGTCTCTGCCAAATCATCAGATAGTGATGTCAGTGATGTGTCAGCCATTTCCCGAACCAGCAGTGCCTCTCGCCTCAGCAGCACAAGTTTTATGTCAGAGCAATCTGAGCGCCCTCGGGGCAGGATCAGGTGAGTTCTCCATGCCGCTTCAATTGCACCACACTCCCTCCTTCTCTGAGTTCCAGAATACAACCAGAAAGTCTTGAAACTAGATAACCACAACATAAGAATTTGTGAAAAATACATAAACTGTCTTCCATTACTGGCCTAAGATGACAATATTTTTGCAGCTATGCATCTAAAACAGAAAGCAAACTTCCTGTGAGGAGATGGTAGATTAATGTATTTATGGCCAGTTGAACTTGAACACAGGCTGTCCTCTCACTGTTGGCTAAGAACCATGTAATCAATAAGTCAGTAAGGTATTACAGCAGAAATATTACTAGATGTTTTAGTTAAACAATTTTTTTCATAAAAGCTTGGGTTTTCTTTCTCAAAGTATTTTTCCTTACCTACCTGCCTTTATTTTGCTGGTTTTGTGTATATGATAAATTACTAGATATGAAACTATTATTCATATAATAATTTTGATATCTCTGGTTCGAAAGTAGTTTAATTCATTTGCATTATCCATAATCAAATACATCTTTCATCCTTGATACTAATCTATTCTGGGGTTAGGACTTTTTTAGATGCACAGATTGGTTTTTGTTTTCATTTAACTTGATGACAAAACTCCCAGCAGCTATAATGGCTGTAGGATTGGCTTGGTAGTCTTTGATTACATCTGCCAGTTTCTGAACTCTCAAAAATTTGACTTTAGGTTTTATAAAACACAAGAAGAATTACGAACTATAAAAAAAATTATCCCTCCTAGGAAATCTGCCTGATATAAATCTGGAAGGCATCATTTACCACTCAGAACACTTCTAGACAGACACAGGGTCTGAGAAGATCATCTGCAAGAGTTTGGTATGTTTGTACAATAGGAAGGGATGTTAGGGAAACTCAGAAACAGGCCTCTACGTTTGAGCTAGATCCACCTCATTTTCTTCTAAGGAATCTTCACAAGGGTATTTAAAGTCATATTTCAGATTGGTGGAGGTGTAACCTGATAGCTGCAGTAATCCACAGTCCAGCAGAACACTGCAGTGGAACTGTAAATGTATTTAAAGTCATTTCAATTCATGTCTTTAAATGCTGCATTTCACTGTCTTATCTTTTCAGTATTCGACTCTTACAAAGGGCTTTATTCATACCAAAATACCTTATTTCATAGATACAGAATTTTTCTCAACTAGGCCCTCTCACAGTGTCTTTGTCAGGTTCAATAAAATAGGATTTTTTTCCCATAAATATGCCTAACAGATTTTATCAGAAATTTTCCTTGAGTTCAGAATTTGTGATCACAAGTACCAGAACCAGGAGAATCAGTAACCTTACGTGAGCCTAGAAAGGGTGAAACCTGGGGCCAAATCCTCAACCTCTTCCATTCTTAGGAGTAGCAGAGCACTTTGGGTACAGGATTGGGGGACCTCGTATACAAAACCAAGTGTTTGCAGTGAGAGTTCCAGTTCAGCTTCACTCTAGACCAGTAAAGTGAAATGTCATTGAAATTCAGATGCCTTTACTTTCTGATACTGTCCACAGAATCCATACTTCAGAAATTAGACACTTGATGCTTGCTTGCTTTAATCTTCTCTAAATTCAGGTAGTACTTCCATAGTGAACAAAATGTATAGTAAAAATATACAATGCAGTTCCTCAGTAGAAATATGAAGAAGAAATTAAAAGATTGGGGAAAGGGTTGATTGTATTAGGATCAACCTTTTTCATCTTGAGATTCATGCTGTGTAACTCCAGCCTTAAAAGCTATGTATCTTCAGTGGAATTCACATAAAAAATAGGTTTTTATTAAATTATTTTTCTCATTTACCCAAGCCACCATTAAAAAAAAGAGAACACCTATTGTCTTGGATGGTTCACCTCATCTTCTGACAGATGTCAAAGACAGGGGAATTATCCTTTTCTAGCATTAATTGTTGAAGAAACCCTAGATGCCTTGTTTAGATTATTGTCTTTAATTTTTGACATCTAAAATTAGATTAAATGGATTCTTTCTCTCAATTACTAATGTTTCTTTAAGGTCAAGGAATTAGAAGTTTTAAGTTCAAGTTTGATTAGTAATTTGAAATTCAGATTTTATTTTTGGCTCCAAAGAACCCAATATTAGCATATATTAAACAGGATGGGATAGGATGGGATGGGATGGTTGAGCAGGAGGGGCAAGGAAAAGAGCATTTTTTGTCTTCCTGTTTTTTGTCTTACTGAAACCATATATCCAGCATAATCTTCATTTGGAAGCGTGTCAGGCCAGTGGCCGTGGCAACTGTGTGAGTGTAATGTTAAGGACAAAGTTTGTTGAACTGCCTTTTTTATGCACTTACTTTAGTTCTCCAGATATCTTGTAGAGATGAACCTAGTAAGCATGTAGAGACCCAAAGGAGGTGGCTACGTTCTAGCCATTTCACTAAACTAAATCATTCAACAAGTATCCTTAGATACCTTTTGTATAGAGAAATAAAATAGACAAATTCAAAATACACAAGCAGGATTTCTCATCTGCATCACCTTTAGAAAGGGTGTCTGCATCTTTTTCTCCATTGAGCAGAGAAAAATTATTCCTAGGGCTATTGACCAGCAAGCAGAGTTAATTAAATTAAATGGAGGAACATGGTTGAAAAGTAGTCTGGGGTTCAGATTAGTAACCTGAAGTGAAATGATGCTCCTCTAACATTTCTGCAGGAGCTAAAAATCACTGGCTAGTTATTCATATGGAGAGTTGTGGTGCCAAATTTCTGAATGTGAAATGTGCCAGTTTAAGACAGAAGTAGTTTTAGTAAATGCTGTTAGTCAGTATAATCCCGTCATCCCTTATATTAATGCATCTGTGGAAAGGGTTATAAATCAAACTCCTAGACATATGAGAATACAAGATACTGTCCTCTTTAGGGCTGTCATTACGAAAGTAATCCTTGGTTGTAATTTGGTACAAATTGTCATTACTTCTAAATTTCAGAAGGACTGAGCTTTCAGGTCATAGTGAGTGTAGTTTATATCCACTGACTTCATCACCAGTTCTACCAGCACAAACTGCTTCCTGACCATTCCTCCCAAATCCAAATGGAGGAAGATCCTTAAAAAAATATCTAGATAATCCCTTTTCCGTATTAATCTAGGCAGAACTGGTATCTTTCTCTTCTCCCTCAGTTTTGAATAGTTAAGATTATATGATTTGAGACAATATATTCTATATTATCCTGTTTATAATTAGTTATTTCTTTGTTCAAGAAGCAAAGATTTTAAAACCTGGAAGGACATCTCTTTTTCTTGTGGCTCTGAAGTCTATGGGTATTAGCTAGAAAAGTAGGACAATTCATGGGGGTCTTTTTGGCAATTTTTAATTTTAGTCATTAACTCCTTCAGTTACATTACTGAAAATACACTGTGCTTTTAATAATGTAAAGCATTTATAGAATGAAATGCTATCTGAATAGCAAGCGTCAAACCAGCTGATGCAAAAAACCACAGAAATACTGTGCATGTTAGTTGAATAGTTAGATAACACTTGAGCTCTTTTTTGGGATAAAACTCCTAAATTTAAACTTTTGTAGTGTTAGGAAGTTAGAGCATGTTGAAGAAGTTCATAACACAGAGAGAAGGAAATGAAATCTACCCTTTCCTGTAAAAATGACAAGACCATGTTTAAACCTTTTATAGTAGAAGACTAAATTCATTCTTACAGTATATTTGCAAATTGAATTGCCTGTCAGAAAGCTGTGACATAACATGTATAGAAAATACCATTAGTTAATCTTCAGTCTGGAGATTTTGTTGATTAACACTTCTAATATGTTGCAAGAGGGAATTATGATTGATGCAAGTTCTAAATATAAGTATATAAAATAGCTTCTTCCTTTCTAATTTGCTTAGCATTTTCAGGTATGTGTTTTAACAAATGGCTTTGCATGGATAAGTTACTCTGTTTATGAAATTATTCCAAACATCTTTCTTATTACCATCCTGGGTAACTGCCATGCTCTCTAGTTGGAAGTGCAAAAAAAAAAATATCAGGAATGTTTGGGGTGTGTACAAAATGTTCTGAGACTTCTGAATCAGAATCAGATTTGTAAAGTTGGAGTTGGTGTGTATTTGATGAGTGAAGCCTAATTACCAGTCCTTCTTTACGGAGGTTTGCTTTCATCAGTCATGGTCTTTATGCATTCATAATACAGTCAAGCAGTACTTTTTACCTGCTCATGTTGGAGAATTTACTGTGTATGTCTCTGAAACATTTCTCACATCCTAAATGAAGCAGAAGGAAATCTTTTCATGGTTTAATGCGAGTGATTGATAAGAAAGAACCCATGATGATTAATCAGCACCATATGGGCTTGATCAGACAAGGAAGGACATTTGCTGACTTAATTAAAAATTATACCAGATTATGTCATTGCATCACTTTTCATTTGTAGCCTGCTTATGCCAAGATACCTGGACTTCTTGGTGCTGTTAAGTAGGGAACTGTCTTGCATGGTAAATGTGAGGTGGAGGCTTCTGTTTTGGACAAATAACAAGCTATCATAAGGTGTTTCACTTAAATCTGATTTAATAAAATCTGCTAAATTTATGAAAGACTAAATAACTATTTTTAAGGTAAATTTGTCTCAGCGTATCTGGATTTCAAACAAATTGCCCCTGCATTAGGGATATTATTGTTATCCCTCCTTTTAAATTTGAAAACCACATCTTTATTAAGAATTATATTTTTTATCTTGATCAGTGTGTGATATAATATCATTATGTCTGTGCCAAACTTTAATCTGTTTTTACATGCTTTTTTTAATTGAATGCTTAAATGTAATTAAAATATTTTATATCAGCTTATCAAGGAAAGAGGATAATATAATCAGTTGTAACAGTGGATTTAAACCAGTTCTAATTTATTTCACATATTATGCCATGGCACTGCATGGCTTGCATCACAAACTCATATATGCTTTTTGGGATTTATGTTCTCTGTATGTCACTTGAAGTTTGTACTGTCAGACTCAATTTGACAAACATTTTCTTCCCTGTTTTCCAGAACAGATTATAAAACTTGCATGTAGCTGTTGTTCTTTCAGTACTTAGCTCTAGTACACTTGAGCTTTAAAACAGGAACGATGGAGCAGAGAAATGATGATTCATGATCGAGTGAGGAAGTGGTCGATGGGTTGATAGGCAATGGGTGCAGAGGGATGGAGACACCCAGGACCTCATAAACAAGAAAACAGGGCAGGAAGGAGCCACCCATAGTGTATGCACATGAAAAAGGATGCAATCAAGAGAAGACAATTTAGGAAAAGCTCTCATATATTTTCTGGGAAATCAGCACAAGCGTGTGGCTCTCCAGATGGCCTGTGCTCTAATGCATGGGGAACAAATGAGGAATTAGAGGTTTGTTGTGCAGCTGCAGGGCTATGGTCTCATCGTGATCACAGGGAAGTAGTGGGACATCTCCTATTACTGGAGTGCTGCAATCCATGGAAGCACAGGGCAGGATAGCAAAGAAGAGGTGATAGCAAGGAAGGATAGCAAGCCCTTTGTGTGAGAGAGCAGAATATGCAGGGAACTCTGCCTAGAGATGGGTGATGAACCAGCTGAGAGTTTATAGGTCAGAATTAGAGGCCCAACCAATGTCATGATATTGTGGGTGTCTGCTATGGACTTCGTGATCAGGAAGAAGAATTAGATGAAACCTTCTTCCAGTTGTGGGTTCTGGTTTTCGTGGAAAATTTAAACCGTCCTGGTATCTGCTGGTAGAGCAATGCAGTAGGGCACAAGTAATCCGGGAGGTTTCTGTAGTGCACTTATGACCACAGGGAAAGTCTGGAGCAAGGACTCAGCAGAGGATGATCAGATCGAGGAACATTTAAATAAACTGGACATATGCAAGTTATTGGCACATGACAAGGTGTACCCGTGAGTACTAAATGAGCTGGTGTTGAGTGATGTCATTGCAAGGCCACTCAATAATCTTTGGAACATGGCAGTCAGGGGATATTCTTGAAGACTGGAACAAAGGAATCATCACTACTATCTTGAAGAAGGGAAAGTGATCTCGGAAACTATAGGCCTGTCAGCCTTACCTCGACCTCTGGGTAGGTGATGGAGGAAGTAATCCTGGAAACTACTTCCAAACATATGTGTAGAACAAGGGGGTGATTGTGGATAGTCAGCATGAATTTACAAAGGGCAAATGAAGCCTGACCAGCCTG
The DNA here is from genome assembly GCA_013397725.1 of Rhagologus leucostigma. NCBI lineage: Eukaryota > Metazoa > Chordata > Aves > Passeriformes > Rhagologus > Rhagologus leucostigma. The sequence continues at coordinate 1,724,522 of VZTD01004411.1, read as the reverse complement.
ATAGCCTTCTTTCATTAGCTGATGGATGAGAGCAGAATATCAGATGTTCTCTATCTTGTCTTTAGTAAGATTTTCAGCACCCTCTTCTAAAACACCCTCATAGACAAACTGAGGAAGTACAGCCTAAGTAAGTAAACAGTGAGGCAGATTGGAAACTGGCTGAATGCCAGGCTCAGGGGATTGTGACCTGTGACACAAAGTCCAGCTGGAGGCAAAGCACTTGTGGTGTATGCCTAGGGTCAATATTATGGCAGTACTGCTTAACATCTTCATTAGTGTTTGGAATGATGGGGCAGAATGTACCCTCGACAGGTTTGCAGACAACAGAAAACTGATAGGAATAGTTGATATAGTAATGTGACACTATTTGGAGGGACCTCAACAGGATGGAGAAATGGGCCATTAGGAACCTCATTAAGTTCAACAAAATAAATGAAAAATCCTGCAGCTGGGGAGGAGTAATCCCATGTGCCATTGCACACTGGGGACTCACAGCTAGAACTCAGTTTTGCAGCTGGAAAGCAGCTTTTCAGGAAAGACCCCAGGATGTTTATGGATGCTAAGATGAACCTGAGCCAACAATACCTCCTTGCATTAAAGAAGACCAACACCATCCTGGGCTGCATTAGGAAGAATGTTGCCAGCAGGCTGAGGAATGTGATCCTTCACTCTCAGTAGAGCTGAGTAGCTCTAGTGAGACACATCTGGAGTTTGAAGTCCAGTTCTGGGCTCCCCAGTCCAAGAGACATGGACTACTGCAGCATGTCCAGCAAGGGGCCATGAAGATGGGGAAGGGATTGGAGTGTCCGTCATACAAGGAGAGGCCGAGAGAGCTGAGTGTTCACCTGGAGTAGAGAAGGCTCAAGGGAGATCTTACCAGTGTGCACAAATGCCTGCTGAGGGGGACTGGAGAAGAAAACGCCAGACTCATTTCAGTGAGAGGATGAGCACAAACTGAAATACGGCAAATCGCACTAAAACATGAGAAAAACATTTTTTCTGCAAAATTTATTAAACACTGGAACAGGTGGTGCAGAGATTCTGCACAGTCCCAGTATCTGAGGATATCCAAATCCCAAGTAGATATGGCCCTGAGCAACCTGCTATCAGTCTTGCAGTATGCAGGAGAGTTGGACTATGCAATCTCTGGAAGTGTCCTCCAGTCTCAACTGTTCTGTGACTCTCTCAGATTTTCATTTCATGCTGCTTATTATGCTGTTCTCTTGCACAAAATGCTCAGTGTCTTTAGTTTGGAGCCAGGTGAAGTAACTGGAGGTTTGCCATCTCACTGAGGACAAACAACAGCACTGAGCTGCAGATCTCTCAAGGTGATGTACCCAGAGGCCAGTCTCTGGATTGGAAATAGATTTTCTCCCATTGGTTTTCCATCCTCCCACATAGTACACTGGAGCTAGTTTGATACAATTTATAGTGGTGAAGGGCTAGAGAGAGTCTGAAGGGTCTTCTGACCTCTTCTTGGGCTTCCCAATAGTGCTGTTTATTACATCATAAATGTATGTGATGTGACTGGTGCAACACAGTGGTTCAGTCCTTCCCCCACCTTCTCTTTAGACCAGGGCTTCATCCATCCTTCTCAGCACACTGATTCACTAAAATGCAGCAGTACTGCACCACAGGGCCAGCTGAGCAAAGTTTAACTTCATGTCATAACACTGAAGGAAAACAATTCGCCATGGTTTTTCATGCATTTGGTGAGACTGAGGTCTGTGTTGAAATAAAGAAACCCATTCATTTCATGTTAATTACAAAAGTAATTGCAGTCTTTATATTGAATTTGTGCTACAGTGACTAAGGGTGTAATCAAGATACTTTAATCATGAAAAAAATGAAATGTAAAATCTTTTAATTATTGCTATAAATATTGCAAACAGGACTAGTGGAGGCAACAACAGAAGAACACTAAAACTTATTCATCAATAAAACTAAATCACCTGGAAAATGGAAACACATTCACAAGTAATTTCAGACTGGCTTTGTGGGGGATATTCAGTATGCCCTACTCATTTTCTAAACCTGGGAGAAGATCCTGAAAATATTTGGAGTATAACAGATTTTTTTGTAGCCTGCCTAAGTTTGGTCCTATATTTCTTAATGAACCAGTGTATGGGCAAGTTCACATTATATAAAGAAAGGACTGAGCGATAAAAATTTGCAGTGGAATATGCAGTGCTGGAGCCTAGCATAAGAGGGATCTGTTTGCGTGTACTGGGTAAAATTGGGTGTTCCTGGAGTTTATAGCTCTCATTACTGGTATTCTGTATAAAAATAAGTGTTATTTTAATTATTCAAGGTGTTATCAACCCAGACCCTTGTCTGGAAAAGGATAAATCATGTACTTGGAATCAAAGTCGTTCCTCATTCTCGGATTCTGACAGCCTTCAGGATGTCATGCTAGAAGACATAGTAGATCATCTTGTGTGCTGTATGTGCTGTGGCACTGCCGAACAGATGAAAAAAACCCAAACCCTTGCATGCCCCCTGCATGCCATGCTGTGTGCCATCAGGTGATAATCATCACAGTGCCCTGGCAGCGTGCTGAGCTGGGTCTCTTGCTCAGAAGTAGATGTCAGCAATATATGAAGAGCTAGATCCTATTGACTACAAATCTCCACAGCTACACAAACGGTGGTGTGGCAATATCAGTCTGCATCATGTTGAAAGGTGGTCCTTAAATGGCATTTTCAAAGGGGTTTTTCCTGGGTTTCTGCTTAAATTCTGCCATGAGCAGCATTTCAAAGCATCGCTGTGGAAGGTCTGTTCCATATTTCTCAGGCCTAAAGCACCACACAGTCAATTACATACCTGCAGCAGTAGCAGAAATTATGAATTCTGTTGCATGTACATTCACATATGAATCAGATCAACCTTTTCAGTTGTCACATTTCTAAAGAATCTTGGACCAAGTTCTCATTTGCTATTTATCATCCGTATTATATCTACTTCAAAGCCTGCATAGCTAAGGCCTTGCAGATTTATAAATGGCTGCAGTTGTGCTTTATCAGCTGGGCTATGGATGACCAGAATCAATGCTTCAATATGATTTGTTTTTAATCAGCTGTCAAAGCTCCAGTACTATGGTGCTCATTGAAAAGTTACTAATTTCTTTTCCTAATGTGAACTGGCATGGCTTTGGAGGCATAATGCTGTTGTTCTCTTTTCTGAAGTTTCCATTTTTAATGGTCAGAATTCTGAATAAGTTCCAATTTATATTTTATATTATGTCTCTGCAAATTTAACTTGACTTAAGAGTAATTATTGACCTAGGTATTTCTTTCTCGTGACAAATTGTAGATCCTGCGATTTTCATGTGTAAGGTTTTTTAAGATGATTAGGCTATATTTCACATAAGAATGAAATCCTACGTCTTCTATGTAAATTGGAACTCCTCCTTTCTAAGAAAGGTAAATGGAGATACTAGAACAGTCTACACTAATTAAAGTAATTCATATATTTATAATGCAATATTTCTTTTGTGTTAAAATGTAAAAATAACAGTCTTTTTTACTGGATTGGAAATTTATAAGCCAAAATACCAATGTAAATTTCACAGGAAAGTGGAAACCCATGAAACCCTTTAACAAGTCTACACTCAAGATAGTGATACATGTTTACAAGAATTAATACATTTTTAATGGTTATTAATAACATTATGCTGTGGAACACCTTGGCATAATGATAGCATTTTAAATCTGGGTTTAAAAGGAAGACTAGTTCATCTCTTTATTTAAAAAAAAGGGAGACTTCTGTGTGTGCTTAACAAACAGCTACCTTAATTCAGCTTCCTCCCAGAGGACTAACTGATCTTTGTCAACACGCAGAGGTATTTTAAATAAAAATCTAAACTCCTTGTCTTGTTTTTATGTACACCAAAAGCTCGAGCTGATGGAAAACTTGTCAGTCTTCATGTAACCGTGTTGAGTAGCAATAGTATGACTACTACTTTGCTTAAAATACAACTGAAACAGGGAAACATGGATATAAGAACAAACAGAGCAAGCCTTGAAAGATGATACAGTTTTGTTACAGTGCAAAATGAAATTTGTAGTTATTGCAAATTCCTTAGCAGGGTTAGCAAGGACTAAGAGCCTCACAAATGTGGACAATTGTGTTGTAGCTGTCATCAAAACTGATAAATGAAGGAGGGGTTTTTTAAAACTTCAGGATGGTAATAGTGTTCATTCTTGAAAAGAAAATATTTACGCAGCAAAAAGCCTGATCAAGAATTTGAGGCGAAGCCATAGGGATAAGGCATTCTCTAAACTTGTTTAGAGAATGAGGCAGGAATTGTAGAAAGATAAAGAATGGTCTTCTCACTTGCCTAGCTTATTACTGCTCCGAGAAATTACTCCCTGCCCCATAGTTTTGATGTGATTAGTGGCAAGTCATTTCAGACATGTCTTTGGTGATCATATGCTGCCTGTTGCATGGGAGTTTATTGTGTCTTGATGCTGTGGGTTCAACCTCCCCATCATGTGGTAAGTTTGGAGCAAAACTCATACATGATTCTTTGAGGTTCTTGTTTGTTTAGCCCAGTGACAGAGTAAGAGATTGCATGGTTGCATGGTTGCTGAGTTCACCAGGCAAAACAGTGTGATGGCACATGGAAAAGGTTTCTCCGCAAAATCAGAGAGGATAGTGAGTGCTTTGAGGCTACAAAAGATAAATTGACCATCTTGTGGGAGATCATAATATAATAAATACTTGTGATGGGACATTGAGAAGACTTTTTTCATTCAGTTTCAGGAATTTTTAGGAACTGTTTTGTTTTCAGAAAAGTAATAAATAGAATTTATTCCTCAGTTTTCTTACTCTCTTTCTACTTCAGTATCACCATGAACTCTTTTCTTCCAGGGATTATTGTCCATTATACTCTTCTTGTACTCCAGTCAGGTGACTTTGTCTCGAGTCATGCCTGGTGGCCAACAAAGCTTCCCTGCATCCTGGACAGTCTAGCTAATTTCTCCCAAATGCAGAATAGGCAAGAGGTGCACTTCCTGGGAAATACTGACTTTCTGACCTGGAGGCAAAAGAGTAATATTCAGGAAATGTACAATCTATGTAAAAATAGGGCCTGTGAGTGAGTGCAATGTCACTTTGCATCAAGAAAGTTTCCTGGTATCTTAACAGTTGATCTCTTTGAAATCTCTTAACATGAGAGGTGTGACTTAAAGAAGTTGTTTTACCAAATTGACAGGTACTCAAAAGAATTGACAGGTACTCTATTTGTGCCAAATAAAAGGATCACCTCACTGGAATCTTTCAGTCAGGCACTAGCCACTTCTCAAAGTGAAGTGAGTTTGTAATTTTTTTGTTGTTGCTGTTTTTTAATTTTTTTTAAATTTAATTCAAAAAGGCCAGGCAATCTGCCATGGTATATCACGTGGAACTTAGAACAGATAAAAGAAGAAATTCGACTATGGGCATAAACCAGGCATGGAAAATTTCTACCTAAATTTTTCATGTTTGACAAACAGAACAGATATAGGTAACAGGCAAGGCATTTTGCATTTAAATCTCCTCAGTGCAAGCATCCACTGCAATACTTGAAGTAAATTGCCAATCCTACTTTGTTTCTGATTATCCAAATCACTGCAGCTAGAAACTGAACACCAAAAAAGTTTCATTAACTGTGCGCTTCCCAGTTTCATTAAAGAGAGAAACATATTGAGTACATACTGCAATTAGCTAATATTGCTGCTCAGGTGATCTGTCTTGGGGCAAGGACAGGCACTCTGATGTAACCTGAGTCACAACTTTTGCTTTTTGCAGGGGGAAATAGGGGGCAGTAGCCTCCAAGTTATTACCATGAAGTCAAGATATACGAAAACATTTTAGATAAGCTGCTTGAAAAATATAATGTATCCTCTTTACCCCCAAAGAGTATATTACAGATGGAAACTTCTGGTTTTGAGGTCATTTATGTACAACACCAAGGTTAAGCCAGAGAAATTAATGTTCTAATTATTCATTATCTAAAGATAATGATTTTTGAAAATCCATCATTATAAACTGCTTTATGTGTCTGTCAGAGAGGGAGGGAGATGGAGTCTTTAATCCCTTCAGAACATCTGTACATGAAAAATGTACTATGGAGCATTGCTTCTGCATTTTTAATTATCTAATTATGTTTCATCTTTCAAAGAAACTGTCACATCACCAGAAGTCTTTCTTAACTATTTGAAAAAGACTGAAAAATTATTTTAATTGGTTTTTCATTTAATTACTGCAGTTGATAAAGATGAAATGTAGTCCATAAACTTTTAGCTTAAGAACATTGTGCTAATATTTTAAACAGGCAGTACTTTTTATTTTTAGATTAAAGAAATTTAGGAAAATAGTTTTAGCCATGGCTCAGACCTCAGAGTACCTGTCACTTGCTTTATCTTCATCTCAGTTTACTATATTTTTTAAAATTTCATCTGCATTTTTTTTTGTTACTCCTGTCCTATTTAGCTTTTCAGATTCTCCTCCTGCATTTCCTATTTTGCTGCTATTGCCTGTTTCTATTATCTACTTTTGTAAAGGAGCAACGAGCAATCTATTTCATATCAATGAGGTAGGATTTTTTTCATGAAGAGCAGTGAGACCACAGGTACTTAAGTACCTCATGCTTTAGAGGGAAGAAAAGCAACATGTAACAGGGAAAATAATGTTACTCCTGAATATCATGCAAAGAAAGAAAAATGAGTAGCTAATTCAGCTTTCTTGATACTGAAGAAGGTTTCCTTCAGTGTTGAGCTACACATTTTTGTATTTTTCATACACACACCCACTTCCCCAGTATATATTTTCTTGATACAGATTTAGCATTTACATCCTTTCTATGTTTGGTACACTTTAACAGAATGTGTACGTGGCTATATGGAGTCAAGTCTTGGTCATTTGAGCTGTTTGCTCTTTGATTCACATTAGCCTTTCCACATCAGTTTTAATAGCAATAGTTAACCCTGAACAGTGCCCCTGGGGTGGCTGCTTTTGTGTTGGTTTCATTTTATGATTCATGTCATTAGCTGGCTTCAGGCTGATGGTGCCTTGGGTATGTGCAGGCAGACACACAGGCTCCTACATACAGAGACAATTCCTCTTCTTGTTTCAGAGAATATAAATTAACTTGAAATGTTCATGGCAAATAATAAAAATCTGCTTATCTTTTGCTTGGAAAATAGTTAAAATCTGCTTATCTTTTGTAATGTTCAGACTTACTTTCTGCATTGTTATTCTTTTGTTTCATGGAGAAATGCTAGTTTTACAAGTTTAAAAATTAGAAATCTCTCAGAGCTGTGAAAATTGCACAATTCAGTGGTCAGTGTGCTCCTGAGAAAAGCATTTTCACAACCCAGATTGTGATATACTGTATTCCGATATGGAAATTTCCTGATCTTCCAAAATAGGGTTTTAACCAGTTAAGCTCCCAGAGGAGGCTTCTGTAACACAATCTTCCCCATTCCTTACCTCGGTGAGAGTTTGCACGCTGGACACAGTGGGGCTGGGATGGTGTCGTCCCAGAGGGAGCATCTGTGTCACTGAGTGGCACTTTCATACAGTATAGGAATATTGTCAACAACAGGTATTACCTACAAATGAATGATCTTCAAATATCTTAATACACCAATAGGACTCTAATATGGTGACTTGACAGTAGAAGCAAGGGGTTTTTTGTGATTCTAATAGCTAGTTCATAGATCTAATATATGATCAATGTGCATGTTAAATCAATATGTAGTTCCAGTTGGTACAGACTGTACGAAATTATTATTTGATGATGGTCTAAAAAATTGTTTTGACTAACTAGAGAGAATTATGATATAGGATATATGTTTGTCCTTTGGTTTGTAAAGCACCATGCTCCAATTAATTTATTAAATGCTAATGAATATTTATAAATATTTATTAAAAATTGTAGGGTAATTTATCTTTCAGCAAATGTTATATATCATATGTAAATATAAATATATTTTCTTAGAATGACAGAGAAATTTGTAGATAAGTAATTAAGTGTTTGTATTTATTGATTATATATCATATAATACTAATAACAAGACACTTATTTTTAGAAATGTAATGTTTCTCATTATAAAAATATCTTCCCTTTGGTCCAGAACTATTATGTGTTTAGGAGATTATTAGTATTCATGAGCTACCTCATTGCAAAAGGGTGCCATAGGGGCTATGAATTAGTACGTGATGCTGCATTCAGCAGGAGAGAGGGGAAGCGCAGTAGCTTGTGCTGGTGGGGGCCAGGGATTCTGCTGAAAGATTCAAGTTGCTGCAACTGTCTGCAAAGAGTTTATATCATCATCTACACAGCAAGGAATACAGGGCATCATTTATTTACTCATGGCTTGCATTATTGGAAAAATGGGTGGAGTGAAAATGAGGGATCATAAAAATAAACACCTAAAGTATTTTTTTATACATCATCATTAATTCTAAGAGAGTGAAGGAAATGCTGTAATTTTAGCAATGGCTAATCATTTCAGATTTTTTCTGTGAAAGGATATACTTCCAGATACTACATAGGTGAGTTTATGAGCAAGTATTTTCCTAGCTTTCTTTCCACTGTCTTACTATCTTTCTTTTTCAGGTGGAATGTGCAGGTATTTTATGTAATTACTTAGAGATACTGAGTGTATATCTATATACCGATTTTCTCAAATGATTTTTCCAATATGCTTTTATGGATCTTGAATACATATATATTAGTTATCTGTACATAGAAAGATATATAATGAGTTATTACAAGTACTTGGCTTTGTTTCAGTTCTATATAGTTGTGTGTGCTGTACTTTCTCATAAACAAGTATAATCCACAATGTCCTTGTAGTGTGCTCATCTTATAGAATTTGTTTCAGGGTTAATTTTTATGCTAGCTTGTAACTCTACTCTTTGATTAAGTTTTTTGTCTTAATAGCTCATTCTTCATTCCCGCAGATACAACTTTCAGGTAGGGGCAGCTTGCAAAACCGAATGTGTTGCTTTCTTTCAAAACTCTGATGGCTCACGTGAATACAGTCTTGATGTTGCCTTGTGTAGTTCAGATACCACTTTAGATGGGATCTATCTCAACTGCGTAAGTTTTGGCAGGAAATACAAGCATTTTTCTCTTGGTAGAGGGAGCAGTGTCTTCCCCGCTGATGCAGGAACCTGGGGGTGGTGTCCAACCCCAGTGCTGGGAAGGCTCCTCTGCTCTTGCTGGGGTCAAAGGAAGGTTTTCTTTAGAGGTTAACCTAAATTTTTAAAAATGAAGTTAAAACCCCAGTGACTTCTTTTCCATGCTGAATATCTGTGAAGTAATACACAGGCCCGTATAGATTGCCTGTAACCACTCTTAATATGCACATCAATTATGTTGTTATGACTGTAATTAGAAATTCTTAGAAATAACATAAGACTTTTGCTGAACTATTCATCAGAAGAATTGCTAAAGATCATAAAATAATTGTAAATAAAAATTTAGTGAATTAGTTAATTTATGACTAAATGGACTATGCTGATAAATATGTTACTCTTCATTATCCTGCTACAGAAAATTATCTTAATTTATTGTGTTATGAGAACTAGGTTTAAATATAATTTAATAATTTACCAACTTTAGCCACAAGCCTGCAAAAACTTGCATCTGCATTTAAATGATTGTGTTAATAATCCCAGCAAGTGCAGGAAAGGAAATAAAAATTTAGTTATGTTATTATCAGAACAGTTACGTGCAAAGGGATATATTCATGCAGGTCCTTTTCTTCTTTGTGCTTCATAAATTAAACTCTAGTGAAGAAAGCAAGAGTGTGAGCTAGGAGCTTTTTCTTCAAGTGATAACCAGTAATGTAATGGAAAAACATTGTGTTCCAAGGGTACTCAATTAGATGTTATAAGAATGCTGAATTTTAAATGCCCATTCTTTTGAGACTGTTTCAGTAAATGAAAAATAACAAACTAGCACAGGAATTAGATGAATGCAAAGGAAACTTAATCTGTTTGCTTTGTTCTGACAAGAGGAAGTATTGGACAGCTGTAGTATCCTTGGTCCTATCCCATTATGCCCATTTCTAGCAAATTAATAGCTGTTTTGTGCTAGTACACTAGAACATATTTCCTAGGAAAGTAGGACTTCATATTTGCAAGGTAAAAACAAGTATAAGATTAATTTGAATTCTAGTCCACTAAAATGTGTTCTTGAATACTTTAGTGCATCAAGCAGCTTGTTCCGTTTGATGGTGGTGGTGTTTTTTCATCTGAGCTTAACAGGAGCAGATCCTGAGTGCTGAGGGTAGTAAAAAGCCTATGCAGAGGTTGCTAGTGATCTTTCTATTAAGGGTTGTCTATTCAAAGACTTTACTTTTCTGGCTTCATTTTCAAAGAATGCTGTCTATTTTTACATGCTCTTACCTATGGTCACACGTTAGTAATTCTTGGTAACTGCCAGTGAAACAGGGATACACTGTTTTAATTATAGTTTAGGGATACACTTTTTTATACTTTCCTGGGTCTGTCTTGGGACAGGAGTGATTCAAACTCCAGCAGGGCCCAGATCCATAGAAGTGGCAGGATATCATCTCTTTTCCCATTGACCCCTTCATTTCTCCCTGGCCTTATTTTCTATCTGTCTGAAACTTGCCATGACATAAAGCCTCTAACCCCACTCTTTCTAATTTTGTGTGGGGGAGAGGGAGTGAGGGGTGGATGTGAATGGGGGACAGGAGCAGGTCATTGCATCTGCTGGGAAGGGAACTTGCTGGGAGGGACAGCAGGACTGTTGGTTAGCAAATAAATTTGACTTCAAAATACAGAATCACTGAAAAAAAAAATCCTAAAATTAGCATGTAGGTCTACTAATCAGCAATACAAGATCAAGGAATTTCCTATATACCTGGCTGATTTAACAACTGCATCTGAAGTGCGTCCAGCTACAACTTAAATTTCTGTGTCTCTACAGAGTGATAACTTTATGCTGCCATTAGAGCTAGGGCATTGCTTGATCATAGCAGACTTAGGGCTGTGTATTAGTGCGTCCTATGTGTATTTGAGACTGTTCTCTAGACCGTGTTTGTGAACACTTTATCCTGCCTCTATGTACAGGCGCAGAAAAAGGGTTTGTATAGAAACATTCAAATGCAATGCAATAGCTAAAGGAACTCGAACAGAACTGACAGAGCTATTCATCTTTCTGTCAGTGAAGGTTCTAGTGGGTTATTAGGGATTTTGCCGCGAAATTTTTTGGCCTCCATACTGTGATTAACCCTTACCTTTAATGAAGTGAGAGAGTGAAGACCTAAAATATCCTACATATTACATTATCTGTGTGAGAAGTATGAAAATTTAGATGATGATATCTTCATTTTTATTAGGTCTTAAGGCTTTGGTGAGCAGTACTGATAAGATGCATATGTTAAACTACTGGCCTGTGATAATTTTCTTTGGTTGTAAAATTGCTGTTTTATTTGTTACCGTATTGTGGGGATGTAGACAGGAAGGCTTCACATAACTTTTAAATATCTCTCTGTCGCTCTGAAAAACATGGGAAAGTGTTCGTTCTATTTATTTCCCTGAAAGAAGTGGAGAACAAACAATAGTACTGGAAATATGTACTCCGAGGAGCATCAAATTAAGCTTTCACTTGTGAACCAAATAAATGGAAGTGTATCAAGACTTAAAATTAATTTACTGATTAAAAAAAAAAGCTTTTGGAAATGCTGTTGCACAGACAAATTAACATGTTTGTTTTTACTTTGTAACTGTAGTACATTTACTCCTAAAATGCAAGGCAGACGGATGGGGACTTCAGGGAGAATCACTAAGAGCACAAGTGTGAGCGGAGAGATGTATAAGTTGGAGCACATTGATGGGAGTCAGTCGGACACAGCTGTCGGCATGGTTGGAACAGGTGGGAAGAAAAGGCGTTCCAGCTTTAGTGCCAAAGTGGTTGCCATAGTGTCTCGAAGGAGCAGAAGCACATCTCAGCTTAGCCAAACAGGTGAGTGAGACACACACTCTTTGGAAACAGGATTCTCACCAAACATGGTTTACCATTACTTCATCTGTGGCATCTGTGTTACATGTATATGAATATAGACCGTGCAAGAGAGAAGATTTTCCAGCTGTAAATAAATTTCTGAGATATTAATTTTCTTCGATTATTAAACATCTGCAAGAAACAATATGCAAATGCCTTTTATAATATGTGCCATAGTTACTTTCTGTCCTGATCAATGAAAAATGTTGTCTCTTAGAAGCCTTGTATACAGGTAGGCCAGGAAATGCAGAGATAGGTAGGTATCAGCAGTGGATAATGGTTTGGCTAAGACCAGCTATTTATGTATAGGAAATTTCTTTTGGCAGAAGACTTGAGTATGAATGTGGGAACTGAAATCTGAGCAAATGAATGGCAGCTATGCAACTTGGATAAAAGGTTGTACCTGTAGTGGCATAAAATATGTTTTTAAAAACTACCTTCATTTTCTTAGCTGAGAGTAAATCCAATACTTTTTTTTTTTAAGTAACACCGGCAAATTGGGGTCAGTGATTTCAGATAAATTAGATGACAGCATGATGGTTCATTAGGAACATAAGCCTTCCAACTCTCTATTTCAACTTCAGAAATCTTAAAAGCTTCATATCAGCGTAGCCTCCAGGAACAAAAGCTCATACAGAAAGATACAAAAGGGAAGAAGAATGTTTTAAAGTCCTTGTCCTGCTCCTGAACCCCAGTGAAGACTTTTGCTTTTGTCTTCAGTGGGAGCAGGACCTGACCCCAAGGGGTCTTTCTTCCTAAAAAAAGGAAAACAAAGAGGAAAAGCTTCAGACTAGCATAGAATGCACTCATATTTCAGCATTCCTCTTACATAGTCAGGGTATCTAAACTAAGGTAAGTAACAATATTGTTTATTTATATCATCAAATATTTCACTCCTTTCCCCTAGTTTTCTTTTATTGCCAGATGAGCAGTAGAATTGATTCTTTCACAATGTAAAGCTTGGTCAGCTTTAATGAAAAGATTGTTATACTTTTCTACACTACTCATGAATTTTAAGCTGGAAAGTATATGATCATGCAGTTGAACCAAATGATAAATGAAACAGGTCTATTTGAAGCCCAGAACTGTAATTAATATTGTATTTCTCAAAAATGCACTGTGACTAAGTATGAGACTAGAATATAGATAGTTGTATACAATAAGAAGCTATTTTAGCTATGTCAGAATCAATGGTGTGCTCTGTAAGTAATAAAAAGTGGTGTTGTATTGTGGGAAGGATTTCTAGGTTGATGTTTCAGTCCACTTCCTATATATACTTATATTAAGTATTTTACAGAACTGTTTTTGTGGTTTGATGTGGCATTCCTTTCTAGCTCCTAGCTCTCATTGAAATAGGAATTGTTGTGACAGACCAAATCTTTGCTCCATCTTACTCAATAGTCCAGCTCTCACTGGGAACAAGGACTGTAAGCCCAAAGGGAAGGGACCAGACATAGGATGACTTGCGTTGCAGAAGCCCTGACTCACTCTCGTCAGTGAACTTAGTACATAACTTAAAATCTGAGCTATGACTTCCAAATATTTCTCAGTATCATCTATTTAAAGCTCAGATTTTCATGTTCTTCACAGAAAGCTACTATAGATCTCCTAATTTTGCTTGATGTAAATTTCAAAGCAATAGGAATTTTGCAAGGAATGGAACTTCTAAACTTGTAATGAAACTCAAGGAGCAAATCAAATATGAAAAAATTGATTATATATTATTCATGATTGTAAACCAGTTCAGAATTAGATTTATTTTGTCTTGTTGTGACTCAGGCTAAGAGTACTGTCTGTGGAATAATCAGAGCAAATAAAACGTGTCATTTTTTGTCAGTCACTACTTTTGAATTTTGTTAGAAATCAGTGAATTTAATTAACACATTTTTTTAGAACAATATACACATGAGACTTGATAGATTTTCCAAATGACGTTGTAGACTACATACTCATATGCTAAATCATGGACCCGCTTCCCTTCCTTCCTATACTATACAAGATGAGAGGAGAAACCTAAAAATGTCTATTTCATTTTAATGTGTTGTACAACTTACTAATGTCTCCACTATTGAAAATTAAAGAAAATTTCTGTTATGACAACATAATATAAACTGGGTACATCTGTAAAATTTATTATGTGAAAATTGGTTCTAATAGCCGAGTTCTGAAGTAACTGATGTGGAGATTTATGGACCTCCAAAAGTGGTGCCAAGTATGAACTTCTGGGACAGATCTTCAGGAACTGAAGGTGTGCTCTTGATGCAGTATATGTATTTTAAAGGAAGTATAAGAAATACAGAAATAAATGTGTAGCCTCCATAGGTTGTTCAGGTTTTTTTCCTATGACTTGCATGATTGATAAGTAAGGCAAGCATGACACAGATAGTTATCTGTTATGGAAAACTCAAAATAGATGATCAGAAATAAAAACGCAAGGTTTTTTTGAAAAGCATAGGTTCCATATTTTTCTGGAATGAGTAGATCTGAAATTCTAGTTTACTGCTATCTTCAAAGCCAGTAAAGTTCATTACTGTCTCACTTTATTCACTTGAAGATATGGTCAAAAAGGGCTGAATTCAACTTTTAGTAGGTAATTCTTCCTTTTAGCATACTGCGAGGGTTTGATGCTATTTAAAAATGGAAGTGGTATGTATGGAACTGCTGCAAGGTAGCTATTATATCAGATTTGATTTTCTATTCAGTTGGAAAAGGAGTGTGCGTGTGAGAGCCTGTGCATACATGCTTGTGTCTGTACACACACACACATGGATTTCTTTGCACATATGGGGCAGATCCACTTGCATGTTGGAGTTAGAAGTAATTGTTATGTTACATACCCTGTTCAATGCTGTTGGAAAGTATTTATTATTTATATGTGCCTTATAGATGGTCAGTGAAAGAATTGTTTTCTATTTTCATGTAAATCTGCAATGAAATTATGCATATTTGCCGCACCTTCCTTTTGTTTATGTTTAAGATTTCATAATAATTTTAGTAACTGTTCTGTCAAATCCCTACTTATTATGTATTTGTTCATTGTACCCACAAATTAGATAGATTAGGTAGTTCATCAGAAAAAGTTTATAATCTTCTGACAATATTCATAATGAAAATCCAGCTTTTCTTAGTTATCACAGTTAAAAAGAAGAAAAGGAAAAGGGGAAAAAAAGAAGCAAAACTCCCAAAATGACCACAGAAAACTGAAAATATCTCCAGCATCCATTTTAGTTACAATCCAACTTTTCTAGCTTTCTTTGTCAGCCTTATTTTGGTAAATAAATATATACATGTATACAGAATAAATATATAACTGCAAGTTTTCTGAATACAGCAACTAAACTTTAAATCACAGGAAAATTATAGAAAACTAGATTATGATAAGAAATCATCATCTGTTGTCTTGATTTTGTGTTACAACTCTCTATTCCCCTCTACAGAAAATCTTATCATATAGTTTCCATACCAGTGAGTGACTGAGGCCACTATTGATCATACAGCATTTTGATTTGGGGTTCTAGGTTTGTTTTGAATGAGATGAAAACTTCTGTAATAGGAGGGAAGAATTTTATTACAGAATTTATACCATATATAGAGACATAATAATGCATTTCAAAGTGGATAGAGGTAATGGGGAGGGGTATCATCAGTAAAATAAGTTCTGGAGAGAAGGAAAACCTCAATTTCAGATAAACAGAAGTATTCCCATCCCTGGATCCCTCTCAGTTCTCCTAGTACATGCAGACAAATAAAAGCAAAGCAAAACAATTCCTTAAGAATTGAAAGAAATTTCAATTAAGAAATTGAAATTTCTTAAGAAATTAAGAAAGCAAAACAATTCCTCCCCTTTGCTTTGTATTCCTTGGTCAGCAGATAGTGCTTCAGAAAGATCATCTGTTTGTAGGAGAATACTTTTCTTCTCTTTAAGTGCCAACAGTGGCTGGCAACTATTTTGACACAGATGAGAGTGGAAGATATGTAGAGAAGGAGAGCTAAGAAGCTTAGAAGAACGGGCAGCATTTCAAGTCTGATATTACACTAATACCAGGCCAATTTTCTAAGTGAAAGTACCTTGCCATGTTTATGGTGTGAACCACAATGAGCTTTTTCTGTGTAAAAACCAAAGTTATTTGCTTTCCATCCTCTGCTGGTGAAATTCAACGTCAACAGCCTGAAATGAAGCCATAGGCATTAACATTTCAGAAACAGATTATGTACCATGAAGCTGAGCTCAAATCAGGTGTTGTCACAAGGTGAAAACAGAACGAAGAAAAACTCTTTTCACTTATGTGTGTCTCTGAAGTGGATACTTGGAGGGAATCTTGAAGTGTTTGTCTGCTTCCCTCAGGAAGTAACTTGCAACCTGAACAAAAACACGTGACAATCTTATAACATATTTCCGTATGTAAAAAATGGAATATCCTGCTAAAGTATATTTTCTGTCATTTTCTGTAATTTCCCCTATAAAGAAGTGGCTTTCTCTGAGTTCTTTTGAATTAAACTCCGAATTCCCAATTTCAGATAAGATACTGTCATCTAAGTGAGGAAGTTGTCACTGAGCAGTGACGTTCTGATAATCGTACACCCCACAGAATATTTTTGCTCCTTTTGCGAGCTCACTGCAGCTTGAAGAACTCCTCTTCATCCAGTTGATTGCCTCACCCTTCACCTTCCAAGACTGGTCTCAAGAAAGTTTTCTCTCATGGCTGGATGACTGAAGTTAAGTCTTCTTTCTAAATAGTTCTAAAGATTTAGAAGAGAAAATCTCATCCATTACGCTGTTGATGGAGAATATGATGATTCACTGGAGATACTTAGTGACTGTTAATGAGGACTCCTATGCTGTGTAAAAAATAACCTTGCTTGGAAAACATGGAAATTTAAGCAAAGCAATGCAACCTTCCAGGCTCAGAGCTATATCATTTCAGAGTAGACACTGCTATTAAAAACAAACAAACAAACACAAAAACCCCAAATAAACAAACAAACCAAAACCAACCACAAACAAACCAACCAAACAAAAACTAAAACCACAAAACCCCACCCCCCAAATCTGTTAATCTGTTTTTCTCAGTCTTTTTTTTGGAAATGCCAATAGGACTATTTTTCTGTCCATCCTTGTAGTAATTTTATGATATAATGAGAGATTTCCTAAAGGTCTAGATAATATGGACAGAAAAAGCAGATAATAAATGAGAAATAAAATATGCTGGAGAGCAAAGGCCTTTGGGATATGGATGGGTTGTTTGTTGTCTTTCTTGAGAACATAATTTCTTCTTTCCATAATTCTGTTATTTTTTTACAAGGGTTATGACAACCTTTTAATGCAGTGGTCAGGTTTTTTTTTTCCCTTGACATTTCATATTGATTGCTTGATTGATTGAATGACAAAGATGCATTTCTGAGCATGATTCTTGCACCTCATAATGTGACTTTATTTTTTTATTACTCTAGTGAAAGAAATTGTGCTTATTTGATAAGAAATGAGTGCTAGACAAAAGTTCAAAGGACTTATTTTATCTAGGATTCAATAAATCATCTATTATTATTAGACTGGGTAGAAAGCATGGGAATCAGTAAAGAATAGTGGATGTCAGGAAGAAACCGGTTAGGAGGGAGGCATCAATTTGTTTTATTAAAGCAAGCCAGAGAGTGTCTGCTACTTGAGTTTCTACGACAAAACCCACAGGCAGATTTTGTTAATATTTTATTGAGAGCTAGTGTTTATGCTGCTAGAATATGATGAAACAGATTTAGAAAGTATGTCAGTTCCTGGTAATCTAGGGGAAGGACTCTTGGGGATGGTCCTGTGCACGGCCACGAGTTAGACTCAATGATCCTTGTGGGTCCCTTCCAACTCAGTTTAGTCTGTGATTCTACGGCTGATGAACTTGAGGATAGAATAGTAGAATTCAGAAGAACTGTGACAATGCAGATTGCAAATTCATTCCTTTCAAAATGAGTAATGAAAATTTCCAGATTAAAAAAAAGGCACGAGAGTTTTTGAATCTAAAGGACAACACCATCAGAAACTGCTATAATAACAAACAGGTATAAATTAGTTACAAATAACTTTTATATTTGTGTCAAAATTACAGTAAAGTTCCTAACAGAACAGAGTGAAGTATCTTAAACCTCTCAGAGCATTTAGCACAGTAGGGAAGCAGACTTTTTTTCTTGTTGTTTGCTTCTTATCTAGCATAATATCCTTTTGCTGTTTTCATTTTTCTGATGTTACTTTTTTGTATTGCTATCTCTTGTTCATCCAAGTGGAATGCTACAAGATATCATATTTTCTAATGGCAGATTCAGAAAATTATCTTGGAATTCAGAATTACCGTGAGTCTTACAGCTAAAGAGTTACCTCACAGATTTAACCAGGTCTTCTGTAATTCACATATTGTTCTCTGTTTTTTTAGAGGAGCTTTTCCAAGTACTTGCATGTGCTGGGCATTTATCTCTGCAAGAACTTATATTTACACATGAGCTTCCTTACCTACAGATATCTCTGTTTTGTTATCTTTAGTCTGTATGATTCGAAAATCTTTTCCTTAACTTTACTCTGTGTTTACTTGAAAAGTAACTTTCAGCAGCCTAGCAGAAGGGTGGGGGTCTGTCCTGTAGCTCCCTCATTAGCCTGGTTAGTCTGTTCAGTATTATCTCTGTGTGAGTCTTCCCTATCTGGGTTGTTATTTTCCCCAGAGGAGGCCCTTAGAGCTCGCTTTGCATAGTTGTGATGATCTATGAAGACAATGGCTCTCTTGCACAAAAAGAAGAATGTAGGGAGATTGACATTTAGAAGGATTTCTCTTTTAAGCCAATCTAAAAAAAGTCTGTAGTGAGGCTGCAGGGATGGTCATGGCGCCTTAGGGATGGTGACAGGATCTGGGCTCTGCACCTGACACCCAACAGCAAAGAGCAACCCTGGTCCCAGCAAAAACTCTGAGCTGCTCCTGCACCCAAATCTTTCTCCAGCAAGGGGTGGTGGAGAAGGAGAGGGTGATGAGCAGTGGATGAAGAAGAATATGGTAAAAAAAGAAAAAGACCTGATTATTTTTGTAAGAGGAACTCTTTGTTCTAGTAACTCTTTGTTCTTCGAAACTGGTGAGTGAATGTAAGCATGTTCTCTTTTATTTACTGTTGCCGTCTTGTTGAGGAATTCACTACCCTTAATAGAAACATTGTTCAGTTCCAGTTACTCATCTTCCAAAAGATTTCCTAATAAGGGCTAGTATTTTCAAACAAACGCCCACTGCTCTGCTGAGTTAGTGTTACATGTGGTTCTTTTCCTTTCTCCTGAGATGCAAATTGTGACTTTTTCTCCTGCTATGTAGTTGCTTGACTTGTACTCAAAAGTATTCCTCTGCTTTTGTGTTTGCAACTTCTCCCTAGATTTTTAAATAGAGATATTACTGCAGCAATTACTGTACTTAGGGCTATTTCCAATTTATAAGTAGCGTGGGGTTTAGGAAAATTTATAGCTTTCCCAAAGTATAATCTTGATTATGCCTAAACTATGATATGCATGCCTTGTATGATTTCAAAATATGTAAAATGTCTTTAATAAGTGTAGCTTCACTGTTATGTTTATATTGTATTTTCTTATGAAATGTCTTATAAAAAGGCCTACTTACAGTTCTATTTACATATTACAGTTCTACTTACATATTTATCTGAGCTCTGTTTAAAGAGGATTTTTATTTGTTTCCTTATCTGATCCACACTGTGTTCACAAGCTCTACTTTGTGCAAGTGTAGACACAGAATTGAAATAATACCAAAATTATGACAGAAGAAGGAAATAGAGTGGTGCCAAAGGACTTCCAAGAGGGAAAAAAAATTGTACTATCTTCACATTAAAAATTTCTATGTAAATGTCTCTCTTTAAGAGAATGTCAGTCTAAAACTTGTATTTTATTACTCTTCATATGCTTCTTGCCTGATTAAACCCACAGATTGTATTCTGGAACTTGTAGAAGGTTTTAGAGTACCTGCAGTCAGAGGAAAACTCTTCTTCCTCTGCGGCACAGGAATTCATTCCTTTCTCACAGAAGAAAAAAGCCCTCTTTGTTTAGAGTCAGATGATTTAGCTTAATTTCGATAGACTTGATTTTTTTTTTTCCTTTCAAAAGCAGTCCTTTTCTTATCTAACATAAACCGTATTTGTTTTTTTTTTTTGATGAGATAGCCTGTGCAACACAGTATTCCAGATACAAGTATCATATCTCTAAATCCATTAGGGCCAAGAAATTATATGGTTTGGTATCTTTTAAAAATAGAACTGACTTTGTAAAAAATATTGAAGGGTTTTTTTGGGGGTGCTTTTTGTTTTGGTTTGGTTTGGGCTTTTTGTTTATAGAACATTTCTGAAAATCATACGTTTGATGATAGGGTATTGGTGGGTGGAGTTTAAAAAAAAGTGCATTTAGTGAATCCAAAGAAGCATTAGATTTAGAGACATTATTTTAATCTTATTTAGCACTTTTACATGTGAATGTGAAGATGAGCTTTGAGGATTGTTTCAGTAATTTTTTTCTGGCTCGGAATAGAACTATTAGCAACAGAATCCAAATAAAAAGCAGTAAATCCAACTTAGGGCAAAAAATGATTGTTTTTAAGGGGTTTTCAAGAAAGATAATAATTATGATAATAATAATAAAAAAATAAAGCTTGCTGCTTTTACTGCAGCTGATTGTGTTAGTGTATTTATAAAAAAAGCAATACACGTATATATAGGGTAGCTAGTAGTCTACAAGATAATGGCCCTTAGATACTCCAAATTCTGTACCACAAGCAATGAAATATGCAGAACTCAGTAAAGTTATGGAAAAATATTCATATAACTTAAAAAAATTATAAATTTTTTGCAATTTATTAAGATGGATGAAAAATTATTTCCAGTCTAAAATTTTATGATTTGATCTTGAAAGGACAAAATTTAGCTTGACTATTTCCTAAAATATGAATAAATATTAAAATGACATTTTTAAAAAAATGCTAACAGTGTCAGAGCAGGTATCAGTTCACAAAACATTTCAGTGTTGCTGAATCTTTTTTTTCTTATAAAAATTTCAGCTGAAAACTTTCACTCAGCTTTGCAGAACCCTCTTGGTGCATAGTCTCTCCAGTAGGAACTCTGCGTATGGATAGGAAGGATAAGAGGAATGAACTGTACACCTGAGGTACAGTTTTAAAAGCAACTCCCTTCTCCAGAACTTTTTAGAAATCAAGAAGGGAGATTGGGTTCAGCTGGCTGAGACCCAGGTAACAGCAGCACTGCAGGACACAAGTGGACAGATGATAAACAAGGACAGTCACTGGCCTTGGTCCCACATGCATCAGTCAGGCAGTGTTTCTGCTCCCCAGGGCTATTGGCCAGTCCAATGTTGACTTTGTTTCCAAGAAGAAAAGGAGCAGCAGTTTAATGTAAACTGTGTGACAAAGGAATTAGATCTCTGACTGTACAACTTCTATTACCCAGAGTACTCTTCATACTTTAGATGGCATATAAATTAAATTACCATAAATAATAACCACTTTGGCAAGTCTTAATATAGAACAAAGATAGAAGAGATGAAAACAAGAACTTCATATTACTTGCTAGTCCAAACTTGCTTCCTAACAACCGGTCTGACACACAAAGAGAAGGGAAAAAGGGGATTGAGGTGCCCAATTAATTTCTTCTTCAGTACAAAGCTTGGCTCTGCAGTGGCATCTGCTTGCACTTTGCACGTAAACGTGGCTGATGAGCAGTGGCTTTTATCTCCTGGGAATGTCTGTTCCCTGTGCTTGTGAATGGCTTTCATCAAAACCTACCAGATGTGATTGCTTTCTCAGCAAGTCAGTCAGGGACCAGTGAGAATTTAACAGGTTCATATCTGAATACATCCTTTTATTTTTATGCTGTCTTTTCCTCTGTACATGTACTGGTATTTAAAGTATTTAAATTAAATTTTAAGTGATTTTTGACCACTCCATTTGACTAGCCAGTTTATTGCAGCTGTTGCATTTTCTTCCAGTTGCCAAGAAAAGACAAAGAAAAAAACCATCCCAGGAAGTTAGAGATGATGGGATCTCTAAGGCACTGGCACACTGTCAAAGCAAAAATATTTTCTATCAACTGTGGCATAGTTTTACCATTTTCATTAGGCTTTTGAATGTTCTGCCAGCTTTTCTTTATTTTGATAAGCAATTTTTAGAAGTGATTTCCATATAACTCCCAAAAGGGGACCAATAGTGAAAAGTGATGTTTGTTTATATCTGTATTGATTCCTATGGTGTTGTTAGGTGCTAAGTATGTCAGTTATTTGGTATAACTTACTCTGAGTATGACATAAAAATACTGTGCAGTGCTGAAGTTGAATTGCTGTTTCCTTTTGTACAAACTTCAAACCTCAGTAACAGTATGTGTGGCCTCTGTGTATCCTCAGGTCTGTCTCAGCTTGCTTTAATTTACTGAAATTGGACAATTTGTTTAGATTTTCAGACTGAAGTCTACAAATATTTAACTGCTGTGTCATAAAATTAAGACATTCAAAAGGCTAAAAAATTAAACTACAGTATTTGTTCAATGAACTGTTGGGTTTTTATCCTCAAAGTTACCTTGAGAATCACTTTAAAATTACTTAATATTTATAGACATACTTGATGCTCACAGACAGACATTCACATATAGTTTACTTCATTTACCCATACAACCATTTTTCATATTGCAAGAATTCAGTTTCTGGTGTCTAATCTCTCCAAAAGGTTCACTTTGCCAGGAATCTTAGAAATGAGATGTTTTTCTTCTCGGAAACTCTAGATGTCTGACAGTCCACGAGAAATTCTCTCTGTGATGGAAGCTTGACTCTGCTTCAGGTCAAGCCAGGTCAGTGCTAAGCCCAGAGGAGGCAGTTGTCTTTCTGCTTTAATTCTGTGATCTGTGAAGCACTGAAGTTTCATGGTTAGATAAGATAGGGTGGCTGCCCAAAAGAGTTCCTGCCTTTGAAGCTTGGGTTAACTGGGTAACTTTGATTTTATGTTGTGCTTAGAAAATATCAGTGTGAAACACTACTAAAAGCCTGGGGGGTGGTGGGGGTGGTGGTGTGTTAATGGTAGATTTTGTGTCACTGGGAAGAAATCAGTGTCTTGGGAATCCATTTATTTGTGGTAATGTCTGTGGTTTCAGAACAGAACTTGTCAGATTGACAAGTTATCTTAGCACTGGTGCATGCAAATGGATTTCCTGTTTACAAAGCAGGTTAAAATATCCAAAAGCTCTTTCAGGCAGTAATCTCAGGGTTGCTGTTTTGATTACTTTTGCTTTCACATGGCTCTTGGTGGCTTTATTTATAGCTCTACCATTTGATTAGATTTGATGGTGTGAAGTGTTCTCTATCAGAACATGGCCAGACTTAAACACTGAATTAATTAGGGATAGATGTGACCTAGGATTTATGTATAAAAGTAGATAAGTTTGACCCATTACTCTGTCTTTAAAAACTATTCTACTAATGATCTTCTGCCTGAACAGCTCTTTTCTGGAGTTCATGGGCAGGGCAGGGTGAGGGGATTTCTTTGACAAGGCTCATCTGCTTTCTTTATTCTGGACTCCAAATGTTAACTGGGAAAGATGTTCAAGGGGCACAGAAAACAAACTCCAGGTTTTATACACAGTGGGATTGGTTTGCTTTTTGCATAATGAAAGTTCTCCATTGAAGTAGTATTGGGAAAGGAATCATTTACCAGGAAAACGTTTTGAGGGAATCAGCTGTCTTTAACTTAGAGGCATACCATGTTAAGGACCAGGTTCTTCTGCCTAGGTAGAGGTACTCCACTGCACTGTGAAGGGGTCACTTCAGAAAGGTCACACACAGGATCCAATCTAGTAACCAATCCCTTTTTCTGGAGTCTCAGTAATGGTCCTTGTGAGGCACAACCACCCCAAGAGCTGGGTTTGAAAGAACTGAGTTGCAGTTATATTGCACTTACTTTTCTTTGGATTTTGAAAAATTCACAGCTCTGGCTACGTATCACAGCAAGAAGAGAACTACCATCTCTAGCATGTGTTCAGGCAGCTTTAATATATTTATGCAGAGATTGCAGTCACAGGTCAGGAGTTAGCTCTTAAGAGTAGAATCTTTTTCATTGAGTGAGGAATCTAGGAGAAAAAGTGAGTGAGAAGGTGGCACAGAAACTGTGATGAGTTTGAGTAGCAGTTTACAGTTTTCTTTAACAGCGTTTACATAGTTGCAAATACAGTTTTATTTATTCTTGCACAAGTATTTTTATGCTCCATGCCTACATATGGGCCTTTACCCTATACTCTGCTTCGTGGGGATAGCTATGTTTATAGCCAACTTGGGAACCGTGTCAAGAAATTTTATGGGATCCCCTTTTAGCCAAGGTTCATGCTCTTCCAGTCTGCCTCGCAGTAGTTTCTGGTCCAAAGTTTGCCCATGGCCAAAATCCCAGGAGAGTGACTTTTCCCAGTAATCATCTTTAGATTGTAGCAGGTTACCACAATACCATTTAAAGTTTACTGATTTGGGCCAGGGGACACTCTGTAAAGGGCAAAAAGCCCCTCTCCACTCCTAGTCTTTATGGTCCAGAGACAAATCTTTCTGTGCAGATGCTGGTGACTGAATATTTGACATCATGGATTGTTCTATTTTTAATTTAAAAAAATAAAAACCCCAAGGTTGCATCTAGAAAGACTTAAGCACAAATCCTCCAGACAGTAATTCCCACTGCTTAGCTCTCAAGGAATCCCATGAGTCCATGTCTTGTGTTTTTCTCAATAAACCTACGTGATACAGCTCTACTTCAGGAGCTGGAGAGGGATTGTGGGATATAGAACATGAACCCTGTCCTTGACAACTAGAAAGGCACCATTCTTCAAAGAAGTTGACCAGGAGCTGTAATCACAAATGGTGGGATTAGTCCAAACAAGTGTAAGTGTCCACAACATAGCTGTCAGTTCATCACTTCAGGCTTTCATTCTAGCCAGCAGAGAGAAATGTTCACTTCTACCTATGCCGTATCCATCCTCAAGTAAATGTCTGAAATAGTGAAATCTAACTGCCCCCTAAAATGTCTGGTTTTCTGTATATGTTCTAAAAGGAGTCTGGCACGACTAGCTCCAGTACAACATCTATAGACCCTTGAAATTCAGTGAGATGAGTCCTTCTTAGCCTGTGCCCAGCCCCTTTTATTTCTGCTCCCAGCTCTTTCCTTGGTCCCCCTCAGAAACAAGGGCGTTCAGCTGCCCCAATCCTTCATATCCTGTAGCTGAATCTTGCAAGGTTTTCTGTTGCCTGTCTTGAATGAAGGAGAGGCAGAGGGCAGAGTTGCCTGGATAGAGGAGGTCTTACTTAAGAAATAACCACCTCTGGGCTACACAAAGTAGCCACTTTCCTGTTCTTGCAGCTCTACGTGCAATAAGCAAACTGTGTCACAGAACCAGGCTTGAACCTGATATTGCTTGGTGATAGCAAAGTTCAAATTACAAATGCAAGAGTGCCTTTGGCACACTTATTTTCCATAGGTACAACTGTCTTAAGATTTCTGATTCTATTTTTGTAAGCCAGGTAATGATCTTGCTGAGATGCAGTAATTCTCTACGCCATGAGTGGTTTCTCTCATTTGCTATGCTGATTGCTCAGCATCCATAAGATGTAAAGTCAGTTTTCTAAGATTCTGTGTGAATGTTAATCAAGAGGCACAGTTATATGTGTGTGTCTGTTTTATATTTTTGTATCAATTGTTTGCATGAAAGGAACCATTAATATGTTTATGTTAAAGAAAGTGAGGTTGTCAGCCTGAGAAGTAGTGCCATGAAAAATCTTTAAGAAGTCCATTGGTTAATTGTTTTGAATGTGATCAAATGTCTGGTGATCTCCTTAAATACCCTACTTTTTCTGAAGAGCAAATGTCATCATCAAAATTAATACTATGTAATTGCTATGAATCTTTCATAGTAACTATGAATCTTTCAGTAACAAAAACTGAATACCCATGTAAATGGAAATGACACAGTGAATTGTAAATTTATTGTAACTTGAATTAGTTGTGCTCTCAGCATAACTGTCATGATCCAAGCCTTTCATACATCGTCATTGGTCAAGCAGAATATGTAATACAGCATACGTCCTGTGATACAATGTTTATGATGAAAATGTAAGTACTTTAATAATATTCTTCTTTTTGTGTACGATTAATAAAAATATTACTTTTTTCTAGGATGTGATACTGCCAGTTTCTGCATGCTGGGAATATAGTAATGCTCTTAGTCTTCAAAGGGCAACTGGGGAGCACAGCAAGCTGCAGTGTGCTGTCACTCACCCAGTTCTGCCCTGTGCCTGGTGCTGGTGCACTGAGCAGTAAATAGGTTACCTTAGTCTTACCTTGTGTGCCAATGCTTTTGTCGATACTATGCTTTCTTAGTATTGTTTAAATATTACTTTTTGCTTATAGTTGCAAATAGTCTGTTGCTAAAAGAGCAAAAAATACTTGGACAGCATGAAGTTTAGTTGAGTTAAAAGTGAGGAAGAGAAACAGTGAGGCAAATCAAATGTCCAGCTGGATCAGTGGTTGATCCCATAAGAAGGGAGGCGGAATGATGATAGAGGAGACTGAGAGGGGATCTCATGAATACATACTTTGAATATCTCAAAGATGGGTGTCAAGCAAGGAGTAACAGCCATAAACTAAAACATAAGGAGTCCCACCTCAACATGAGGAAGAACTTCTTTACATTGAAGGTAGCAGAGCACTGAACAAGCTGCCCAGGGAGGTTGTGAAGTCTCCCTTTCTGGAGACGTTGAAAACCCACCTGGATGTGTCTCTGTGTGACCTGCTCCAGGTCACCCTGCCTTGGCAGGGGGTTTGGACTGGATGATCTCCAGAGGTACCTTCCAACCCCAACCATTCTGTGATTCTGTGATATCAATTTAGTGTGACAAATATGACATCTCCCGACTTTCTTCTCATGTTTTACTCTTTATCTGTGTTCATGTGGTGCCCATGACTACAATATTGATAGTACTTATGACAGAAGCCGTATGCCATAGAGAAGTAGGATCATCAGTTTTTGTAAAAGAACTATGAATGAAATGAAGTTGCAAAACTGAGAAGTGAACATTGATGCTTTGCATTGCAACATTCCTTTTTCACTTAAAGAGCTTCCCACAGGCATGCCAGTCAACATGTTACATGCACAGGTAGTTTCTCTTTATGCATAAAAATGGTCTCTGTTGGTGGGATATGCTTATTTTTGAGCAAACTCTTGAGAGTGTGATGCTTAAGAGTCCCATTGATTTCAAGGCTTAAGAATTTGGTAGCCAAGTAAGACTGTTCTGTAGAATAAATGGATGAACTTTTGCAGATTTTTTTTCTGTTGTCCAAAGTTTTCTATTCTCTTAGAGTTGTAGTAGCAGTATAGCAGTCATTTTGCAATCCCAACTGGAGCAAGAACTGCTGTGGCTACTATGTAAATATGTACTGTTGAACTTCATAGTGCAATTTATTTTATGTGCTCTTAATTTATGTTCTGATTTTTATAGTTCATGTCAGACCTCTTTAAAGTAGTGATGGCTCTTTGTTCTTTGCATTGTTGGCAGCCATAGACCTTAAAGCATTTTACAAAGGAATGGTAAGTGCCATTGTCCCATTTTATTGAGGAGCAAACTCCAGGACTGCAAGTGATCCACTGAAAGTCTCACAGTCTGCCGAAGAGCCAAGACTTCCTAACAAGCTTACAACTGTAACTGAGAGTTTAAAGATGTTAGTAACTGTCTGTTTACCTAGGAACATGTGATAGGAGAAACAGTAATCTCAGTAATATAGTGTGCATGCATGTCTGTAACCACTTGTGCGTAATCTTTAGACAGGGGTATTGTTTTAAGGAAAGAGTCTGTGAGACATTAAATTTCCATACTTTAAAGCGTGTCTCTATATATCACTTACATATTAAACATGTTTAATAATGTTTACAATATAAACCAGGACAGTGTTAGCTTTCTTAAAACTGGAATCTCTGGCTGATGCCTAAACAACGTGCTAAAGTAGGACTCACCTCTGTGCTGCTGGGGTATAATGTGGGTTGTGCATACATTTATTCTCAGCTTCATTTAGCATCTTGATTTCTTGTGTCCTCCCAGTAAGAATGTTTCTATTTGGGGGATTTTAATTAATTACTCTTTGAAGGTTACTTGCTTTAAGGGTAAATACCATAGATCACTCTCTGCAGTGTGAAGTTAGCTAAATGAGCAAGTAGTGGTACCTGATTAGTTGATGTATTTTAGTGATATTATAGAAGGTATGTTGACCACAAGCTGAATCGGGACCTGACAGTAAGAAGATTCCTAAAATCTTTTAAGCTGGGAACTCGGTTGAACTGTGAAGAAATGCGTAGGATATGTGAACAGTTCATTAATTAAATTAAAACAGATTCATCCATCACTGGGTTGCCTTGCAAATGTGTATGTTTATATTCACATCTCTTTGACTGTTCTTTTAGCTTATGTTTTGTACTACAGAACATAGCATGGTGACATTTGTTATCGTACTTGATGGCACAGTGCTGAACTCTCTGTAACAAGATGTTTTTATTCCAATTGCTAGGTTTTTTACCAAAATAATAGATTATCACTGTCAAAATGATCTTTAAAAAATACCTGAAAATACTGTGGTTACCTGCCTTGCTGAATAGGAAGGTGGTATAATAAGAGATCACTGAAGTGTACACAAGATGTTCTTCTTTCCCTTTGTAATTCTGAAGAAAAGCAGACCAGAATTTCACCATGATTCTGGGTTGGTGCTTTATTTATCATTGTGTTGTTGGGATGAATAGAACAGAACACAATATAAACTCACAGATTGAGAGTTATATTAAAAACATAGAACTGTTTTACATAAATCATATCCTACTAGCAAATATTTCAGATTTTCAGGCACCATTGTGCTGGAACAGGAGCCTATAGGCAAGTTAACTTTGGTTTCTAAGTTTCTTTTCCTCACTGTTGAAACAAATAGTGTCACCTTACACACATATTGGAATTTTATTTAAATGTGGTTCATTAAGTATCCTCATGATGGTGAGGTTCAGTCCTATGTATGCTTCACAGGGAATAGCCCCATGGCGATCTACACGTGATGAATGTGCACTGGGTGAAAATTCTGCATGTTTTTGTGAATGTGTAAGACAAGGAAAACCCCCACTTCTCCTGGATATAGGGGAAAAGAAAATATTCATCAACACCATGTACGCAAAGTTCCTTTGAGGATGATAGAAAAATGTATAGAGAAATTAAGGCCTTTGAAAAAGTTTTGGTCTTCATTGGGCATCTTCCTCTTTCCCAACGTGGCATCACACATAATGCAGTCTTCAGAGAAAGACCACCACTGGACAAGGGTTAGAAAGATTGATTTCACTTAAACGTTTCAATGGAAAAAACCATAAATTATTCTAAGAATTTTTCTGACTATATATTGGAAGCTCTTGACTTGAGAGAAATGCTTTCAATTTTCCTCTAGAATATCTTCTTCTTGTTAAAAATTAAATACATATATTAGAAGGTGAGGAAAATAGGCGATACCGTGAATAAAAATATCCTTTTGAAAACAATATGCAATCAGGCACATTGTATGAAAGTATTATTAAGTAAAATAATTTTTATATTTGAGTCATTTTTCAGTGACATTGGCTCCTGTTACCACTGAAATGCACATTAAAACTGACTTGAAAAGAAAGTGGAGATTGTGTTCATTACCTGTCTTCAGTGCTGTCTCACTAATAGGGAAAATCTTGTGACTGCAGACTCTTTTTCAAAATATTCTCCTTCTAATACCTGACATTCTAGTTTTGATATTTTTCGTAGCCTAAAGAATGTGTGTTTAATAACATATAATCATGGTGATTTAAAGGCTGGGGAATAGTTATTACAATGTCTATGTATGATACATAAGTTTATTCAAAGTCACTTCTACATTGTTCTTATTCTGGCAGTAGATAATTCCTTTAATTTATCAAGGAGCTTCAAAAACTTTGTTTTATGATATTTGCATGCTCTTGATGTCACCTTTCACTGTGTTTTTATTAGAAGTTGCCTGCCAATTGGGTAATTGTATTATGTCGATCCAGAACTTACTTAAGTCACGAGGATAGTAATACCAGCTTTATATAAATAAGCCAGGGTTTATGCATATTTTATTATTTGTTGTTTTATCTCAAATGGTCTGTCATATTAGATTCTGTTGTTCTCATGGAGTTTAAAAATCTCATCTATTATAGAGGTTATAATAATAAAACTGCATGTTTCCTTAAGCAGTATTTCCTAATAATAAAGCAAGATTGTGTTTTGATCTTAAATATTAATTTATGTGATTTTGATTTATTTTGTACATAGGAATCTTTTTTTTCTGTGCATTTATTATGTTTAATCCTTATTTTGACAGCATCTTACCTGCGTGGAATTTATGTGTCTTGCTTTTGCCTGCACTTTAACTGGCCATTGCTATTTTTATAGCAACCTGTACTCAATAGCAGCTATCCTCTCACACTTCGAACACACCCAAAAAGAACCACTCTCGTTAATGATCACAATAATCCTAAGCAGCAAATAGAGCTTTATCTGTCAGTTCCAAGAAAAAATACTATCTGAAATAATTTGTGTAATATAGAGATAATAAGAGATTAGTGCGTCTGTTCCAAAGAGCCTGACCTTCAAACCATTAGCTCTGCAAGATTCAAGCACCATGGTGTAATCCTGCTATGAAAGGCAAGTTTGTTTTACTTTTGTATTTTATGATCTTCATCCATGAGCTAATATATATTGAAATCCCTGGAAAGATGTAGTACTGCTTGGCTTGAGTTATAGAGTCTAAAATTACTGTAAAAGGCTGGTTTTGTTTAACCAATAGTAAGCCTAGGACCGTGAAAATGAGGTTTGTTTATTATATTTTAAATTTGTGCCATGTACTCCGGGGATCCATCTTTTTATATGCTATCCACAAGTAAATTCAGAATTTGAAATCTGTGGTTCAGACTGGCTGATTGATTATTGCAGATTTTCATGTTTGTTATAATGGGGTGGATTTGAAAATTTCGCTTCGGACTGAGCTGTGCAATTTTCTGCTGTCCTTTCTCATTTTCTTTGGTGCCGATGATGTGCAAGTTTTGTTTTCCAGTTTATCATTAAATGGTTGCCATTTCTTCATCTGTGATAGGTTTGTTAGTGCCCTCTGTATCAATACAGCAGGAAAATTAATTGCTCAGTTTTAGTGCCTGCTTTTGAATATGTAGAGAGGAAAATGGCCTGTTAAATAATTCAGAAGTAGTGAAATTAGCTTCATATTGTATTTTTTGTTACTAGCATACATGCAACAACATTTCTGGATATTGTATTAGTTCAAGACATGTGCCTTTGATCCTTAAACTTAGTAGTATTCATGCACAGTTGCATTAAAAACTGTATTTCACATAACCTGTTTTCATTGGCACAGCAGTTTGGAAGTGTTTTCACTTCAGAAATAACTAGAAATTTGGGATGGAGTCAGTTTTTTCTGTAGGGGTAGACTGTATTAGCACCACTTCTTTTTTTTCCCCATCTCATTCTGCCTTGTGTTTGAAAGGGCTTTAAAATTTTGTAAACACTCACTGTCTGCTTATATTTATTGACTGTAATTCAGATTCTCTCAAGTATTATTTTATAATATATGGCTAATTCTCCATTGTGCTTATGTTTCTCTTAGCTTTTTTATCATGTTTGTAATAGATTAATTATATGAGAAATCTATTATAAAACAAGCCAACAGTAACAATAAAACAATCTTACTTTATAATAAAAATTTAGCGTAATTTACCAGAGAAATCACAGACCAACTCTTCATGTATTGGTGCAGTTTTTGGCTTGTGTCTGTCGACTGTTGTCTCATTGTCACCTTTCAGAAAGGCAAGTGCTTCCTTGCTAAGCTAAGTTTGTAACCAAGAGAGGAGAGCTGGGGAGAGTGAGAAACGAGCAGCCATAGGGACCTGCAAAAATAACATGTAATTAATTGTCTTTGATGGCAAAATGCAAGGTGTTACAGAAAATCCTGCTGTCTCACATTGCTCCCTACCTCGCCCAGATACCAAAGCAGTACTGATGCTGTGACAGGTGTTTTGTGCTGATATCTGTCTGTGGCACAGTTGAAATTTTATATCTTGTCAGTAGTGTTTTCCTCAGAGCGTACTTGATAATGGACATAAACCAGCAATATTGGATGCAAACCTTAGGATTTCATAGCAGAGTTACGCTGGAGCGTTCATTTGGGGAGATTGGCTGAACGATCTGTCTCTAAACCAGGTCTTTGTGTGTAGTTGTCCACTTTCAATAATATAAACACAAAGGGAACAATTATATCTTACAGTTATGCAGTGTTTATCTAGCACAGATCCGCTGCCCAAGTCCGTAGGTGTTTTTACCCACACACAGCTGTAACTAATGCAAACGAGTCTGAGCGTAATGCCACAAACAGCTCTTTGAAAACGGAAACATTAAGTGACTGTCTCTCTCACGACCTACCTGTCTTAACTACTACTGTCAATAAAAAGCTGTTTCAAAAGATAAATTTTGCACCAGGACCACTATTAGCTAGATTTGAACTCTAGCTGACCAAAAGAAGGAGCCTCTCCTGAGTTTTTAGCCTCCCTTCTGGAAGTTATTACCTGGGCTGACGTCAAACATGAGAGGTATGTCTGTAAGTCATCACAACCTAGCCGGCTTGAAACTTTAGATAGTTACATGTTCAGAGAAATTCAAAAGCAAACATTAGCACAGGTACTTTGGCTGAAAAAGAGCATGGTTATAGTTTACTGTAGCTGAAACTTCAGTGGGATCATGGATGGTGGTGCAAGGGACAGCAGTGCAAACAAGGTTTGAAAGACAACATGCAAAATTTTGTCTAAATTTGTAGAAAGTTTAAATAAAAGTTTGTTTGAGGTGTGGTACTTTGGAAGCTGCCAAAAAAAAATTACTTTGTAGAGAGTTTGAGGTTCATATTTCTGGATTCAGTGGCGGAAGAACAAGCCAAGTTTTTGGTCAGCCTTTATGTTACACATCCAGAAGAATAAGTCAAACAGTTTTAATCCTGGAAAGGGGGTTTGGCCATCCAAATAAGAAATATTTGGCGTGATTTTTCCTGGGACTAGGAGAAGGAACATAAAGGAGGAAAGGCTGTGACCGAAGGGGCTTTCTGAAAGGCTATAGAGCCATGGAACTTTCCCTCTATGTGTTTTTTATTTCAACTTTAAACCTCCATAGAGTTTCCCTAAGCAAGAACCTGGGTGGGCGGGAACTTCTGTACACTTGACACAAGTGCAGTGCTTTGTGTAAAACTGCTCAAGGTGCCAGGCACAAGCTGAAAACAGGTTTTGGGAGAGTGACATGCACACATTAGCAGCTACCAACATCAGCATTTCATTCCTACCACGGCATTGTACTGAGATAAATCTTTCCATTTAATTGTATTTGGGTTTTTTTAATTTAACACGCATCATGAGATAATTACATACCATACAGCTATGTGTTTTTCAAAAAGGCAATGTCAACCTCTTTCTGGTTTTCTAAGCATCATTTCTAAATTTATCAAGAAGATAAAAATTACTTCAACTATTGCACTAAATAAGAAATCTGTGCCTAAGCAATGAGAATACATGGACATTTCTGCGTAGGAGTGACATGAGATGTACTGCATCACTACTGGGGAGGATTTTGAGTTTGTCACCTCTATAGTATTTGCAATCATAAGTCCTGTTATGTGTTTATTAGCTGAAATGAACAATTCAACTTGTGGCATTTTTCTCCTTAATTATTTAATGATACTTTAAATAATCAGAACTTTACCATAGCTTGAAGATCTACAGAACTGTATTGCACATGTTTTAATTTTTTTCTCATTATAATTCTGTTTGAAATAGTTCTCTTCTTTTGGCCTGACAAATGCTGAGTAATTTCCTTTCTCCTTTCTGTCTCTAATCACCCTGAGAAGGCACCTTGGTCTCTACAATTTTGAATGCAAAGTTGATAAAGGTGTGTGTTACATTAACTGACTCTTAACCAACTGCAAAGTGAAAGTATGATAAATTTTTAGAATAGAGTATTAGAGAAATGAAACAATTTGACAAAGAAACAAATATTGCAAAGTCTGTTTCTTCAAAAGGAAGTATAAAGATGAAAGAAGTAATTAAAAAATGAAATTCTGTTCTCAGAATGCACGTGGTCATTTCAGAGGCAGTGAAAATTTTTTAACTCTGCTGTGCTCAAGTCCCTCTAAGACAGTAACATCATTTAGACTTTTCTGTTGCACAACTGTAACTTAGTATTTAATGCTAATTTGATGTTTTGTCAGGTTTGCAGTGTTCCAGGTGGTTTTGTACCAAAATTCATGCAAAATGAGTAAAAATCACCAGGACAGAGAAATGTGATTCTGGATTTATCTGACTCCTCATCACATTTTGACCAGCAGCATTAAAAAAATACATTGACCAAGGTTGCTAAGAATATTTTGTGCTCTTCTCTGCTTGCACATAACTAGAAAATACACTACTGACTGAATTTTTTAACCTTTCAGCAATATATTATGAAGTACTAGCTGGCAGGTAGTTCAGTACTTTTTTCACTGCAAGGCCCTGTAATGTAATCACAGTTGTAAAAGGAACTTGTGAGTGAAGCAACTTGATCATTCCTCACAGTGCTGCAGTGCCAAGTGGTTACAGGATAACGAGGGAGAGGCAACGCCAGGACTCCAAAGGTTTATTCTACCCAGAAACGGCACAAGTTATTTAAACAAAGGTGAAGCTGCTTTAGGTGCTGGCTGCTTGCTAAGGATTATATCATAGCCAATGTTTAATTTTGCTTAAACCAAAGGTAAGCCTGTATTTTCTGTGTTTTACTGTGATGAGCCCGTTCATGAGTCTTGCTTTAGCAATGTATGATAGTCTAGAGTTATAACTTTGCAATAATACAGTCACTAAAGAAAAACCAGAGTTGGTGTGATACTGTGTTGATCTGATACATTAGAAATGATCTTTTAAAGGCAGGTTAGTAACATTTTTTAAGGGAAATGTGATATCCACCTGGGAGCTGCTGGTAGTGGTAAAATAAAACTTAGAGGGCTTGAAAGTTGCAGTCGGAGCAAATCAAACTACAAAGGTAAAGCATTTTCAGATCATTTCACTGGTTGGTAATTGAGATGAATAGGAAGGGATTGTTTCTGAAGCTGTAATGTCTCCTGATTAGTATGCTGTGAAATTAAATTAGGGTTGAGATATTTAGAAACTGTTCAGCTGTACAAAAAGGCATGTAACAGGCTTTTGCTGGAAGATACTCTAGCAGTAGTGGTTTTGACAGTTTTTCAATTTACAGTTTTTTTGGAGGTTATTAAAATAATTAGACTTTGGGCTGCCATCATGTACAGCACATAGTTCTCAGGAAACTTTGAAGATGCACAGTAATAGTGAATTTATTTATTAGTGGTGCCTTATAAATTTTCATATTGGTGGTATCATCTTGTAGAATATTGTCTTTTAGTAATCATACTGTCATGTTATGTTTTTAATAATAAATACCGAACTATTTGTAATTGTGAAGACTCACTTAAAAGGTCTCAAATTTACTAAACTTTTAATGGCTGTGTAAAACCACAAAAGACATCAAGTTAAATATATATAAATTCGTAATGAAATAAAATGTTGGTTTAGTTTATCTGAAAAATCTCTTCTATTTTTTTCTGCGTTGCATTTCATTTTCCTGTGCTGTATTAACTGCAAGCTGTGTCTCAGCACCCTTTCCTTGGACAAATGTTATCTCTATACCATATGTCATTTCTCTGAGAGGGGTTGGCTGGTTATAAATAATGTTGTAATATAGGGCTGTGTTTTTATGTAAAAATGTTATTGTTGAAGTGCTAACAGCTCTTCTGAGCTTCTTATTTCTTTCTGTCTTGCATTCTCCCCCCGTCTAACAAAAAAGCCAAGAGTATATGAGAAAGTGAGTGCTTGATATTTTATAAACTGTTTATATAGTAAATAATTTGTTGGAAACATGGCTTTGTTGTTTTACTAATTGAATTTCATTGAAATAGGCTTTAGGAGTTGAAGAACCTGGCATGAGTACCTATTAGTTTCATTGACACATTCTGCCTTTATGTAGCTCTTTGCATATGTGTGAGGAAGATAATTAAGATGCTTTCATTTCTATATGTTTATAAAGTGTGCTTAGCACAGTCCCAGCAGTAGAAACTCATTGCTATAGGTCATCTTTGATTGCCTCATTTTGGCTGACAGACAGTGGCTCTTTTCATTGCAAGTATGTGGACACAACAATTAATCTTCGTAAAGTAATTTCAGAAGCCATAACTGATCTTTTTCTGACCAGATATCCTTGCTTTACCTTAAGATACATGTGTCCTGGTTAAACACAGGTCTTCTTCTCTGACATGAAAAAATCATGAGTATCAGAATAAACGTATAAAACACATGCTTGTTTCTACTTTTTTTTTTTCAGTAAATTTGTCTAAGACATCTAAAGGAGATACAATTTGTAAAAGCAACTGCTTAAGGTTTTGAGACCATTGTCAGGTAGTAAACAACAGCTGATTTTCCACTTCTTGTTTGCTTTTGTTTTGAGCATGGATCTATTCCTGTCATTTGCTCTCAAAGTGCTATGTCAGTTTCATGCAAGTCACTAGGAGCTGCTGGATAAGTAAAGCTACTTTGAAATCTAAAACTGTTAAGAGTCTGAGTCTGCAAGTTTGATTTTCAGTGAAAAATACAGTCAAAAGGTGAGATTCTGCTGTACACTGTCTAAAATGCCATCAAAGCATTAATACAACCATTGACAGAAATTCAGTGAAGTCTCCTTTTGTTAGGATTGGTGCTTTTCGTTCCTTTGCTCTACATATGTCAGAAAAATACATCATGTATATGAAGGGACTAATTGCATTATCTTTTATGTATTATCTGAAAGTATTTATTGGGAGTGAAAGGCACTTGCCAGATGAGTTTGTGAATTTATAAATATAGTGAGATACAGTTTATTCCAAACTTCTGATAAAATTTCTTCTCAATGAATTGTCCCAGCTGAAAAGGTGAATATTCTTTCTAGAAGGTTTTGTAATTTAAATTACAATAAATGCTGTTTGCAGATTTGTTTTAATAAATAGAAATGGGAAGAAGTACATGATGGTTTATATTTGGATTTTAAACCTCAGGATATAACACCGCAGAATATCAACAGCATTCTCCTTTCTTTGAATATATTGCGTGATATGTGGAAGAAACACTTAAAAGACGATTACTGCAATATTTCATATGTCTTTTTAGAAAGAGCATTATATTCAGGAGAGTGTAGCACAATACACAGAATGGAAAATACAGGGGAGTATTGCATGATATAAAGTCTAGAAACTTGTATTGTTGAAACTTGTATTTAAATGTCAAATTTTTTACTATTTATCTTCTGTCCATAGTCACTATGCACTTTCAGTCTTAGTTATCAATCTACTGCTGAGTTCGTCTGAGAGATGTACACATATAAAAAAACAAATGCTCTTTGACCTATTTATTCTTTTTATTCTTTCTCTGTTTTAGTACTATAAGCGAAGGGGCACTTTGTCAATTCATGTGTAAATAAATTTCGTTGTCGTTTAAAAGCACTACATGCAGAGCGAGGGGGATGCTGCAGAACTTGTAACTCAGCAGGTCTCCAAGCAGCTAAATTTGAAGTTGTAAAAATCACTAACACATCAGAAAGGACCAGAATGAAATGTGCCCTTTGGCTTTTCTTTTTATAGATCTTTGAATTGAGGTTGACCCTTACTTTTCCAGTTGGCATAATCGCACCGGTGTCTCACACAGTCAGTATACAAACCAACCATATGGTCACAGTCCTGCCAGGTTTCAGTCAGAGCTGGCTTGGAGCTGTAGTCTTTTGAGGCTTTCTTTGGATGCAAGAGCATACTTGATACTGCGAATGAATTGCCCTTGAGCCATGCAATGGCACTTATGATCCCTTTCATTAGTGGATTTAGCAGTGGTGTATGCTTTGTTCTCTGGTGTGTTCTTTTGAACCAGTCATGAATTTTCCCATACTCAGGTTCTGCATGTGTGTAAATTTGCCTCTTTTTTGGGTGCTAAGCAACTAGTTGCCCTCAGGTATGATTCTGGGCAACGGTCACTTAAGGCACCTCTCCCTGTAGGCAGTACATAGAGGGCCATGTCAGGATTGTCTTCTGCCCTACAGCAGTCTCTAACACTGTCCTACTGACTGAGCTGCTAAGCTCATGTCCTTGCACAGTCTTGTATGTGCCCTAGCCTTGACCCGTGGCATGTAATATGCACCTCGGCACCTTGGATAAAAGCTTTGTTCCAGCAGCCCCTCTTGTCATTTCAGACTTCCTGCACTGAAACAAGAGCAAAATGTAGTACCTGCCTCCAGGCACCACATGGAGCACAGAGGAAAAGCCAGGCCAATGGTGATGCCATGTGCAGTCATGCCTTTGCTGAGTCGGGAGGTTAGGAGGCGGGAATGTCCTGGCATTGTCCTCTCTGAATTGAATGCCTTTAGAATGTAAAGCTAGCTTTGAGGTATCTCTAGTAGGCCATCTTAAATCTCTAGATAATATATTGACAGTGATATAATATATTGATAATAATTGACCCTTTCACTATAATTGTGTTGTCAATAGCTCCTGGCTCCTAGCCTTGAGAGTGATTAAGAAGTACAGAAATTTGGGAAACATCAATTGCTTTGATATTTTGTGGAGATGTAAGGTAGAGCATACTTGCTTTTTGCTGTGCTTGGTTACTCTGGTCAGGGTCTTTGTTAACTTACTTTTGTCTGGGAAAACCAAAATCCGGCACCAGTTTCTTGTCAGACCAAACAGGAATCACTCTAGGCTATATTTATAATAAGTAGACGGAAATAGCACATTGCACACACTCATCAGTGTGTTATAGCAGGACTGCTACAACAAGCTTGTTGATGAATTGCAAAGTGCTTACAAGCTGTGTATCTTTTGTAGCTGCAGGTGGCTGCTTTATGATGCTTGGCATCAATTATTAAATCTGAAAAAACGTTCATCACAGTTGCTTTGTAGTAGTTTTTCTCTAGTTTGTACCTGTTAAGCCAGGTGTTCACATGTAAATTATGCACATCAGTCTGCATTCCTGCATGCAGAAATCCTTACACAATTGACACAGCAGAGAAGCAGACAGACCATTTTGGAGCAAATTTTACCTCTAAATGGTATTCAGTATAGAGACATATTCAGCCTGCACAATGATATAGTGTAATTTACACAGTGCAGGCAAATAACTGTAATGTATTATAAAATTTAATTGTACGTATCAAACTAATAAAAATTGAGAGCAGGATCAAGCATTCTCCAGTCGATATCCTGACAAGAGCAGAAAATCTTCTCAGTATGTCACAGCATAGATATTGAATATTTTATGAACTTGTATTATTCATGTAAAGACAGCATTCCAAAGATATATGCAGAGCTGTTAGATTAAAAGTAATACAAGATGAAAATGAAAGGTTTTTTTAAAAGTATTATCAATAGCAGGGAAAACACTGGTAGTTGTTTGGATCCCTTATTTCATTGTGCGGTCAAGGCAGGACTGGAATTGTACCCCAGAGTGAGTTTGTGTGAGCAGGGCACCTTTAGAAATAGAAGCAGTTCCCAACTTATCTGCATGCTAAGCACCTCCCTCCCTGGCAGAACTAGGTTTTGCTGAGTTTACAGGAGCAGACCAACAAGATAAACCATCTCTTGACTTTTTGGGGTAAAATTGGAAAAATAATGTATTATATCATGTAAGTTATGAGATGCATAAGTGACCAAGGTTAAAACTTCCAAAACCTGTGCAACAAGTATTTTGGTTCTTATCCATGGGCAAAAGCAATTTTCTCTATGCCATAAAATTCTTGTTATGTTTTATCATTCTGTTGGGTTACTGTTATGTTTCTGATTGTACTTCAGAATATTAAGACAGAGGTTATAAAAGTAAATAAACTGGAGGACTCTAGTTTTCCTGGGAAGCATTGTGGGTATTAATAGCAGTTATAAGGGGAGGCAAAAGGATGCTTTTTATCTTCAACCTGAAAAGAAATAATATTGATGAGAAAAGAGGAAGAAGTAGAATCCAGCACTGTAAGACAGAGAGCAGTGACGGAAAGTGCTTGGAAAAAGACAATCTGGTACTTGCAGCTCAGTGAGACAAGGTTTTGGACTTGCTTGTGGCCATATACAAGGATTCCTGCTTCATGGTCTGTGCATTTAAAATCTGTGGAGCAAAGAAGAGTGTTTAAACAGCAATACCAATGTTATCCATGACAATGTAACAGTACTCTTTAAAAAAAATACACCTGCTATTTTCAATCTCTACTGTGGCTCAAAGCTAAAATATTAATTTTTGTAATTTAGTCAATGAATATTTTTTACAGTGATTATTTCTATGACTATATTCATTATCTGTCCCAACAACCTGGCTCTCATGCCTAAGTTTCAGCACCCACCATGTTGTCCAGGTGGTCCAGAACAACATCTCTTTACCAATTTGTGCCAAGACCATGATGGTCTTGTAGCTGCGTCTAGAGTGTCCTCATTCACCTTTCCTGAGCCCTGAATACTCACAAGCAACCCTATTCAGCTGAACACATTTCAGGCTCTACCCTATTATATCCTCCAGGTTGTGCTGACTGATCTTGCTGGCTCCAGAAAAGTAGGCAGTGGGTAAACCACATAATCTCACATGCTTTGTAGGAGCAGATGGAAACAGAGACACTTTCAGACAGGTCCTGGCAAGAGAAAGAGTGAGAGTGAGAGATTGAGAAAACAATATGGGTGGAAAATGCATAGCTACAGAAAAACTGAAAATCCTGCTTTGGAGTACAACTCTGTGCGTGGCTTATACTTTCTAGGTGCCTTTTGAGTTATTTTTGAGGCTCAGCCTGCCTATCAGCATTGATATGCTGAACACACCTTCAGGTTCTAAAGAGAAAGTTCAGGACCAAATGTAGCATTTGGGTTTCTAGATACAGAGTCACTGAAGCTCCAGCAAATCTCTTCCACAGCCACCTGCACTGTGTAAGAGTGGACCCTGGCCTGCCTGGTGTACCTTGCCTACCCTCCTCTACCTCACATTTAGCAGCACTGGATAATGTGTTTTCAGCTGACCAAGGACTGAGAATGTGGATGAGCTGTAGTGGCCCACAGGAAAACCTCAGAGCTGTTGGCCTCAGAGGGAAGGAAAGGGTCTGTGGAAGTAGCTGATCTCTTCCACTCAGAGGCATTTGGGTGCTGCTTAGTGGCCGTAGATAAACAATCCTGGTCCAAAAAGCTTGAGAGAGAATCCACAGCCCCTTTAACTGTGGGCATGTCTCCTCTAAGCCCAATATACAAATTCTTTCACTTTGGCCATGTTTGCTGTTTCCCGGATAGCTTCAAAGAGGTTCTTCTGATAGCTGCATGGTGTGATTTCTCCTTGCCCTCCACCGGCTCTGCAGACCCAAAGAGCAAGGCCCAGCTGATCTCCACAGCCTGTTTAAACACCCTGGGCAATGGGCAGGCTGTGTGGGTGCTACAGAAGTCTTAAGTTTTATTGTGATGAATAAGATCTGTCAAGATCTGACAGTTTCAAACATCAACAATGTGCCTGTGAAACAGGAAGGTGAAAAATTTTCAGAGCAATTCAGTCTCCACAGCAAGTGGAGATGGAAGAAATATTTGCTTTTTCAGATGCTTCCCTGAGTAGACCATGAAAAAGATGCATGCAGACTTTGCAGAGGTGAATAAAGGAGCACTTAAATGAAGGGGAAAATGCAGAAGAATATTTTAGCATGTACTTATATGAAACTTTGCCAAGGCTATTACTTTCTGAGAGAAAGTGATGTTACCCATTGTACTTTGGGTTCCTATTTTGAACTAAATGAAAAAGACCAGGACACTGAGTTTGAAGACAACACATGTTATTACATCACATGGAGACTTTGGTGGAAGAAATTTAAAGATCACTGAGAACAACTATCATCATCTAGAAGTTTAATTTCTGCTGTGTGACAGCAGAATTCACTCTAGATCAGCCATAACGCATAGAGAACCTCTAAAGGACTGGAAGCTCTTCTTGCTCAAGGGAAACATGAAAACTTCCGTGTGAAAATCAAATTGCATTTTAAAGGATGTGGGATAGCAGCTTTACCAAATGGATGAAGTCTTTAAACAATTTCAAAATATTTACATTACTTTCTAATCTTACAGTTGCAAGCCTAGAGTTTGATTGCCCAGAGAGGTTGTGGAGTCTCCTCACTGGAGATATTCAAGAACTGTCCTGACACAATCCTGTGCAATGGGCTCTGGGAAGGAGGGAGGTTGGATCAGATGCTCCACTGCTGTTCTGTCCAGCTTAACCATTCTGTGGTTTCCCAAACAAATTCCCCAAGAGTTATTTCTGTTTCAGAACTGCTGAGATCATAAAAAAGTTCACTGTTTACTTTGAAGATACTTTGTGGTGAGAAGTAAGATTTTGCCAAGTCAAAACACATTGTTATATTTTTGATACTAAGTATCTTTGTACCTAACATTTTTCTGTGGATAGTATGAAGGATTTTTTTCTCTTTTTTTATTTTCTGTGAGAATTGTAACTTCTTTTGCAGCCACTCAACTTAGCAAGGTGGCTAGAGGCACATTACCGAGTATGTGGTTAGTAGACAGTATCACAACCTGTCTACATTCCAACTGTGTAAACGTTATTAACAAGACATCTAGTTTCTAACAGTTTGCCCTCATGAAGATCTTCAGGTTGCAGCCTTTTAAAGAGAAGCCATTTCCAGTTTGCAACTGAGGAAGAGAGATTGCTTCTTCAATCAGAATAGTCTTTTTATGTTAGTAAATAGTAATGACTAAGTCAGATCACTGTTCTTGTGCGAAAACTGCAAGGGAAGGCTTTGCTCTAAGTTATTCTAATTGCCACTTCTTTTTCTCTGCTTTCAGAGGCTGGCAGCAAGAAGCTAAAGAGCACGATACAGAGAAGCACAGAAACAGGAATGGCAGCAGAGATGAGAAGTCGAATGGTTCGACAGCCAAGTCGAGAATCCACTGATGGCAGCATAAATAGTTATAGCTCCGAGGGCAAGTAAGTGGCATTAAAAATATCAGTAATGTAGGAGAAGTTTCTAATGTAGTAGAAGTTTCTTTCCCATTACTTGGGATGTCCCAAATTCTAGCTGAAGGGCGTAGCTCTGTGTACAGATTCTTCCTCTTGAAACATTTGAAAAACTGAACTATTTTAGGTACATAACACAAATTTCATGGAAATTGAAATTGAGAGAGGACTTCTTAAGAATTCTCATTTTCCCTGTCATCCAGTGAGGCATTTTGTTCATCAAAAGACAGCTAAATTAAGACTGCATTATTCGAAACAAAACACAGGGGTACTTTTTCTTTGGGATAAGTTTGGGTTACCTCAGAGTTATACTTCAGATGTTGTACGTGAATCCCTGTGATTTGAAACTCTGTTCAGTAATACTACAAACAAAGAAAGTTTAATTTGGAGTTGTTCGAAATCTCTTATTAAGAATTGTAAATCCAGAGCCCAGATACCCCATCGGCTGAAGTCAGGCAGACAGCTGTGGGGAATGGGGCAGCTGTTTTCATTCACTGCTGAACAAATTGATATGTAGGAAAGGAGAACAAAAGCAGTTCTTCAAAATGTGAAGGAATACTCCAGCCTCCTCACAGTTCTCAGTGGGACTCTACTGCATGTGTCAAGGTACAGTGGTTCCTAGGGAATTCCTGGAAGATGACCTCCCAAAAAAGAGGAAAATCAGGGTAGGCAAATCACCTTTATAGACCTGGGGAAAAAAAAATGAGAGATTTGGACTTCTTTGGCTTCATCTTTTTATATGCTTCCTGTATTACCAGAATTGCTACTGCACATTGTATGAGGCACAAAGAGCCAAGGCTGCTCTGGTGGTGGTTGCAAGGATCTGTGTAAAGGTGCCTCCATCATCAGATCTTCTCACCACCCTAATATTTTTACATCACTAGAACAGGTTGCCCAGAGAAGTTGTGGATTGGCTCATCATTGGAAGTGTTCACGACCAGGTTGGATGGGGCTTTGAGTTACGTGATCTAGTGAAAGATGTCCTTGTGCATGGCAGGGGCATCAGAACTTGATGATTTTTAAGGTCCCTGCCAACCCAAACCATTCTATGGTTCTATGATAATGCTAAGAATTTTAAGAGCCATGTAAGAAAAACAGGCTCCATCATGAATAATTCAAAACCAAAGCAGATAAAGATCAGACAAAGAATAAGGGACAAGAGTAAAATATCCCAGTGTTTTCCCCATTATGATTCCTTGATAGGCCATTACTTTTACCCTTTCAACACTCCACCCTGCCATCCTCCTTCCCTTCTCTATGCTGGAGTGTCAGTCTGTAAGGCACCAGTTATTCACCTTGGCGACAGAGGGCCCAACAAACTGGACCCTTTAGGGAGGACCTGGGGGAGCCTGTTTGCCTGGTTAGCAGTGGAGAGGAGAGGTGGGAGCCCAGCACTGAGGGTGAGGACATTTTCAGTGGAACAGCTTAATCCTCTGTTCCACCTTCATTGTGTGTAAGTAGATTTAGCAGGGCTGGGGCAGCCAAGGTCTGGATCTGGAGGTCACAGCAGGCATCTGGAGGAGAGAAAGAGCCATAAATAGCT
This sequence comes from Rhagologus leucostigma, assembly GCA_013397725.1. Taxonomy (NCBI): domain Eukaryota; kingdom Metazoa; phylum Chordata; class Aves; order Passeriformes; genus Rhagologus; species Rhagologus leucostigma. The sequence goes on along the minus strand of VZTD01004411.1, from coordinate 1,679,766 downwards.
GTTTTGAGAATCAGCCTCTGAGTAAGGCAGTGAGGAAAGCAAGCTTGAGAAGTAAACGGAGTGCTTGCTTCTTACTGGGACATATTGCAGGCTGGGACTTAGTTTGAAAATTCCCTTTTAGAACTAATACATCTTTAAACTATCATAAGCTGGTAGTCACACTACCTGTATTGCTTGTCTTACTTCTGCCTCCTTAGCTCCTGTGCCTGCTCCCCATCTCTTTCTGCTCTGGTCTCAGTTCTGCCTCTGACAGTGCTCCTTACCTCAGCTGTCCCATGCAATTGCTATCTTCACATCTGACCGTGTTTGTCCTGCTTCTTTGATCCATACTTTTAGCACCCTAAGTTCTCACTATATTTCTGTCCCAGACTTATGGTTTCATAGAGTTACCAGCTTATTCTGGTTGATGCCTGATCCTCAGTATACCTCAATTTTATTTCCTGACTCCAAACTTTGTGCTTGACCTTAGCCTTAAACATTGTCCCTGACCTCCACATCTCTATTCCAGTCTGTGGCAAGAGTAAACAGTGAGTCTAATGAAGTGAGAACACCATCAATATCTAACAGTGACTCTGAAGGGGAGAATGGGCCAAAGGGGGCAGGTAACAAAACTCAGGTGAAACAGTTAAATGTATCTTGCTGCAATGAGAGAAGAGAAATACTCATCAAACAGGACACAATGCCATAGGTAAAAGGGATACCAGAGGGTTCTGTTCAGTGTGGTGCTGCACTTTGTGGCTTAGAAAACTTCTCTGAAGTCTTCTCTTTTTCAGTGATTCAGCTGTAGATCAAATCCTCAGATGTTCTCTGAATTTACATGAGTTCGACAGAATACTGTTAGTTTACAGCTGCTCTTGAGTTTAGATCACAGTGAGAGAAGAAGGTTAAATGGTTAAAGAAAGATGTACAAGAAAACAAGTGTCTACTGTTTAATTATCTCCCTCAAATGCATTACTGGCTTATTTGTAGAACATGAGGTGGACACAACTACAAGGAGGAGAGTAAGCTGCGTAGCTCTGTCACATAATCAGGATACATGCACTCTGCCAGCTGACCCTAAAATCCTCTCCCTCATTCTCTGGGCTTTTTTTTAGCATTATGAAAAGTCAGCTTTAACTTCAGATATTAGGTCTAGTGTGAACATTGAATCAGCTTTTGACAGCACCTTTTATTTTGAATAGTGAAGCTGTTTGAAAGGGTTTTTTTCTTTCTTGTGAGATTCCCATCAAAATCAGCGAGACCTTAACTTTGGTTGCTTGAGTAGTGTTTTGTCTGCAGTTCACTCTTGATGTTACTGTAGGTGAGTAATGATGATGATTAGGAAGTGCTTATGGTAAGTCTGCACTGGTTTCTTGTCCTTCCTTGTGTGTGCAGGTACACTGACACTGATTCTACTTCCAGGACCACATAGTTTATTGACAATACCATGCCTCATCATGCATTTCCAAAGACCAATCAGATGCATAGCTTAGCTATTCCTACAGTAGGTACCCCAGCTACCTTGTCATATTCTTTTTCGTGACCCTTAACTGGAGTTTAATGAATTAGAATTAATAAACATTCAGATGAATGTGTACTTCCAACCTTTGTTACCATACGTATAGCCAGAAGTGTGCTCTCAAGTGAATATTTTCAATGTTGTTAGTCAACCTGTGGCAAAATATAACACATTTTGTGGAAAAAGGCCAAAGAAACAAGCAATAAACTTTTCATAGCAGAGGCAAGAGTGAAAGGATGGTGCCACTGGGGAGAGAAGCAGAACAGGTGTTGATGTTACAAACTGGAGACCTTGAGATTTTTTTCCTTCTCCATCTAAAGAAACCATATTAAAAAAAAAAAAAAGAGATTTTAAAACTAAATTTCTGTGAACAAGCTTACCTTTTTGAAAATCAGAGTTTTCCAATGAAAAAAGCTGTGCCAAGGAAATGGCATGAAGCTGAATCAGGGGAGATTTGGGTTAGATGTTAGAAAAGTTTTTCCACCCAGAGAGTGGCTGGGTTCTGGAACAGGCTCCTCAGGGAAGTGGTCACAGCATCCAGCCTGACAGAGTTCAAGAAGCGTTTGGACAGTGCTCTCAGGCACTTGGTGAGATTTTTGGGGCTGTCCTGTGCAGGGCCAGGAGTCGGACTTTGAAGATCCTTGTGGGTCCCTTCCATCTCAGGCTATTCTATGATTCTATGATATTTTCTGACCAGCTTTTGTCACAGACAGTCAATAAGTTTATGCAGGAATAGAAAGAACAGTTAGTCTTTAAGAGAAGAATGGACTTTTTCTATGCAACTACTGGGTTTGTAAAGAACTGTGAATTGAATGGCTGAAGCACATAAGCCTGATGTGCAGAAGTCAAAGCTTTTGGTTTTATTAGGAAGTTTTTTATTATTTATTGCAGTCTAGTAAGGAATTGCCTTTGAGGGAGAAACAGGTACAGAGTGGTGGATGGCCTGCTGGGGAATATGTTGTCTATACTTGGTTCAAAGTCTGTTCTTTCATTTCTCGTAACTGTTATAAGGAAGCCAAAGCTGAGTCTTCCCACCATGGATCACTCTTTCTCTCTCTTTTTTCGTTTTGTTTGTTTTGTTTGGAGACTGTATATCTATTAAAAACAAAGTGGAGACTATGCAATATAAGAAGGCAGCTTGGCAAAGCACACATTATAGCGTCATAGAATAGTTTGAGTTGGAAGAGACCTGTAAACATAATTTAGTCTAACCCCCTGCCCTGGGCGGGGCCATCTTCAACTAGACCAGGTTGCTCAAAGCCCTGGCCTTGAATGCTTCCATATACGCTGTGCCGATGTGTTACGGTTCAGTTTGTATCCTGAGAGAGGAGTGGGTAGCAACTGTAGATCCAGATTTGTCTGCCAGAATATTTTGACTAGTGAGTGGCGTTAGGTTTAGCTCCAATCAGCACTACTACTACCTGCCAGTTTACTGCTTCATTAAAGAGCTGCAGCAATCAGATTAATTTATTGTATACATGTTTTCCCTGTTTGTTGTAACTGATGCCAGTGGGGTTTGGATCTATGTAAATCACACACTCACTAATGAAGAATAGGCTATTAAATTTCATGAAGCTTTTTATGTTTTCTCAGACAAGGTCAATCATAGTCTAACTACCTGTCAGACTCTTCACTGCTCCTGGAGACCTCCTTAGCAAGACCTATTTTATGGACTACTTTGAGTCGAAGTGCAGAATTTCTCTACACTGCTTTGGGGTCCATGGGAAACATATCATTCCTGATGCTGCAGAATGATTTGTGCTTGTGCATCCTGAGCTGCTTGCTTTGTATCAGTAATACTTTTGAGGTAAATACTGTAGGATGAAAGAAATTAATCCTGTTCTTATGCTTAACCAGCTTTTATTTTGTTTCAGCTTAATGTTTCCTGGAGTACGGCTGGGCGCTGACAGTCAGTTCAGTGATTTCCTCGATGGACTGGGACCTGCACAGTTAGTAGGCCGACAAACACTAGCAACCCCTGCCATGGGTAAGAATGATATGTTCTCCTCTCTAAATGAATAACAAGACAATTAACTGATGCACACACTGCCAGACTACAGCACCAAAAAGAGTTTTACCAAGTGTCTTCCTTCATTGTCAACATGAAGGTCCTATATGCAGTCACCAGTGTTCTTGTCATGGCAGCATTCAAAGTGTGGTGAGAAACAGTATTTGCTCCATTTGAGGTATTGGCTAATCTTATTTGCAATTTGAAGGTAAGGGTTTTAGTTCCCACACAAAATTATTGTGGCTTCTCCAGCTGTAGCTCACTGCAAAATCTCAACTGTTCAGAGCTTGCATTTACTTGACACAGATTATATTGGATGTGACAGGGTTTCTGGCCAAATGGCACTTTTCCAAGTTTAGTTCATCTAACTCCAGAAAGTGAAACTTCTGAAAACATTTGCAATGCCCAGTAATCAGTCACTGATAAAGCCAGTGCTTGTCGTGAGAGACACAAAGTCCTTTTCTACAACAACTGCCTGGGGCTATCTGTGATCTTCTCTATGTTCCAGACCAGTCTGTAATTTCCTTTAGCAGCGTTAGCTGTAGCTTACAGCTGTAGCTGTAGCTATGAACAGAGTATGAGTTGTATAAGGAGTGCAAGAGTGCAGAACTGTGTAAGTATCTTTGGAAAGATTTGGGGTTGGGCTTTTTTTGCTTATATATGAGCAGTTCTTAGATATGCGTTAGGATACTAATTGACGAGTCCTTGATACACTACTGTAATGATACTTCTGCTGGAAATTATAAATAGCCAATGCTTCAATACAACTGTCTTGGGAAAACCAGCTTTAGGAAGGGCTACTGAGACACATAAGAAAAAGGAGAGAGAAACAGAAAAAAAAATTGCAAAAGAGAGTGTTCCCTTCCCAACTCATGAGCAGAAGGGAAACTGTCTTGAGAATGCTCTGAGTTTTGCCTCTAAGGCAAATCTAAATGACTGATACTAAAGCATTAATAATCATCAAACTTTTTAATTAATATTTTATTATTATTCTGGAAGAAAATATATTTGTGAGATTGTTTGTCCAATAAATATCTAAACGGCTTTATTGGTATATATGTAAGGGTCTCCATTTCTTCTTTCTCTTTATTTTAATCTTGTTTTGTGACTAAAGATTTTTCTGCAGATAACCTGAGTAAAATGTTTATTTTTACTTCTTTTAGAACTTTATCTAATATAGGCTCAAGTTTTGACCCCCAAAAAGCTCTCCTTCATGTTTTTAAACAATTTTTAGAAGACCTGCTCTGTGGTATCCTTTCACCAGTGATGATTTGAAAATGTTTGGATTATCACTCCCCCTTCTGGTTCCCTGTTGCATGTTTTATTTTGGATATGAGATACAGAGATGTGCTCTTAAAAAGGCTTGTTGGAATTTTCCTCTGAACTATTTTTAGTGCAGAACACGGCTGTGTTTATCCAAGCAAAGTTTAATTGATAAAAAAATCTTTGCTGCTGTTCTGTCATACTTCAAGTACCAAGGTATAAACACTGCTTTAATACGCTGTTAGAGAAACATGTGAAAATCTCATGCCCAATTAATTTCAAAATGGTGTTTCTCTAAATCCAGACTCCAACTTCTACAGTTCAGGACTATTTGTGAATTTGTTTTTTTAGACAATGAGAGCTTACATATCAAATATATACGTACCAATGTGTTTCATGGATGTAGTTCATTTATTTGCTCAAGTGTCATGTAGCTGCCCACGTCATACTGTGCATTTTTTATTCTAAGTGGCCTATTTTAATCTATTTTGATCTAAGTTCGATTTCTACTCAGCTGATTCCATGATATATGAAAGCATAGAGACATAATGCTTTGAGCATCAGCGCATAGTGTACTGCCCTTGTATTTTATTGATCTAGATCAGAACAGTGCTTGGTCTCAGAGTAAGCAGTTTCCTTTTTCTGCAGGAAATGTCATTTGTCAAAACTCAGGCAGGGGAACAAGTTTGACTATTTAGAAATGAAAGCACTTTCTTTTTTTAACATGTTGTGACATTTTATTCACACTAAAAATATGTGTGGAATATTGATAAAAATGGAAAAATTGTCACCTGTGTGCTTGGTGGAAACTTTTGAAGAAAAAATACCTTTTTAGCTGGTATGAACTGTATACCTAGAGAGGGCACCATGCTCCCTAATTATATATTATTTAGTCCTTGTTTAATAATGGAGAAGCTAAAGGGATCATCAGGAGATGGAACAAGCACAGTAATACAGAAGAGTAATATCAAACTAGTCTTTCTCCTTCTCACTCTTATACCTTGTCTCCTGCACTGTACTGCTTCTCTAAAATGTGGGTTTCTTTCTTCTCCCTCTCAGGTGACATCCAGATTGGAATGGTGGATAAAAAAGGCCAGTTAGAAGTAGAAGTCATTAGAGCCCGTGGCCTCACACAAAAACCTGGCTCCAAATCTACCCCAGGTATGGAAAGAAAAAAACAATATATGAATAGAAAACAGCACTATGAAATATACCGATGAACTGGGGATTGGACACTTTGAGCTCCTTGTTAGCTGTCACTACATTTGCATTTGTTTGGTTTGCTTTTCAACAAGGAGTATGTGCGTGGATATATCCTTGCTACCAATGTCCTCTTCTTACCACCTTGCATCTGCCAGTTGCATGCCACCTTTCAAGGAATCATTTTCAGCAACTCAACATCTGTTCTGGAAGGAACATTTGTAGAAATATTTCTGTGTAACTTAGGCAAGTCATATATCTCAGAAGGGCTTTGTCTATATAGCTGAGGTTCTTTGTGTTTGTTCGCCATGAAAAGAGATGGAGAACAGGTGAAAGTGCTTTGAAGAAACAACTTAAACCCACATGCCAGGGTCTTCTGTACACAACAGTGCTTCAAGAAGGCAGCAGTTTGTGCCAATGTTAGTGTCAGTGTCAATAATTTGTATAATGTATATTGTAATAATATTGTATCATTTTATAAGGACATTTGTTGAAGTTCTAGTTATTTGCAGAAATAATTATTAGAGGAGATTTAGAATCAATACCCCAACAACTGCTTATTGTAACACCTGGAACAGTTCTTTTAGAGAACATTTAGTGAAAATGATACTTTGCAATCTCCTTAGGAGCTAGAGATGAAAGAGCAATTCATGTCTGTGTCATTGGAGTGGCATAGTTTTAAATATTCCTTTTGCTTTGAACTATCTCTGACCCCTAAGCATTTATAAAGACTCCAGAATAGCCGTCAGTGACAGTTAATTCCTGGAAAAACAAAATGTTTTTAAAATGACAGACATGAAGTTGTTGTTAGTAACATCTTAGATCATTACATTCAAAGTTTATAAAAAATCAATTTGATTTCTTGTGGGCTGTGTCATCTGTTTTATGAATATAATTGTGTTCAGATTATACAACTGTGAAGATACAATGAAGATAAGGTGTGTCATTTTCTTTCCACTCTGCTTCCTTTTAAGGCATTTGTCCTCCATTTCAGATGTGCACTGTAAGTCCAAACATAACATTCTTGATGTTCTGTCTGCAGCTCCATATGTCAAAGTATATTTACTGGAAAATGGAGCATGTATAGCTAAGAAGAAGACAAGAATTGCAAGGAAGACCCTTGATCCTCTGTACCAACAGACACTGGTTTTTGAAGAAAGTCCACAGGGTAAAGTCCTTCAGGTCAGTTTCTTCTTAATCCCATTTTAGGCTGTCATTTGGGGAATCACTTGCATGTTTACTTAAATTTAACCAGTATGTGTAAATCCATTCCAACTCACTAAGCATTTAATTTTGTAAATACCATTAAACACATCCTTGTGGCTTGTGGTTTCAGACTTGCAAAATGTCTTATTGCATTAAACATTTCTCTTTTGTTGACTCTTGCTCCTGTCCTGCCATGAGGTTTTCCAAAGAAAGGGGAGCAATCTTCACTCTTGAGAATGCTAACATATATATAGCAAGAGTGAACATACATAAGAACGGGTCAAGTATATAACCCTGAATAAGCATGGATTTGGGGACAATCATGAACCTTCATTTTATGTTCTTCCAGGTAATAGTTTGGGGAGACTATGGCCGAATGGACCACAAATGCTTCATGGGAGTTGCCCAGATCCTTCTGGAGGAACTGGATCTGTCCAGTGTGGTAATAGGCTGGTATAAATTATTTCCACCTTCATCGCTAGTGGATCCAACATTGACTCCCCTGACACGCAGGGCTTCCCAGTCATCTCTGGAAAGTTCAACTGGGCCTCCCTGCATTAGATCGTAGTAGCAGGTGCTGTCGTCTATTCAAAACATCACCCAGGATAACAATTGGAACCAGATATTCACATGATCAAAAAACACTGTTGGAGAGAGACAATCACTTCTGTTTTTGCTTGTAGTAGTTATCCAAACATATGTTTGTCTGTTGAGAGATGGCTTAAATTGACAGAACAAAGGTATATCACGTACAGCTAATCTATTAGAAGCTATCACTGATGCTTATAATGATTAAAAAAAGAAAAAAAGAAAGGAAAAAGAAAAAAGAGAGGGACCTTTAGATTCGACCTAAGTCAAAGATGACCTAAACTGGAAGCTCTCACTCTGTTAACAACGTTGTATTTTTCACATTTTGAGAGCCCTCAAGCAGTGTTACCTTCCTGGTGTTTCAGCAGTTTTTCTGTACTTGTCACTTCCACTAGTTTTTTGCCACGTGATTCTGCTAGTTTTGTAGAAGTCCTCACAATGCTAACAGAGACCCTTCCTTTCTTTTTCTAAACCAAACAAAAAAGGGCTGAAGCATATCTCTGTAAGCATCGTTAAAGTGTTCAACAGCCACAGTTACAATTACAGCGAGTTAAAATCGTTTCTCAGTTCTGGTACTTACAAGTCTTTCACGCAGGAACCCAGAACAAATGACCAATCTAAGTTATATTCTTAAAAATAAAAATCATCACAGTGCCACTTTTTCTTTGTAAAAAGCAGATATGTTTGCATTATATATATATAATAATAACTTTTCTGTTTATGATGTTTTGCATGGAAGAATTTTGAAAAATTCTGCAACTACTGCTGGGGACTGGTATAAAGCAGCTTCAGTCTTAATTTTGACATTGAATATGTTACTGGTAATGCAATTTTCCTCCTAGAAATGGAGAGCAAATACTTATGTTTCTGTGTATAAATGTATATTTGACTTCCCAAAATGTTGACCAGGAATGAATTGAGCATATGACACTTTCAGCTGTACCCAGGCTTCTCTGATGTGTGTCACTTCAGACGCACCTGTCTGCCCTGGATAGAGCATGGTATGAGTTGTTCAGTGTTTCACTGGAAATTCCAGTTGAAATATTCTGCACTTACTAATGTTTTTATCAAATTTTAGTTTACATTTCTTTGAGATTGATGCAAGCACAAGGCTTGATTTTTTAACGCAAGATATCTTACTTTTTGGAGAAAAAAAATCAAATTTCAATTTGCTTTTTATTCATTTGAGTTCTTCTTGGCCTTGAAATCCCTTGTGATATTCTGTAAATGTGAGAAAAACTGCAGATTCCTGCAGGTGCATTGATATGTTTCCCCTCCTTTTACAGGCCATTAAATTTTGTGATCACACAAATAGAGCAGCATGACTTGGAACTGTTCAAAGCTGCATGCACGTTTTGTAAAAAGAGATGAAAAAGGTTATTTAATAATGTATGTTAGTTCCACATAGGCCAGCTTGTATGTTGCATGTACTTGTACAGTTTGCTCGTAATTACTATACTGAAGTAACCAAGAAATCTAAGCCATCCATTTTTCTTATAGACATTTTGCAGGTTTTAGCCAGGCTAGGTCTGTGGGTCTGGTGCTAAATGTCTATAGATGGACTTTATTTTTTACCCTATGGAAAACGTGATGTAGTACGGACCAAATTCCTTCTAATAACTATTTTGGTGTAGATTCCTACCGTGGGGCTGTAACACATGTAGAAACTGTGTACACACTAGGTTTTAATTCATAGACATACTGCCTGCACCAAGTGAACTATTTATTATTACTCAACACATGAGAATTATTCTGCCCATCTTTCCATAGGGCACAGATTGGTTACTGCTCGACCTGCTGAGCAGGAAGAACTCAAGCATTGGTGCACTACTACTAGATCCTGTTCTGTCTTAGTGGCCAAAAACCAACTAGCTATAATTCGATAGTATCTTTCTATTTTGACCACTTGTCTTAACACTCCCCTGTGCTTTTAAATGAACTTCCAACTCATGTTATGTAAACATGTTTAATAAAATTTCCTTTTCATGTCCAGTGTAGTGGTTGTGCTCTCTGTATGTTCTGAGGTTCATCTGTGATTCTGCTTGCTGCAGGACTGTGTGAAATGTGTTAAGGAACAGTAAAATAAGTAATCTCTATGGTTCTTTTGATTGCTGTAATAGTGTATGTTGAAATCTGGGGCCAAAAACTGAGGCCTGGTGAAAGTCATGTTTGGTTGGCTTCCTTTTCCTTGAGAAAGGAGCCAAATTGTGCTCTCATTTGTTGAAGCAGGCAAATTAAAGTTAAAAAAAAATTAGCCAAATTATTATCTGTTGAAATCAAATCAGTTTGTTGGAGAGGAATGATGTGGTGGCTGCTTGTAGTAGGGCAGCAGGGTGATATGAGTCAGATACAGGTCTCCACTTGGTGTGTGCTGAGCCTTTAAGATATGAGAACAACTACAGATCTTTGGCACTTTTTAAACCCATGAATATGCCCTTCTATTTAATGCTGTTATGAACAATGCTTTATAGAAATTTACCTGAGAGCAGAATTTGGCACTAAAATTTTGCTAGAGAAGCAAAGATTATGTACTTTTTTTTTAGTTTTTCATGTCCCACAGATACCTGATCACAGTTTAAAAATAACATAAAGACAGTATTGCCTCACTTTGAACACTTTTGTTTATTACTTTATTTAACTGAATACATGGTTAAGATACTGAAAAAATGACTAATTAAACATGGTAAATCTCTGAACAAAAGGCATGTTATTCTGTGTGGTGAGAGTGATCTGTTTAAATACAGAATTTCTCATGCTGTTCCAAAAAGCCTTCAACTTTATTAATTTCATTACTTTGAAGATTGTGTCCAATACTAGGATACCTTTTCCTTTCTAATCCTGAGAAATAAATAAATTTCAGCATTTCTGATCTCCCCCTAGAGGACAGAAAACATGGCAGCAAAAGAACATGCTGAACTATTTCATTTATAGTGTTTCTGATGAACAGGGATCATAAACGCCAAGATTTCAGGAATGAGGTAGCAAAGCGTCCTAGGTCAGATAAGTTGTGTGCTGGACTCCTTTCCCAGGGACTGCTGTGTTTTAAAAACTCAATGCTGAGTGTTGGGATTATAATACACAAATAAATCAGTTGAAGTTCCCTCTTGGTTTTCCCTTAAGAATGCAGTACTGCCTAATATATATGTCATGTAGGGGAAAAGCAAAGATTATTAAACTCATAATCCCTGCCATATAATCAGACAGTTATTTTCTTTGTGATGAGTAAATGTTCTAAATGTTATACTGAAATACAAATTTATGTCTGTCTTTGTGGGCAGAGGAAAAAGCTTTTGGCCTTAACCTTTGTGTTAAGAGAGGCATCAGAACTGCTGTGAGTGGGTAGGACAAACCACGGCTTCATTACTTCATGTCTTCATATATCACAGAGAAATTACATGTACACTTTGGCTGCCTCTTTTCACAAACAAATGATGGTTTTAGAAGTCAGGTTCAGCCCAGGTATGATATGGTATACACAGAAGACAAGTTCAGAGAAAGCCTTCAGTGGCTGTTCTGTGTCCTCCACAATTTTACTTATAGTCTGTGACTTGTCCTCTATGAAGTTGTCTGTTTGCAGCTCCTGTGCAGTCATTTATTCCACTATCTACAACCCATTTAACTCAAGGAAAAAGAACTATGGGATTTGTACCCTTCTTTTGCTTTAAATGAAGAAAGTCATGGCAGTCTTCCTTTAAAGCCCCAAATGCGCACTCCATCATAACCTACTATATTTCTGCAAGCATAGCAGAAAGCAATCTGCAAGAAAGTTTACTGTTGTCAAACGATGTGATTTCTCAAGCCAGATGATGAGCATTCTGGTTGTCATAAGTGATTAAAAACTCTTCTAACAACTATCAAGAGTAGAGTCTAAATACTTCACTCCCAGCCCATCAGCTACTTTCTAGGAGAAAAAGAAAATGCACAGGTCATGAATGAATTTTCTCAGTGTCTGCAGGAATGACCATGTATGCCGGTAGTTAAATGCCATGCTTATGAAAGAGGTTGTGTGTGGCAGGTATGTCACACAGATCAAATAGCCTTCTGAGTTTTGTGATCCAAACTCCTCCCTGGCATGCCAGAGACAGGAGGGGATGCTGCCTTCTTGGGTGATGATAATTATTCAGCTGCAGACCCTCGTCTAATGAAATGCTCCTTAGGTATTTTCTATGTTTTGAAGCCATAGTTGTGCACTGGGACATAGTTGTGCATTGGGACATAAAACTTTAAACATTCTGCCTTGTCAGGTCAAAATGTTTTAGAAGGTACTGAGGGAAAGGGCATAAATTTGTCAAAATCTGTAGACTACAGTTTACCAATACAGAAATTCAGATAAGGCAAATATACGGCTGTATGTTTACCTCTGCTAGTATGAGAAAGGCATTCTCAAGAGCCAAGTCTTTTGGAGGTTTCAGCTGCTTGCTGCTAGAAGAGTGACACCTAAGGGTTTCACAGAATCTCTTCGATGGCCTCTGAAAAAACTGCCTTCAAAAGGTGATGAGCAGCAGCTCATTATTAGAATACTCATTGGACAACTCAGAATTATTTATTCTTACTACTTTTAACATGTCTACAGCTTTAGAGCCCTGCTAAAATGCAGTTACAAACCAGTAGTGGCCCACATGGTAAAGCAGTGGTCTGTCGTGAAAGGCTGTGTGATACCACCATCTGTGTAGATTTTCACTAAGTCTGAAATCATTCATTTCAGTGAAGACTGAGTCTTTTTTTTCATGTTTCCTCCTCATTTATATCAGTAGGATATACTGTGTGACTTTGAGAACCTAGTTAAGGGTTTCTGCAGTCATCATTTTTTGATTAATTAAATGGGGGTAAGTGTAATTCCCCATTTCAGAGATACTGCATAAATACAGAAAGAGCAAAACATAAATGTTCCAAAAGCATTTGTGAGGTCCTCAGGGATATAAATGACATAATAAGATTCCATCTTCTGCTGGCTCCCAAAGCCTTTTTTACACTGACAAGTATCAGGAAGGAATATCTTCTCTACTGAACCTTTTCACTCTGTTTCAGCTACAGCCAAATAAAAGTTCCTGAGCCACACACGTAAGCAAGACACTGCAATTTTTTTAGTTTATGCCAACTCCTGTACAAAAAGTTTTTAATAGAGATGTCTCATGTTCCAGACTCCTACTCTTCAGGAAGTACAGCAGTATTATCGCCTCTGCATTTCCAGCACCCTTCCGTTGTCTGGTCTGAGTGGCCTAGCCTGCTTCATCACAGCAGGTCTCCACAGAACCAAGATGCCCGTGTCCATGCTAGACCACTAATTATAGAAGGCAGAACAATAATCCCATTTAGAACAATCTCATACAGAGGGCAGTAAGACAATCCTAGATATATTAAGAACTCTTGTCATGCAATTTAAACCAAAAAATGAAGATTTTCAAATTCAGCAAATATTGTAAAATAGCAATTCAATTAAATGTTACAGTATATACTGAAAAAAAAAATTAAAACTCTGTTAGAGAATTATATTTGCATACTGCAGAAGGAGTATCCACACAGAGGGAAAAATATAGCAATATTACACCAGCATGTAAAAACAAAAAAGATCTAATGCTATCTAATTCAGAGAGACAGCTTGGAGGGAAACATTTTCTAAACATTACTGAGCAAAGTCTGTTAGAAGCCAAAGCCAGCAGGAGCATTATACTTGGGGTGCTGTTTGTTAGAGCTGCAGCAAAAGAGAGAGCCCACGAACATCATCCTCCAGTTTTAGAAAGGGATGCATTTCTTCCAGAGTGACAGACAGGGTCTGAGACTAAGTGAGCAACCCTTGAGTGCGTAGGAACGGCAAAGCGACACAAAAGAAAATAATGGCAATTACAATAAAAAATATGTGCTTAAAAAACATGTAAAACACTTTCTTAGGATTTTGAAGGCCTGAGAATGCAGCCCTGAACCAGATAGAGAACATCTGGATTTGGAATGTGTCCTCAGATATCCTTCATACTACAGGTCAGAAGGATATCTGCTAGCAGCCAGTGCTACAGAGGCAGCTTTTTCTAACAGTGCTGTTTTCATGTAAAGCTTCCCCACTCTTTTTCCTTTGTAGATGGTCTGATGTGCACTGCGTGTGAGCTTAACATTAAGGGGATGTAAAGGTGGGTATATTTAATCTCAAATTCTGTATTGTGTAAGAGAGTTTCTTGCATCAGCCCTGACAAAGCTTCACGTCTGATGTTAAAGAAGTCAGGTGTTGGGGTGTGTTGGTTCCTGCGGTGGTATGGCATGCCACAGCCTTCTTGGAGAGCGCAGTGAGGCTTGCTCAGGGAGAGCGGCTGTTCCACTTCCTGTGCCCCTTCCAGGCTGCCTCCCACATGCTCCAGAAAGCTGAAGCCCCGCAACACGGTGATGATAAAGGAGGCGAGAATGCTCTCTGCATAAGGACTGCAGAAGATCTTTTATTCCATGGTGGCTCCCAGAAGCCCAAATCCAGCACATGTGCTGGCTCCCAGAGGTAGAGAGCCAGCACATGGCATGGTTCTCCCAGGCAGAGGCTGGTGCCCCAAGGCAGGGTACAACGCAAGAGAGAAGCATGAAATGGAATCATGTGGCATGCAGGGTCCTTTATCCGGGGCAAAGGGGGCAGGGAGAGCACATGGACCAATGGTCACAGGGCACAGGGGCGGTACATGGGCGGAGTTGGGGTAACAGAATCAATGGGAGAAACCCGAGGGAGTGGTTAGGGCTAGGGGCGGGGAAGGGGGGACCCACTGGAAAGGGAAACACAGGAGAGGAGAAAAATACAACACTACAGTCAGGTGCTCTGTGATGGGTAAACCAGTAAGTCAGAAACAGGTCCCCACAGAAAGCAGAGCAGAAGCTTGGAGAGCACAGAGGGGGAGGAAGGAAGGGACAGAAATGGTGTCTCTGTTCACCTGGGGGGACCAAAAAGGGAAAAACTTCTGGCATAATTGCTTGGCCCCTGTCTTTTTGACTGAAAGCTCCAAAAAAAAGTAGCCGCTCCTTAAAGCCTTATGGATGGCAGTGCACATCTTCCTGAAGGGTCCAGGGATTTGGCCCAACTTCATTGCTTTGGTATCAGAAACAGTAGGGCTTGTCGAAAAGATATGATGCACTGTTAGTTGACAAGGAGGTGGTAGGTCATAGGTTGGACTTGATGATCTCCAGCCTAGTTGATTCTGTGATTCTGTTTTTCTTTCTGACAGGTGACTCTCTAGGAGTTAACCAGGACAGAAGAAGTAAGCTGATGGCACAAATAAATCTTTTGAGTTGCTCTGTACCGAGTCTCAAAAGGCATATAAAGTCTGTAATTCCTGGGAATAGGAAGCATCAACAAGCCTCTCACAGGCAGCTTGAGAGTGGCTTGTTGACCTCTTTTGCTTCTTTTTACCTGGTAGGAAAAAGGCCCTGAGATTTGTGAGACAGCTGAAGTACAGTATCTGCTCTTCTAGAAAATGTAAGAAATTTTCTTATTCTCTGCTCTTGTCCTTTTCCTGATCATTGCTCATGCAAAACTGAGGCAAAGTTTAGTGTAGTTTGGTGCCTGGACTCAGCTTTCAGTTGTTCTGCTCCAGTGCTGCCAGCAACCCACTTGATCCCCGAGCATCTTGGTGGAACAGACCAGCATTCCTAACTCATTCATATTAAAACACAAATAACACAACCCTCAGGCCTTTTTCATTTATCATGTGCATGAAAAGACGGGGAAGAAACCCATCAGATTTTCATTTTTTGGAGAGCTCAAAACAGAATCAAATTACAGCTGCACCAGACGTCGCTGCTGTGCTATCCATACAATCCTTCAGCTCCACTATACATGTGGGCTTCTTTGTTAGATGTCTGTTATGCCATTCTTAAATCATACTTCCGTAAAACAAACCACAAAATGTAAAGGAGAAGAAGGAGATGTCGCCATGGCAGGGCTTAACCTTCTTCTCTGCCTTGGTTCTTTACGTGGTATCTCCCCCCCGCCCCACCCCCAGCAGTCATCTTAGTCTTGTTCTCCCATCATTTTTTTGTGTGATACCAGCTCAGAGCTGAATCTTGTCACCCCCAGAGAATACCTGTTGGATTGGACAAGATTTACGTTTCTTCAGAGAGTGAGAATGAATGGAGGAAATCAGAGGAGGATTGTTGAATACCTCACCTCTCCGGGGCTGATCTTCAGTTTTTACGTGGCTGGTCCTGTGGCTGGTTTAATACCACTATTTCCCCCCCTCACATATCTCATGCACACTGTGCATTTTTTATGGACTCTGTATTTGCTTTGTCTGTGCTGTAGAACGTGGAACTTGGCCACTGATTTCAATGAGGCTGAACCCAAAGTGCTTTTGTGACAAAAGGTGCCTGACACGCACAGTGCACACGGTGTGGCAAGGCTCTTCTGGTGACAGCACCCAAAGCAGGAGGCCAGCCAGCCATTCCAGCTATGCAAAGCATAGGGCTTCATCTTCCTTTCAACGAGGCAGCCATCCGTGCTGTGAGAGCAGAGGTGATAGCCTCTGTCTGTGACAGGAGGACATCACCTGGCTCGTAGATGAGCCTCCTCATTTTTTTTTTATTTTTATAATGCACATGCCCTAGGAAGTAAGGGCAAAAGCTGGCATCTTCTGGAAATCCGCCGGCTTCGGAAGAGCAGCCACAGAGCACGGCACTGGGCTGTGACAGCCCAGGTGGCCCTGGGGTGGCTGAGGGGCAGCAGGATGGAAAACCCGCCGCCACAGGCTGCCCAGCCCAGGCCTTCCAAGTACTGTTAATGATGTAGAGACATAAATCTGCTTAGGGGAGCGCACTTGGAAGCGCTTGGCTGCGAACAGCGGAAAAGGACCAAGAGCCTTCAAACACGTACCTGGGGTGAGCGACATACGCCGCGGGCGGGCGGGCGGGAGGCCCCGGTGCCTCACGGCCGGCNNNNCGGGCCCGGGCCGCCCCTCGTCCCTGCGCGGGCGCCGGCGGGAATGCGGGAAACGGGCGTCAGCCTTTGTCAGGCGCTTTTTGTGAGAGAGAAAAAGGAAAAAAAAGCAGCTGTATGGTTTTTTCCCAAGTGTCGGATGTTCCCTGCGTGAGAGTCAAACCGGGTGTGTGATCACTGGCTGTGCCTGTCCTCTGGGTTACACGTAAGAGCTTTCAAAACAGTCGAAAGTTCTGAAGGGGAATTCATAAAGCATACAAACAAATAATGGTTATATTTAACAGTTCAGCCTGTTCTCTGATTCAGTAGTGATTATGAACTCACTTAAATCAATGCAGTTCCTCTAAGGAGTGTTTAAAAAACACATTTTTCCCCGTTTCTGCATTATTTGCAGTGGCTGCTCTGACAGATTAATGTCAGGCTACTGTGTCGTTCGGCGACAAGCCTCATTTTGTTTTCTAAGTGCTGCTTTTATTGTTAGACTGTGCTGTACCCTCACTACACCTCGCTTACCGATTAACCTGTAAGTCAGATACATCAGGAGAATTTCTTGCAACCAGTGAAAGCTTGTGCTGAAGTATTATTAAACTTCCATGATAACCTGTTTAAGGAGAAAAAAAAGATACTACTGTTGACAACCAAAATGGTTTGAAAACTCAGGTACTGCTTATTTAGCTGCTATCTAAGAAAGCTAAGTCAACAAGGGCATAAAACAAAAGATTGTGCTCAGTCAGAGGGGACAAAAAGCAGGCTGGATTTGGGGAAGCAAGGTCTAGTTTGACACCTGAGCCATAAAAACCACTCAGCACCATGAAGGACCTGAAGCAGGGAACTGCACAGGACTGGTTTGTGTAGCACCGTATAGCTTAGCGTGGCCTTTAAGCTGTCAAATGAATGGATTAAAATCTACATGCCTTCAGCTCACCAACATCCTCAAAGTGTAAAAATTAAATTCTACTGGGATTTGGGCTCAGAGAACCTTACAACTGTTCAGCTGAAGGCCATCAGACAGTGCAAATGTGCAAGAGCCAAGCCCTAAGGCCAGTGCTAGAGCTTCTCTACACAAATCACAGTGGAGCTAACAACACACAACTCTGCCTTAGGACTCTAACCCAGCTGCTGGGAATCTAAAAAGGGAGCATAACCAAAAGAATGACGCTCAACTTGATATAACACTGAGAGTCAGCAGAGGACAACATGCATTGGTACTCCCCACTTGTGCAGCTTCAGCAACAGTGTTCTATTAGATGGCAATGAGAGAAGTGCTTACTTGTTATAAAGTGCTTTGGAAGATCTCAAGCATTAAAGTCTGCAGTTGTCAAACCTACCAGTTCTCAAATTAGCTGGCGTGACAGGGTAGCTGGATTCAGTGTCAGCCTTGCACTAGGTCACAAACAAAGCTTCCTACACTTAACCCTGCATTTCCATCTTCTTGAAGCTCCCCTCTTCTGTGTAAGACACAAGAGGTCAACAGAAAATGTCCTTGGAATTTTTCCCCCAAGCTCCAGAAGAGGCCGTTCCAGGGGACATGACTAGTGTATCCTTATGTCCTGACAATGCTTGGTTGCTAGAAAATCTTCTCTAGTTAGTGATTGGCACAGCTTACAGAAGCCTTCAACCTGCTATAACATGCTCTGAAGTGAGGACAGCTGCAGGCAACACTTACTTCTTTTGAACTATGCTCCAGTCTGATGTGCACATGCTGCCCTTCAGCAAGCTATCACAATTGCAGGCAGAGAAGGGAGGGCCTTGCCTGCAAGCTACAGCCTCCAGCTGTGAAGCCCTCTCACTTCCTCGTGAATGGGGCTGGTGAAAGCCTGCCGAGTTGGCTTCACCTGGGTGTGCGAGCAAGATTCAGCAGGACTTGTTCACAAAAGTTGACACCAGACCAAGCCCTTGAGATGCACATTCCTGAGCCCACTCCTCCCCTTTAAGGTATTTTATGTCAGCCACTCCCAGGTTTCCCCCTCACCTTAATTACCTTTTTAAGGGATCAGCTCTGTGTGTGTGTGCATGCTAATGCTAGGAAGGGCAGTCAGTGTAGCTTTGCAGCCCAATCTCTTCTATGATCCTGGATTCAGGCTGCAGCTTTTTTTTCCAGTGCTTAAATGCAACATGTGGATATTAGGCAAGGGCAAGAATTTTTTTTTGCACACAAAACAAGGAAATGCATTCTGCCTCACCCCAGCTGCCACAACCACAGCTGCATTGCCAAACCAAATGCGCTTGCTGGCCTCTGCCCCTTCCCTCATTGCTGTTCCTCCTCTAGAGTCTCTAGACAATCCCAGAGTGGGGACTGCAGGGTCTCTCTCTCTCGGGGTGGATAGAGAAACCTTTGGTGAGTGAGCTGCAGGCACGTGCAGAGCACTAGAGATGAGAGCTGGCACGATCCCAGGAGAGTACTGAACCGAAGAATGTTACCAGGCAGTCTGAGGAAACACCTCCTTAGAAGTACACTAATAGGCTGGAGTTAGTGGTCCTTGCCTTGCAGCCCTTATGAAGCCCCACTGGAAATTGGCTATGGTAAGAGAGGCTAGGAGAGCAGAGACACAAATTGTTAGCTCCCAGCATGATTCAGAAGTATCTGTCCACATTACTGGTGTGAGTCAGAGCCTAGAAAGATCTTTGTGATCTGTGAAGATAACCCAAAGAATTCCAACCCTTGAGAAATAATTTCAGACCTTAAATTGGTCTTGTCTACAGATCTGACCTAATTTTTGGCGGGTGCAGAATTCCCTGGATGAAGGTTAAACAGAGTGGCTGAACTTGTCCTGCCATTGGCTTACTTGCTGTTGGTTGGTTGGTTGGTTTGGTTTTGGATTTCATTTTTTTTTAATGCTTTCGTGGTGAGTTTTTTGTATCTTTGGATGTTTCAAAAGGATTGAAAAGAAGTGGAAATGCTAACGGGTGTTTTGGCTTGTTCTGCTGTGTAGAGGGTTTCTGTGCCGGTTACCTAGGAAACTGCTGTAGGATTGAATTTGGATGGATGTGTTGTCAACTGCAAATGAGTACAGTGGCTTTTCAAGAGGTGGGGAAGAGTGTAAAATGCACAGAAAATATAAATGCCTGTAATGTGATTTCTGGGTAAGACAGTGGTCCTGTCTTTTTGACTGGCATTTTGTAGGCACCCTGACAACTGCACAAAGGGATCGCAGATGGAGTGCGTGGCCATGCCTCGGCACCTGAGCTTGAATGCACTCATGTTTGTAAGGTGGGTTAGCATTCATCTAAATGTCAAACCATGACTGCAAAAAGTAGTACTAACATTGCTATTAAGCATTTTTCCCATTTTATTACAACAGAGTTATGATGATCCAAGGAAATTACAGCCTTTCTAGACATTTGGACTGAAGCACTGCATAGCCATTTGCAAAGAAAAAAATAAAAAGAACAATAAAGCACATTTAATGATTGAGATACATCTAAAGGCTTATGCAATGAACAAAAATGTGACTGCAGAGTGTCCCATTTTGAAACAAGCTCCCCCAAGACACAGAGCTTTTCCTGGAAATCATCAATAATTGGCCTTTTTTTAATACAGCAGCAAAACTATGAAAAAGCGAATAAGTGCTTCAGTCCGGGGGAGTTATACTGATGTCTGTCAGTTCTGCCATGATGGCTAAATCTGCAAGTGGTTACTTATCCCACAGGAGCCACAACTTAGAATGGTCCATGGCTGAAAAAAAATTAGTAAAACAGTGGGGATTACTTAGAATAGAACTCCCACAATTTCTCCTATTCTCTCCCCCCTTCCAAAACACACACAGGATTAACATCTGGGCTTTCACTGAACACCAATTTCCTTGTATTTCTCCTACGAAGTGCGCTTCAAATGGCAAATGCAAACTCCTAGTAGTTTATTCGTGTTTTGACAGGTGTCACCAGTTGGCACAGCTACATGTAATCTTCAAAGGTTTGGTTTCTTCCCCCACCCCCAAGCAGGTGAGCAAGTTTCCAGCCTTGAAAAGACAGGTTGTGCTGCTTGTTTTGGGTTAGGCAAGTGCACCAGGTAAGAAACACTGTCCTTATTCCTCTGGCTAAAGGTCTGAGGCAGAACCTGCTTCAGAGCCACTTTCTAAGGCTGGCTTGTCCCTGCTCCCTGCAGCTGTGCACCCACCAGTGTGCTTACATCCCCTGCATTTCTCTCTGCAGGTGATTCTCTCATCCCAGAGGTCTAAAATGAATGCTAAACTTACCAGTTCTAACTTCTGGTCCAAATGTTGGGTTGTGAGTGAATGCTGCCCAGGCTCTGCCTTCAGGACTGGGTTGGTCCCTCGGATCTGAGGGTCATATGATGGTCCCACCAGACGTTTGGTCAGCTTATATTGGACTGGCACATGTACATGACTAAGACAGAGCACCCTGTGGATATATCTGGGCTCTGCCCCTGCCTGCATCGCTGCCAGGAGGCCGGGCTGCATGGGCCCAGCTGCTGCTGCTGCTGCACCGAGGGTAGACACCAGAGGCAAAAGAAGCTGTGGTATCTCCAGTGTCTTATCTGCTGCTTATAAGAATATAGATACCCCGATCACTATTTCTTCAACATCTTTAACAATATTTACAGTGGCAACTAGCCCAAACCTATAAAACTGCACGCTGATGGGCCTAGTGGTGGCTCCAATTCACTCTGTTGCATCCAAGCTTTTTCTCTGGCCTCTATCTTTGGAGATGGGCTGAAGTGACATCCAGAGCTGGACTCCCTTCCTCCCTGCTCGAGCAGATGTGCACACAAACCTAAGCAGACTCCTCTGTTTCAGGTCCGTCTGTATCCTGCGTAATGAATAATGTACTATGAATTTGTGGTCTACATGTTTATTAAGTGACTCAGTATTTCCAGTGGAGATTTTGTGCTCATGTTTTACTCACATCTCAAAACCCACTCACTCTTTTATTATCCCCAACAGCAGTAGGTGATAATAAATTATACAACTGTAGATGATGGTAACTATATCAACAAACAAATTGTATCAATTTTCAGTGCGAATTTAAAGCTTCGTTTACTGGTTGTGCAAACTCTGAAAAAGGAATTTGGGAATGCTGCTGCTGTTATTAAATGTTCTAACCGGGCTGTAATCCAAACCTTCCATAAGGCATCTCTAAAGAAGATTTTTGCCTACTGTGTACCACTGCTTTTACATACGAGATTAGGGATTTATATACGTAAGAGCAAAGAGAGAAGTGTAACTAACAGAACAGTGACAGCTCTGTTTGTTACTTCGTGGAAGGGCTGAAAGACAAAAGGCCTCGGTGGTGGATTTCAGAGCTAATCCCCCTCCACTGCATTTGCAGAAACACATTTGTACTTTCCGAAAAACAAAGGTTTGTAGAAAAGCATCAATCACTCAACAGTGCAGCTACATTCTGTGTATCGAAGCAAGCTTGCGTGCTCTCTAAATTACTCTGGATCCTATTTTAAGCTTAATAAGCTACTCAGTAATTTGTACGGCTGTGGAAAGATGTGAGCTTATGCCACAGCAGACATTTTGAAACAGCCAACAGACCTGTGGCGAGGGATTGACTTTTTGGGAAAGTAGTTGTAGCAGTATTTGGAAAGTTACAGTATCCTTTCCAAAAGGAAAAGAGATTGTTTATTGAGAAACTCATATCTATGTAATAATGGTACACTTCAGTCACAGGAAAGAATTCTTGGTCAAATGTAAGTGCGGGTCACCATGGCATGTGGTGTATTCTTGTTTCAATTGAAAATTTTCCATTTTCAGTTATTTATACTCATAGGCTATGTGGGAAAATAGGCCTGGATCTGTGTCGCTTACCTGAGTGATCCTCACCACATAGGTGCTGGATGGGGCATATAGGTGAGACAATAAATATGACTGAGACTTTCAGTGAGAGGAGACCATCCCACAGGCTCTGAATTTCTCCACATAATGATCCTGATCCCTCTGGGTCTGGGACAGGCTGAAGCGACGCAGAGCTGACTAAGCTGCTGCGTGACTAAGCCTCCTGGACCTCACCAAACTCAATAACTAATACTTTTAACTGAGCTGCTGATCACCGTCCTGACATGCCAGCTGGGTTTTGCATGTTTCATTGCCCATAAATATGGTTAGGGCTGTCATGAACCTTTTCTGTCTGCTCCTTTTGCAGTTGTTCCCAGGGGTTGAGAAGGAGCCCACTGCCAGTGGAGCTGAGGAGGATTCAGCTCAGAAAACTCTTGGAAAAGGGCCCTCAGAGAGACTGAACCTAATCCCCTCCCTTTAATTGCTATTGGGACCTGGCAAAAGTACATATTTGCAGTTAAGTTTGGCTGTTAAAGTGTTCTTGGAGCTTTACACCATTAACTTTGACACTGAGAGCATGAAGCCAGACCTTAGAGCATTTTCTCCTGCAACATGACCAGTGTTTGCATGAATAAGTAAGACCAATTACAGATATAAGTCAGTTCTTGTTACTCTGATGTTTCTTATCCATGTCCTATACATTACTCTCCATGTTTTTAAAACAGCTGTCACTATAAAGCCAGCAGTCAGTGAGGACACATGGATTGTTACTATTGGGCATCTTTAAGGTTTTAGCCACGTTACACAAATTTCCAGTTAAATGTTGGAAAGCTAAAAATAAGAAAATGTTCAGATAGTGTTACCTACTTAGCTTCAGACTGCAGGACCCTGTTCTCCAAATAAAGGCAGTATGCCTGGAAACCCAATAACATTCACAAAGCCTCCCATTTTAGCATCCGTCAACTGCTTGGCCATTTTTAAATTTGAATAGTTAATTATTCTCTCAAACAGACTGAAATGTTGTATTTATTTTGTTGTGAGCTGAGCAACACTCTTCCTTTCTGAAGGACACACACAACCTTTACCTAGACAAAGGACTTCATTTTGCTTGAAGGAATATTAGATTTTGCTTCTTTTGTGTACCCGTTGGCTTGCCATGGGTTTTTTTTCTTCTCACTGAATGCTTGTCGTCTTGCATACACCTGTGTGTCCTCAAAATGACGAGATTTACATTGTGTAGAGCAAGTGACTTTTAAAACAACCTGATATTCATGGAAACAATTAAAATGTTTTATTGGACTCTTTCACAAGAGCAAGGTGCTCCAAGCCTGTAAGGGACATATCTTCTGATGTCATGAGGCACCACTGCTGCTGCCCACTGCACTGGCAGTGCCCAGTAATTGCTCCCCCAGCCAACTCTCCCGCCTTAGACCAGTTCTGTGCTCCTCTTGCTTCCCAGTGTCTTCCAGTTGAGGAGCAGAGCTCTTGTTTCTGCGTGTTCCCCTCTCCATCAAGAACTGTCTTTCAGAGAAAATTGCTTTGTGATTAATTTAAATGTCTTTGAACTGGGTGGGGGTTGCTTATAGTCAAGCCTGGACTAATTTACTTTTTTTCCTTATATCCGATTCTCTTATGGTATGAAACTTCAGAAGTTAACATTTGAGTGAACTAACCTAAATTTGAGTAAGTTACCCTACACTGTATTAAAAAAAAATAAGGATGATCATTTGGAACAGTGTAACACGTTCACCTTAATTTCATAACAGTATCTCCTCTAGGAACCAAATACACAAACAAGGGGAACTGTTACAATTGGAGATGTAATTTTAAATAAGCTTTGTTTTGGCCACCCCTGGGTTTTTGGTCATATCCTGCCTTCAGTTTATATGTCCTTTATACCAGACCTTTTTTTTTTTCTGAGAGACTCCTCATTTGATCTGTCTCCTTTTCAGATTTTGGATGCAAGAGAAGTGCTCAGAGATATGGAAAGTTACTCTTCCCTATCACAATAATGATATGTAAATATATGTCACATCCTCAGCCTCTTCTGTAAATAGAGCTGGGTATGTTGCCCTTACCTTCCAGGGCTGCTGTTACTAAAACATCTCACACAAACGTACACTCAGTTTGCAAAGAAATGGCCTTCCTCATTTGCTTTTGGGTGGAAAAGGAGCAGACTGGTGTTAAGTACATAAAACCTGGTGAGGCCACACCACCAAAGCAAACTGACAAAACAATTGAGAGAGCATCTTTGGAAGCATGCCTTTAGTAGTATAGGAAAAAAGGGTATCCTCTTAATCTGGGTTAACAAACCTGTTTTCAAAGAGTTGTGAACAGCAGGTTATTCAGTTTTGAGTCAGCAGCTCAAGTTCAAATGTTGTTGTGAACCTGATACTTTAACCTGGGCAAAAATGCTCAGTGCTCTGAGGAGGCAGAGGAGGTTCTGCGGGAGGGAATCATGGTGATAGGCTGCCGTATGTACCCATGGGGTCTCAGTGAAGAAAAGACTGCAAGTCTCTTCCAGCTGGATCTGTGGCCATGCTGCCCCGCTCTGCTGGGACAGGTTGGGAGCAGAGCTGAAGCATCCCCTTGGACAGGTAGCAGGCAGAGAGGCTGGCTCTGGGAAGCCATGCTCCTGTTTCGAAGTCAGCTGGCAAAGAGCAAAGCAGCCCATGAGCCAGACTGGGCTGATGTGTTATACCCACAGCCAGGCTAGGTGGCTTAACCACTATAACCTCTCTTTACTACAACGCTGAAGGGAACAAGCTTTGACATACCCATCCCTGTGGTGGGTACTGCTGTGAAACCTCACAGGACACAGCCTGCCTGGGGTGAGAAGGACATCTCTGATGGTTCAGAAACACTCAGTGTCACTCTTCTCAGAGAAGTGGTAACATCCCCATTAGGTAATGGGGAAGTGCTTTTGGGAACTTCACCCCAAACTCTCTTGGAGTCGTTTTTATTTGAGCAGTATTTACCCTCTTGCCTCTTTGTCAGCTTTAAACTGCAAATATGGAATTTTAAGTGGTTCGGATGTGGGGCTGAGAAAATAATTTTTCTTTGGAGTAAAATTTAGGGTATTCATTTAATTGTATTTACTTAAATAACAGCTGATTTTTAGTCAATTGATTCTATTTATCAACCTCCATCTGAATTACTGAGAAATTAGGGCTAAAATATTTCATGAATTAATTCTTACTTAATCCCTGTCTCGTTGGTCAATCACTGAGCAGGCAGGTTGGTAAAACCTCTGGCAAGCTGACCTGTCTGATAAATTCACCCTTGCCTGCTCTACAACAAAAACACTCAGATCCCTCTTAAAATAAGAGAGGTTAAAATGATAATAGACTCCAAAAATCAAGAGAGTGAATATGTGCTCTATTGCCAGCAAAGACTAAACAATGGCTGTGCCACAATACACTTTAATCTTAACATACAAGGTCAAAATTGGAACATTAGCCCCACCACTGTACATCTTTTACTAGGAAAGTTTCCATTTCCTTCTTGACAAGTACAAATGTCTGTAACTGGCACTGTGAGTATGTGCCTTTTTTCAAGCCAACACTGTAAAATTTCTTTTAAAAAATTAAACCAGGAGTTAACCCCTTATTAACTTGAAGTGGCGGAATCTTGATTCAAATAACTTCTTTACCACATTGCTTTCTCCAAATGATTTTTCTGTTCAGCAACTGTCATTTATGTGACATCTTTTCTGACCTCTGTGGCATATTTTGCATATAGTTCTGCTTAATTTGTACTTCAGTCTGTAAGCAAATAATATTTTTTTTCTTCTACATTCATCCATATTCAGGAAAATCTGGTTTTACAGCCAAGGTTCTACGGACTTAGGTACTCTCTTTCACTGTAATGTGGCTGTGTTAGTGCCAAGATGTGTCAATTGCCTGAAAATATTGGTGTCTGAAGGGTTTGATTTTCTTTCTTTTGTATAATTAAATACTGTGCAGATGGAGTTAAGGATTTATTAAGAATAATTGATTTTTTCCTTCATCTTTCTCACTGTTTTTTTCACCATTGTGAAGTTTTGTGCCTATTTTGCTTTCCTATTTTTATTAAACTGCCTAGGGGCCACAAAAACATATTATTCAGTTGTGGGTCATCCACTCTGGAATGTTAGCTAAAAATTTCTGTGAACACTGCTATAGAGATGATATGCATTTAAAATATTTTTTGAAGTATGTGGTAACCGATTTCAAATTAGTCTGGAATGAAGATAAAATAAATAAAAATATTTTTGTGGATTTTTAAAATTTAAATGGTTAACTTCAAAGACGATAATTTCATCAAGTATTTTGATGAAGTAGTTCTTGTTTTCTGAGTAGCAGGACTGTGCACATCCCAGGATGTGCTAAGAGGTGGGTTGTCCTGGGACTGCGCTTGCTAGGTTCTTGCTGCAAGGCCCAGTAGCTTTGATAATAAATGGCAGTAATCTCAGGAAACTACCAAGGCGAATGACCTATGTCTCTGATGTTGCCACTGAATGGAAAGAGATTGTTTATTTAATTTCCAGACTGGCTTATCCTCAAATGTGCCATTTTGTCTTCATAAATTTTGGGAAGAATCTGGAGAATGTTGCCAAGAGCAACCACTACATCTTGAGGAACTGGAAACAAAATACATGAAGAAAATAGAACAAATATTCCTTAAAGGAGATTACTGTACTGCATTCAGTGCCTTGTAAATAAGCACGTTACAACTAGCCTGGTTATCCCTCAGCAGGTAAATGCCCTGGAGCATTAAATGTCAACTAAAGTTAAACTACACACTCAGTACCCCCTCTAACATCAGTCTGTGTTAACACTGTTAAGGGGCAGGCAGTGTCAACAGAGCATTGCCCACTTTGCTCTTTCTCCTATACTCCATCAGACAGTGGAGGGAATTTCCTGACATCTGCAATACCCTTCCCAAAGTGATAATGAATTTCCCTTTGATCTCCTCCCCTCTGGGGCCATACAGCTGGCACTGGGTAGGAATGGGTGAGGCTCTTGTAATCATGGCTCACTAACACATTCTATGAATGTCATCACTTGGGTCAAATGTAGCCAAGAGTCCCTGACATAAAAGGTAGAGATCTGTGGTTTGATCTGCAGTCCTGTGAAACTGGTGTAAATTTCACTGAGGACCAGAAAGGGCCATCAAACATGGAGGAAAACTCATGTACATACTGATGTGGGAGAGAAGGATGAAGGGTCATCCAGAAGAGAATTCAAAAATTCAAACTGCTACTGTTCTCTGTCCACTTAGCTGACCCCTGTAGCTTTCTGAGTCAGTAAGAGCAATGCAAAAGAGAGGCGTGTAGCACAGTGCTGTCCAGGATTTTAATGAATGACCTTATTGGGGATGAAAGACTAAGCGTTGGCTCCTATCCAGTATTACGACTGGACCCTCCTGACTCTCCTTCTAAATGACAAATGACTGCTTCTCTACTGAGAAATCAATTTATAATTCGCTTTCAAACTCTGCTGCATTTGGGATGCTTTGGCCCTATGTTTTGCTGTTCAGGCTCATCCCTATTAAAAAAGCTATTCTGGAATTATTTTCCCATACTTGGACAGCTATATGGGCTGACGCTTCCAGACTCTCTCCCCAGAGCTCCAGACTCTCTCCCCAGAGCAAGTTCTCTGAATTCATACAGCTCAAGTGACCTTTCCAGTTCACAGCAGTGACTAAGATTCCCAGCAGTAGTGCAAGCTTTGCGACGGGATACACATACGTACATGAATACAAATTTATACACAGATCTATACATATACTACACACACGGACACACACAGAATATGTATGTGTGTATGTATAAAAATGCTGCTTGGAATTTCAGCTCTCATGTTCCTAAGCTCTGCATCTATACAAGTTACGGAAATTCTGGCAAACCTCAGAAAGTGACAAGCATATTTTATATTCACACAGCTCATCTGTTGAAGCATGATTTTAAGAGGCCCTAGCTATTTAAACACTTACTGTAAAATGAATGAGTAAATGGGTTTCTGGATTAGGATTTTAGTCAGGTTGTAAATTTTTAGAGATTGGGCCTGTTTGCCTGATTTTGTACACAGGCAATAGATTTTGGTCCCTAGGAGCTGTCTCTGAAGGAATAATTATAACCGTTCCAAGAACTGAGAAAATGCACTGAAAATTGCTGTACTATTTAGTTTCCAGTTTAATTTGGTGAAATTTTCCAGACAGCTCCTCAAATAATAGAAGCAATAGCAAATACCTTTTTAGAAAATAGTAATTCTCCTTTAATAGTCTTCTTTGACAAATTCTTGAAATAAACCCTCCAGTGTCTCAGGGCAGAGAAAACTATAGGTTCTGTTACAGCTTCAATTGTTACTGCTTTTTTTTAACATGGGCTGCTCAGTGGCAAGAAATATTTCAAGACAAAAACCCATCCAGTACAATCTTCCTCAAATCTTTGATAAAATTTGATAATACTCTCTTTTCTCTTGGGTGAATAAGTAGCTCTAAGGGATCTTCAGCATTTGCCTCTGGTTAGATAAACACTTGGGATGCTGTTCGCTTCAAGAATGGCAAACCTGAAGTTGAATGTCTGTAAATCTATAGGTCTTTAAGCTCTGAGCATAACAGAGAAGGCAGGTCAAGGGAGTCAGTGGAGCCTAAAGATCACCAGCCATGGGAGATGAAATCCAAATGCCCATGGAGCTGGAGTCACTAGAGGTACCACAGACACCCAGCAGCTTCATAAGGCTGGCAGATCTGATGTGGGATGCATGAGACACCATGTGGCATATCCCATTGTGCCTAAAACAACGTAACTTAACTGAACCCCAGCTGTATACCACGAACCAAGACATGCTCCACTGCTCTACTGATTAAGAGGTTTTTTCTGTTGCCTGTCCCTGGCATTTCAAACCATTTGAAGAGCCTTAGGGTAGCCCAGACATTGGTAAGACACCGACAGATGTGACCTTTGCCTTTCTGGAAGAGCAGCTGGAACAGCCAGCTCATATTAGGAGGGCCTCTCAGTTGCCCATCAGTGCCCTGTTGAACTGCTCCCTTGATCTCATGACATAGTGGGAGTTGAGACCCCAGTACATCTATAGAAGCCTTCAATTATCTAAGTGGCCTCACAGCCCTTTCTGTACCAGTCTGAAGTTTTCCAGTAATGTTTATGCAGCTACTTCATTCTTGTACTATTTATCCATCCGCTGCCCTGCATTCTCTCTCCTGTGTGTATGTACTTTGGCTTGCATATTTTGCCTGGACATTTTTAGACTTACCCAGGATCTTCTCTGCTGGCTCTCACACTCGATCCATAAACTTTCCTTGCTGCCAACCATGTTCCCATCAGAAACTTTCCACATGGCTCCCAGGAAAGGCATGAGGAGCATTCTTCCTCCCATCCCACTTGTCCTCCATGTGGGGAGACCAGAGGCTGGAAAGCAGCAAAGGCGGGAGCTGGAGACACCACCACATTTCCTGACCGCCATTCTTTGCTGGGCAAAGGATGTCAGAACAGCTTCAGCTGTCTTTCTGGCAATAATCTCATACAATGTATAAAACCCAATGGTTTTCCGTTTGTTTCTGTGGAAGACCATAGATACAGTTTCTTGTAAAATATAATATTTGTTGTACTTAAGGAGATCATTAAAACTAAATAATTCTTGGCCTTTCTTTCTCAGGGAATTAAAAAATGATTAATCTGGTATTACTGACCAGGCATACCAGGTCAAGATGGGCTAAAAATTATTTAGGTGACTAAAATATACTTACAAAACTCTATCAGTTTACATCTACATGTCTATATATTTATTCAAATGTCTGTCACATTGCCACTGAGGCAGCAGTCGGTAGGTTTGAGCTCTGCAGTTGAACTCCCTGGAGAGATTAATTCCAGCAATAACCCAAAGAGGAAATGGAGACTGTAGTTACAGTGGAGGGAGAGAGAGAGAGAGAGAGAGAGAGAGAGAGAGAGAGAGAGAGAGAGAGAAAGAGAGAAAGAAAGAAAAAAAGAAAGAAAGAAAGAAAGAAAGAAAGAAAGAAAGAAAGAAAGAAAGAAAGAAAGAAAGAAAGAAAGAAAGAAAGAAAGAAAGAAAGAAAGAAAGAAAGAAAGAAAGAAAGAAAGAAAGCAAAGAGTACTGTTTATAAAGTTACAGTGTCCTCTGTGCTTTCAGACTGAGATGAATATGTCAGAGCATTATAAACTTGCCTGTGGGCTAAACAGTACCTTCCAAGCAGCACAGCTAAAGAAGAGTGGTACAGTCGAGAAGGACCCCAGCCCCTGCATAGCCTTCCCAGACCACTCTGCCAAGTCCTCCTCCAGAATATTTAAGTTTCACCAGAGCAAAAATGTTATTAATGTTTCATCTCTGTCTCAGTTTGCTTCTTCGTGAATGCACAGCTGATTTCTTCACCTGTCCAGACCAACAAATCCAGATTCTCTTCTGCACGTTTTATTAGATTTCTGCCACATGTATGTTAATGAGCCCTGAATGTTATATTAAGGTGTTTTCTTTTTCCAGAAATAATGTGATATTTGTTCTACCATATCTGACTTTCAGCCAGGCCATAGTCTTCTCAGATTCCAATTTAAAATTATCATTTTGGTGTTAAAGGTTCCCCAGGGACTTGTCAACTCCACAACAGCTTCCAAGCAATGGTATATTTTCTATTTATTCTTACCAAGTGTGCAGATATCAGCATTGAAAAAAAAAAAAAAATTAAAAACATGGTGAGAACAAACTGTGGGCCCAAGGAATGACATTTACAGCAATCATGATGAATTCACCAGGCTCATTGCATTAATTACCATATGAGACATCTTATTTCTTTTGATTGTCACAGTGCCGTGGCAACCTCTGAGCAGGAAATAAAACCAAGAATTTTTTAAAATGAGAGCCTAATTCGTTCAACACAATTGAAGATACTTAGAAACAGGAGCATATGTCACCCTAAATTTCTGAACTTGGGATGTATTTGCACAGTAGTTGCTTCAGGTTTTGGACAGGTAAATAAACTCACATTAATTTTCTTCTTGCTGCGGAAGGTCTGTTGCTGGTCTCCATCTCAGCTCATGTAAAGGTAGCTCACGTACTGCTAGAATTAATCAAAGCCACACCTGCAGCACCATGGAGATGTGCCCTTCCAGACAAACACATAATCCAAGAGATCCAGGCTCTTCGTATTGGAATTTTCATTCTACAACTGCTTTGTAAGATGCTTAAAGCTCTGGCTAGAGGTTTCCCTTTGCAGTATTCTGGCCCTACAATCTCAGCCATTTCTCGTTTCCTGTTTGTTTTACTGAAGTATTCCTGTTGTTTTGCTCGTGACCCTCCATTTCAGTGTGGCTGCTGCATGCAGATTGGTGACACAGGACCACAATACAGCTCACAGCTCAGGCCCAGATTAGCAGCAATCTGCAGTCTGACTTCAATTAGCTGGAAGGATGATGTTTCTTGACCGTCTGGTGTTTAAATGAACTGAAAATCAAAACCCTGTTTTTCTTGGTTCTCTTCCAAATCACACACTACAGTTTGCCTCATTAAAGATTAAAACAGATGTCGGTAAAAGGAGATAAATCTGAATCTAATTCGAGATCCAAATAGTCCTGAATTTGTAGTTTGGGCTTTTGCAAAGCATAGGAGGAAGCACTGAACAACTCAGATCCGTGGGATGAAAGTAAGAGGGGCTGTAGGGGCTTAGGAAGACCCTTCCTTCATTTGAGTAGCTCTGTAAACTCTGTCTGTGGGTGGTGAGTTGCAGCTGAGGAGCCCACTGCAAATCAGCAAAGATGCCCCACAAGGTATGGGGAGATATGGTCCTGCAGAAATACCTTTCCACCTTTGCCTTTGAAGAGCTGACCCAGAGCCACCTGGATCCCAGAGCATAAGTGTTTTTTTCTCCCTGCAGTAAACTGTAAAACAGACAGAATACTGCCGCTGTCTTTTGCAGTTTAGTATCTGAATTGAAAAGAAGAGAGAGAAAAGGCCAGGCAGAACACACAGTTTCAATTAAATCATTGCAACTAATCTAATATGTAGTGGTAACAACATCTAGGTGCCTACTCAC
Organism: Rhagologus leucostigma; assembly: GCA_013397725.1. Classification (NCBI taxonomy): domain Eukaryota; kingdom Metazoa; phylum Chordata; class Aves; order Passeriformes; genus Rhagologus; species Rhagologus leucostigma. The sequence goes on along the minus strand of VZTD01004411.1, from coordinate 1,647,322 downwards.
TGTGTGGAATATAGATATAATAATGAGGAAAACTGTTGGGGTTTTGTTTCTTGGGAACATCGTTCTGCTTCACTGTGACCCTCTCGGTTAACTTAATAAGCCAAGTATCTTTATATGAAAACAGCTCCTTAGCTTCCACACTAGAGAATACACTGCCTTATCGCTTACTGTAATTTTGATTATGAAACAGTTGTTTTCATAAGCCTCACTTTTCTGTTGCTTGCAGCTATGAGTAATCTTTTTTTCAGGCTACCACTTCCTCATGCTTCCCAGTTCTTCAGTAATAATACTTTGTGCAGGTGAGGGTTATATTTTAAGGAAGACCTCTTTGATCATGTTCCAATGAAAGCTTTTCAAATTTTTGTCATTGATGTATACGCTGTTAGTTGCAGAGGTTGGACATGTAGTTCGTAAATATATAAGTCAATGCAGATGCCTTGTGTGAGCTAACATTTCTTTTCCAGTGTAGCCTTTTCTTCTGGTCACACAGTCTTATGGTACAGCTTCAAGGGTGCCAGATGCCTTGGGCACAAGGGGTGCTGGTGAAGCCCACAACTGCTGTAGGTTTGTGCCCCTTGATGGCTTTCCCTGGGGTGGAAAAGAATACCTTTGGCCATGGGGAGTAAACCTTCTTAAAAATAGTCTTGTACATTATCTGTGAGTATTTATTTCACTTGTAATCTCCAGCTTTCATTTTTCTTCCAAAGTTGCCGATCCAAAGGGTGCATCTCCCTTCAGGTCCCTCCAAATCTTGGTCTCCTGACTCCCTACTGTGCCTACACTCTCCACAGGGGCTGGCTGTTCCCACCACTGCACTGTAACTCCCCAGTGGCACAAGGACCCTTTGGAAAAGCCACCAAGATGTAAGTCTGATCTCACTCTGGAGCTCAGCAGGTGACGCTGAGCTTGTGGAAGAGTAGGAGGCACATCAAGCTGAGAATGCAGCTGACCAGAAAATGTTTGACATTTTGTTTTAGTACAAATGTTCTCTTATTAAGAACATGCTTCTCTTTTGACTAGTAGTTGAGATTTCTCCCCTTTAATATTAATCATGAGGCAAAGAATTTGCGCAATTCATTTTCTTAACCACGTTTTTAAAAATGCAGTTAGAGCCATCTATGCTTTTATCCTGTACCACAGAGGGCTGTGAGGAAGAGATTTCAGGTGTTACTTAGAGATGTGTGCTGCTGAGTGCTTTCATACAGTACTTAAAAAGGAGGTGTTTATAAAGTTCCAGCAAAAGACTGAGTGTCCCTCCTTCAGATTCTGTGAAAAGATAATTAGATAATATTGTAGATCTCAGGCTATAGCCATCACTGTCTGCACTGCCTCCAGGCCATCTAACACGGCAATTTTCTCTGACAGTAGCTGATATATCTGATAAATCTGTGGTACCTTGCCTTCCTCTGGGTGCCGTCACCCTCACCCCACATCAGCCAATGTCTGCACAGGGTACCGGGGATGAAATGGGTTTTCCAGCCCCATGAATAAAGGTTGTATAATTGTCTTTTTCTCAAAAATCCAATTTTCACAATCCTAAATTCTCTCATTGTCTACCCTGATGCCCACCCCATCCTGAACACTCAGGCTCTCTGACAGGGGACAAGAAATTTCACTTCTGAATCATAGCATTTTGTTAAAAGACATTAAAAGTTGCTATTCTGACAGTTGTATTAAAATGCTATATAGTACTTGAGCTCTCTCTATATTTGGCTTCTGCTTCAATGCAGAAGCCGTCCTTTCCGAAAGAATCAGGAGCAAACTTGAGGCGAGAGGAAGGTAAAGAAGGTAGGTGAAGTAGTTTTGCAAACTAGTGAGCCACTTGTAGGAGCTTATTAGTGTTTTGATTGAAAGGACACAGTGCTTGGAGTTCAAAAGACAAACATAAGGTAAAAAAAAAGTAAAGGAACTTTGCATAACAGAAAAGCTCATTGGGGCTCATGGACTTATGGGTGTCAAGTGCTCTCTAACCCAATCCTCCTTGATGAAGAGGAGTCTTCCTTCCAACACTCGTTTACCCTGGTCTCCTGGGTAAGATATTCCCAAGGGCTGCTCTTGTCAGTGAAGATCAGAGCAAAGAGGGTATTCAATAACTCTGCCTTCTCTGTATCCTCTGTTGCCAGGGTCCCCCTTCCACATAACAGCGCCACATTACCCTTAGTTTTCCTTTTGTTATTGATGTATTTGAAGAAGCCTTTCTTGTTGTCCTTGACATCTTTGGCCAGTTTTAATTCCAAATGGGCCTTGGCCTTCCTTGTCTCATTTCTGCTTACTCTGACAACCTCTCTATATTCATTCCAAGTGGCCTGACTCTGCTTCCATCTCCTGTGTATTTCCTGCTTACTCTTCAGTAATGACAGGAGTTCTTTATTCATCCACGAAGGTCTCTTTCTCTCTTTGCTCAATTGCTTGTACTCGTCTGGATGCATCTTTCTTGAGCCTGGAGGAAGTGATCCGTGAATATCAACCTGATCTCTTGCACCCCTCTTCCCTATGGGGCCTATCCCCATGGGACACTTCCAAGGAGACCCCTGAAGAGGCTAAAAGTTCTCCTGAAGTCCATGGTTGTCATCTTACTTGTTGCTTGCTCCCTTCTCGCCCGATACGGAACTCCACAATCTCACTGGCACTGCAGCCAAGGCTGCACCCAACATTCACATCTCCAACAAGGCCTTCCCTGTTAGTACAGTAACAGCACACGATTCCTTGTAGGATCCTCTGCTGCCTGTGCAGGACGTTGCTTTCTAGGAACCTCCTGGACTGTTTGTACTTCATTGAGGACCAGTTGCAGCTGGATGGATTGACAAGCTATGTCATTAAAATGAGTAATTGAAATTACTTTTAAAGGAAATACTTAATAGTCTGTAAGACTTTTGAAACTCTCTACTGCTTATGAAAGACCCTGTATTTCCTTTTATGCTTTTCTGTATCCTTGGGCTGCACTTGTCCAGATTCTCCAGTGAGAATCTGCCTCATAGCTCCGGACTGTAGCACCCAGAACAACAACAGAGGCCTCAAATTCACTTGTGAGAAAAAACCGCTCTGTTATCAGATCTGAAAATCATAAGCATTTTCAAAATCATGAGTATTAAAACACATACATAATCACCTTGGAATAGATGGTATTTCTCTTTTTTAATTCAGCTGCCATTTTCCTCACTGCAAAGTGAATGTAATTTTAACCTTCACTATTTTATTTAATTTTAAGAATACAACATCCATTAGAAAGCACATTATAAAGTATGTTTTGCCAGAAACAGCTCCAATATTACTGCAAATAATCCTGTTACATCCTTCTATGATTTATAGTGCTTTTTTTCCCCTTGTCTTTAACTTTAAATATTTTCCAGTAAAAGATGGAAGATGAAGTAAGAAGCTCCACAAAATTTATGCACTTGGATAAAGAAGACGCTTTTCATATTTTCTGGTTTGACTTCTTTATGTTTTTTTTTATTTCTGAAATTGTTTTCAATTTGGCTCAAGTTCCTTGAAGAGCATGAAAGTAGCACTGCAAAAAAAAGTAGCATTCTGAATAGAAAATACAAGAATGAAAAGATCGCCTGAATTGAGAGGGGGAAAAAAGACTAGGAACAGTGGATTATAGGTGTCAGTTCTGTGGTCTTTCTAATTCTAGTTTGACTCACCGAATAGTTTTAGTCAAGTTAAACAATCCTCTTTCATTCCCTGATTCAGCATCTGTGAAGACACTAGTCTTTTCCTGCTTTGCAGGGCTTTGAAAGAGACAAATGAACAGACTATCACAGAAGTACAAGGCCAAATTAGTAAAAGCATAATATGAGGCAGTGAGCGTTTTACTATTACGGAAAACACTGTTGCATAGCATTTGAACCGGGACTGCATTCTAGGCATTTTCACTTTTACATCTGTCACTGGAAACTGCAGAGGACAGCATATGAACATAGTATTAAAAATGTGGTGGAGATCTTACCTCTTCATTCAGTATGAAGAAAGATGTAATAGAAGAAACAACAGTAACAGTGAAGGGATATTTTCTAATTAAAATATTTCATGTATTCAGCATTTCTTGTTGTAAATATATAAAGACAGGAATTTATTAAGCAAAAATTCATTGCAAGTGCATAAGCGTTCTCCACTTTAAGACCAGCAATGTAAGGGAGGATACAATCTGCATGCTCTGACAATTAACTTTAATTCTTTATCTTTGCCAAACACAAATGTTTAAATTACTGGTAGACTGAAAAAGATGTACTTTCCCTGATAAGTCAGCAGAAGCTAAAAAACTTTATTGGGATTAAAGTAGAGTTCACCAACTTTTTCTCTGAGGTGCAGCTTATTAAAAATCAGTCTTGGAGGACATACCTCCTTGGCTTTGCAGACATGTACACAGACTGCTTCTCCCAGTCCCCAGCACAGGCCTCCCCCTTTCTGGTCAAGCAAATGAAGAAATAATGTTATTCTATTTTTAGCTTCCTTTAATGAGATTTATTGGGTAGACAGGAGTTCAACATCCCACAGCATTGAAGCTGCAGCTCTGCTGATGCTGTGCTGGGCCCCCTCAAGGCCTGTAGATGTCACATTGAAAGCTGCTGAATTGCCCCAGGGAGGAGCTGGGTGGTGTCAGAGTGGTAGTTCCAGTGAGATACTTACACATTTCTATGACAGCTATGCATTTAGGTGACAGCTAAAAGACTTAATTAGCTCCTATATTTTGTTAAATTCACCACTTGTAGCTGTCTCCTTTACTCAAAAGCTTGTTCCACACCTCCCTTGATGCTGAGGTTTTTGTCATTACATAGTGCTAAATGCAATGAATCTCTGGAAAAACCTGTGTTAAGGATCCTGCAGAGCCTGCTGGCTTTTGCCATCTGAGGGCTCTCCACTGGGGAGTGACCACATACTCTCCAGGAGGGCTGGAGGCCTGGAGCAGCAGTGCCAGCAGCAAGCTCTCCTCCTAATTAATTGTAGCTATACTGCAATCTGTTAAGGACCTGTGTGATGGCAACTGAACAATGGTAACTGGCACTCGCTGATGCCAGATCATAAAAAAGCTAAATTACGTGTTTGGTCGGTCTAGTATTGGGAGGAGAAAGGGAAAAATACCATATGTTGTTTTTAATCCTTTTAGAGCTTTTTAATGTTCCTCTTAGGAGTACTTTCCTTTGCCGAATTTCTTTGTAATAAATTATTTCCCTTTCAGCCTGAATGCACACTATGCAGTACCATATAAGATACTGTTTCCTTTCTCGAAATATTGTTGTTTAGTAAGTTTCAGAATTCAGAAAAAAAAAGGTCAAGGAAATTATATAGTACTTGATGCCTAGGAGACTTCCAGAAGGAACTCAGGCTTTCTTTAAAAAAAAGTTTAAGAGAGAGAATTAAAACCTTGAGAAGAGGTGTTCTAAATCTGCCTGGGAAAGGGCCATGAAGAGAGGCTGTTTGGCTGATAAAAATTGTCTCTAGAAGAGATTCAGTGCTGAGATTTTGAAGTGTGGGTGCACAAGAGGAACCTGAATGATTACATGGGCAAAGATACAGATATTGGGGTTCCTTGTGAGTTACCTCTACATACTATTAAAAGGAAAAATTGACCATTATGAACGAATATGGTGGCCAGTGGATACTAATAACAAGATCTTGCCCACTTTTAGTTTTATTAGATTAGGGGAGCATGGTGGGGACACCACCCCAGGAAGCTGCACAGATGGTAATTATTATGCATCCTTTTAATCTGGATTTAAGAAACAGCTCCTGCTTATTTCTCAAGTTAATGCACATGAAAAAGAGAAGAAAAAACCAAAATCTTGCAGATATTAAAGTGGAAAAAAAATGCTGAGCAGCCACCTTTTTTGCAAACAGTGCACTCTGGAAAAGCAATAAAACGACCAACATGGGCATATATCATTGCTATAGAGGTTTGCTTCTTAGCAAGAGCAGGTTTATCCATAAACTGCAGTGAGAAGAGTATTGCTGCAGAATCAGAACCACAAAAAGAAAGAAAACACATATGAAAGAAGAGAATAAATGGTTTGAATATCAACATTTGATTTCTCAGGAAGAAACTCCTGACCGGAAGGCCTCCTCTTAGTTCTCCAGATTTCAGGCACCAAGAGGGGTCCTTTCGTTTCTTTGTTGAGGCCTTTCAGTGAGCAGGGCACTAAGAGTGCTACACGGCCTCCAAAGCAAAGGGGGTCAGGCCCTCGTGAGTAATGCTGTGGAGCTGTGGAGATTTCCAAGAACCTCCACGGCACACTCCCGTTTTGCTGCCAGGGCAAGAGTGGACATTGCCTGTGAGATCATTCATCTCTGCACCCTCCGTTCTACCAGACCACTGGTTGGAAAATCTCTGTCAAAATTCTCTTGAAGTTCTATTTAGAGTTTTCTTTTCACAAGACAGCACTTGCTTTGGATGGAAAATTTATAATTTTTTCTCTTCCCTCTAAAGACTAAATGGCAAAAGCCAAAATGTTTTGGCCAGATGTGTGGAAAAAATTCATTTGGCACTGTTGCCAATGGTTTGTGGGAGTCACTCCTTGGCTGTGTCATGCCTTTGCTGTCCTCACCAAGCCGCTGGATGACAGTATCTCCTGAAATGCACTGTGGAAAGGGTTCTGCTCTAGCATCTCTGTAAAGGAGAGTGCATGGGGGAAGAACCTGGCTCCAGGAGCAAACAGTGGAGAGCCCCTCTGCAGCAACACATTTGAGCCATATGAGCAAATGTCAAAGTTTCAGGTCTCCAGATTTTTGTTTAAACAGATAAAAAGAGTACTTAGGAGAAAAAAAAGCACCTTTTCAAGCAGCTCTGGTTAAAACTTTTTTTTACCTTTTTTGGGAGGAGGACAATGAAAGAATCATCTTCTCTCCATCAGCTCATAGCAATGCTCTTGCTCAGATGCCCTAAAGCTCATTCTCTCCTATCTCCTATGTTTGTCTTTGCTATAGACTTCCAAAGGCAGCAGAAAGCTAGCAGATTTGATTTTTCACATGCTGAGATGAAGACTATTCATTTCCTATTCCCTAGCAACTGCCTGTATAAACAACTACCAGGTGAGCAGTAAAACTGGGCTTGAGAACTAAAAGCAAATTGGCATTGTAAATAAATAGGTTTTGGACCTGAAGTGAATTAAGAGAAGCAAAAGAAGAGTTAAATCCAAATGGAAATAATAGTTTTTTCCTTTCACGAAATGCACATATTTAGTGGAGGAAAGCACTAAGTCCAGCCATCACTTCCTAGCAGCATTCAAAAATTTTCACAATTTTATCTGCAAAATGAATCAAGTTTAGTTATTTCACAAATGCAGAAATACTGCATATTTTGACTCATGTTAATTTGCTTATAGTTTCTCCATATGTGTTTGTGCTCCCAGTTTCCACATTTGCTTCTCAGCTCACCCTTCTTGGCCATGGTGCTGCGGCATCACCAATGCCAACCTTGCAAGCACATCCACACATCTGGCTCAGAGCTCTTTGAGGAAATTGCCTTTTCTCCTCCTCATGTCATTCCCGAAGGGCTTCCCAGCCTGCGGGTGTGTGAAGATCACAACCATGGGTTTGTAAGATTCTGTAATACATAAGGACATGGAGACTTTATCCTCTAAATTTCCCTGTTTTATTACAGATCATAAAATCACAGAATCATTAAGGCTGGAAAAAACGTCGAAGATCATCAAGTTCCACCTTTAACCAAATACCACAATGTCAACTAAACCATATCTCAAAGTGCCATGTCTTCTTGTTTTTTTGAACACTCCCAGGAGTGGTGACTTCACTACCTCCCTGGGCAGCCTGTTCCAAATTTACCACATATTACCACAAAATTCAGCATTAGCAAATAGGCCTATGCTTAGTAAAGGGAATATGTGTCTCCCAAGTTATGGAAAATTTGTCTCAGCAATTACTAGTATGTCAGCTATCAATAAGACTACCAATCAATAGTATAGCATCTATCAATAGTATAGCAACAATCAACTAGAGCGACCATCAGTATTTTAGCAGTAGCCAAGTAGCTATGTACTGTTACAGGTTACTAAAAATCTTCATTAGTAAAGCAACTTATCAATATAACAGCAGATACTTACTGTAGATTACTTGTATGAACATGTAATATCGGTATTAAGTGGATTAGAAGGGGACAAATGGTCCAAAAGTGGGAGGACAAATCATACGGACCCCAGAAGGGGGCCCAAAGGGGCCCAACAATGTAACAGAGAGAGTCTGATTTCAGAGATGGAAATGGGGGTCAGCCAGGCACACCAGTGACAGTCCAAGATTTCATAGAAAGTTCATGTGGAGAATTCAGCCTGTTCAGGGAATGAAAAGCATGTGCAGCACAGGAAGTTGTCAGAGAGAAAACTGCTCCATTTTGGATAAAAAATGTAAGTTATTTTTATATCACAGAGACATAGGAGTACTTAGAGCACCACCGCTCTGAGCAGCCAATAGATGTTAATTGATGGTTTTTGGGGCAGACAATAGATGATAATGTTTTCTGTTCTTTTAGACCAATTTTATTTTAGAACTGTTATCATCTTCTTGCTGATAGAAACAACCAATGGCACCTACTAATTCATACTTTCTCAGGATGTTTTCCCATTTTTCCAGACTATTTTTCACCTTTTCAGGTAATAAATTGCTTTTACAGTTTCTTGTTTTTGCAGTTATTGATGATACCTCTGGAGGTTTCCAATCTCTAGGTACTCAGGTGTACTTCAAAGATGCCAGATGAGCACTTCTCGAGGATGCTTCTGGTTCACAGGCCTGATTCCCAGGTTCAAAGTTCCCAGGCTGGCAAGCATTTCCTCTGAGAGTATTTTTACAGTAGATACTGTCTTCTGTTAAGTAATTTTCCCCTTCTAATAAGGCCACCTTTATGACTGTTCCTACCACCTCACCAACCAGCATCACTGTTTGGTGGCCACCACGTTAAGGCTGCAAGTTTCTAGACTTGTTGATGAAAGGAAAAATAGTTATTTTGACAATTGGCTTGTCTGCAAGTGTGAATGGATGTTATTTCAATTTTGGTTTGATGTAAGCAAAAAAAATAATTAAGGAGGAGCTAGCTTGGAGTAGAGAAAAATGCTGCGAAGATTTCTGAGAAGGTCTAAATGCTAAATGCTGTCTGTGCACAAGTTACAAAAACAGGTGAGCTGAGATTTGTTCTCTGGTTGGGGCTTTTTCCTCCATCAGAATATAGGTTGTGAAAAATTTTTTGTTTTATATTCTAGCCAAAGAACTGTATAGGAAGAAAATTACAGAAAATGTTTTTTGCCTACATTTTCCAATTATCCTTTTTCAAAAAGATGCTGGTTTTTTTCTTTAATCTAACTTTTTGTAGTCAAAAAAAAAAAAGAAAAAGAACCTAAAAGTAGAAGCCCCAGGCTAAACTCTTTTGCATAATATGAAAATGGAGAGTAAGACTCCCAGCTCAGGTCTGTTTCAGCTCTCTAAAGGGAAGGAGGTGGGACTGTGTTGCTCTTCATTTTGCTGTTGCAGAAGATCCGGACACAAGCAGATATGGTGCAAATTTTGAAGGTATATTGATCTCATTTCTACCCAAAAGTGACCAAAATGTGGCATCTGGAAAGTTAGGTTAAAAAAAAAAATCATTGTCTTAAAAAGTGCCGCATTTCATTTCCACTAAGCAGACTGTTAGATGACAAATGAGCAACATTTGATGACAAATCAACAACACGGAGGCAGGAAGGCCAAGGCTGTGCAATGGTCAGCTAAATCTCTCTCATGCTGTGTCAAACATCTGAGAAAAAATACTGCAGCATAAAGAAATAGTAAATCTACTTCTGTTTCTCATTCAGAAAATATTCTCAGTGCTTGACTTCTGATGGTTGTCAGCTGGATAATGCTGCTGAATAATTGAATTTACTACTTTGCAAAAAAATCAAATTTATTTAGGAACAGTAGGATTCCTTTTCAGAAAGCAAACAAACCAACACTTATAGGAAGCAGCAGGATATGATGCCAATCAGAGTCATAGTAACCTGCATCAGACTGTTATCAAAAACAAGCAGGTAGCATGCAGGCGGCTTGCCTTCCTGCAGTTCCATTGGCACGGGAGAGGTTTACTCCGTGTGCACGTTTGAATTCTTCAGCAATTATCTTAAATGTGAATTAGAGAACTGGGTTATTCTCTTTTTTGCTGTGACTGGGACTCAGATCAAGGGTTCCCTGAGTAAATTCCTCCATCCTTTATGGGTATGTGTTTCAGATCTTGATTTGGACTGATGAAGCTTGCTGATTTGCAGTAAGTGGCCAGCAGTGTCTTTAGGTAGGTATCTATGTAAATAAAGTATGATGGATATTAAATAATAGGAACAGCATCTGAATTTTAGATGAAGGATAGGCAGGGATTGTAAGTGGAGTACAACCTGCTGTCTGCAGGAATTGGCTGAATATACTGTGAACCCAAATGTCATATTTCTCTTACGCATCAAGCACTGTACCCCTTCGAGGGTACAGAAATGTCCACTTCCAATCTGTACAAATATAAGGTGTATGAGCCACATCCCATTTCAGTGTTAGGAATCATACTAATGAGAATGTATCTGATTTTCAAGCATGTAAGGTTAAAAAACAATTTCATGAAATAGGTCTGTCAAAGTATCTATGGCGTAAAGAACTAGATTAGGAAATAGGTGTATTGGTTTGGCATGGCCTGGTTTTGGGTAGCAGGGGGGCTGCAAACATGGCTCCTGTGAGAAGCTACTGGGAGCTTCCCACCATGTCCAGCAGAGCCAATGGCTGATGGCTCTGAGAGTGGACATGCTGCTGGCCAGAACTGGGCCGATGAGAGAGGCTGGTTAACGTTTCTGTGATGACATATTTAAGAAGAAAATCAAAACAAAGTCATGGGGTTTTTGCTGCTAGTCAGAGGAGAGGAGGAGGTTAGAAAATGTGAGGGAAAACAACATGGCGACACCAAGGTCAGTGGAGAAGGAGGGGGAGGAGNAGACCCACGCCGCAGCAGTTCTGGGAGGACTGTGTGCCCGTGGGAGGGGCTCACGCTGCAGCAGGCACGGTTGGGCTGCTGCTTGTGAGAGTGGACCCACGCCGAGAAGTTCACAGAGAACTGTCTCCCGTGGGAGGGACCCCACGGCCTCACAGGGAAGGACTCTTCTCCCAGAGCAGCAGAAGGAAATCTTGGTGACGGACTGACCAAAACCCCCCTGCCCTCCCTCCCTGTGTTGTCGGTGGGAAGGAGGGAGGGCCTGGCGGGGGAAGAAGGTGTTTTAAGGGCTTATTTGACTTCTCATTACCCTCCTCTGATTCTGTTAGTAATAAATTTTACTTAGCAATTAAGGTTGAGCCTGTTTTACCCTTGAAATATTTCTCCCGCTCTCCTTGTCTCACCCATGAAGCCTCCGTTAACCCTTTCCTCTTTTCCCTCCTTTTGCCCAGCTGTGGTGGGGGAGGGTGAGCGAGCGACTCTCGTGAGTGCCTCGCGTTGGGCCAGTGTCAAACCACGACAACAGATTATATAAACAATCAAGATTTTATCAGAGCATTTGCCTTTTTGCACGCTGGGAACATGGGCCACCAAGGAAATAAAATTCTAAATATATTTAAAGAGTGATGATGATGACAAAGACAGTGCTGTGCTGATAAAATCTCAGAGGTAAGCACAGGAAAAGATGCTTTCTGGTCACAGCATAGAGGAATCCACACAACTGAGACCCAAGCCAAGCCTAAATGAAATATTTATCACAGCACATAGATAAGTTTTAAAGTGCATTGTGTACAAAGCATTTATGTACAAGGCATTTCCAAAAAGTCAAGGATGAGCACAAGGCAATTGAACTGAGCATGGATCTCTAAGCGATGCTGGCATTAGTAAGATCCTTCTGTAGCCCTGAAATACAAATTTGTGTAGGGAAAAGAGATATGAAATAGCTACATAGTTTCCTGGTTCATTTAATATTGCGTATTTTTCATTAAGTGACTGTGAAGCACGAGTGGCAGAAGACAATGGCCAGTTTAACTGGAAAAGGGTGAACCTTCTGTCTCTCTGATCACCACCATCTCACTTGGTGCCTGACAGGTCCCGTGGTGGTGGCTGAAGGACTGCTCTTGCTTAGAGCACTCCTGAGACAGAGCTCACCCCAGCGTAGCCTCCCCTCGGGGGGCTACATGGAAGCACCTGCTGGCTCGATACCAGGAAGAATGCCAGAAGGCTTACAGAGGTAGCTTTGCTCCTCTAGAAAACATGCAGGCAAGGGGACTGTGCTCTTTTCCATGCCTGCATTCAGTGTCACACTGAGCCACACTGTCATATCAGTAAGTCTAACAGGCTGTTTCACAGCCGGTCTCTACAGCATCCCCGCTACCTTTGCACTTGATGCCAGAGGGCAGAAGGACTGCCAGAGGAAGAATAAATATTTAGCGAAACATAGATGGGGCAGGTATAGGGTGCAGCAGGACAGAGGATGAAGCAGAATGTGAAAAAGAAAAATTGGGGAAAGTCAGAGTTTATTATTGATTTATACTTTGTCAGTAAAGCTACTTTGAGGGTTATGCTGTGCAAACCCTTAAAAAAACCACATACAGAATATAACAATATTTGTAGGCACTGGCTTGCTGAAACGTTTTCATAGAAAGTAGAGTGGTAGATAAGACAGAAAAACATGGGATTTTTTTCCTGAGGTTCCTCTGCCCAGAAGATAAAAGCTGTACATTCTAAGGAGGGAGAAAAACCACTGAAAATAGAAGTCAGTGTTAACGCAGGATCTGAAAGCTGTACTTTCACACTGTACTGCAGTAGATGGTTTTTAGTCATCAGAGGAACAATATATATGAGCCCCCATGCAGCAAAGTCAGCTTGTGGGGCTGATGCTTTCAAAGCTAGATCTGGAAAAACAAAACAAACAAACAAACAAAAACCCCCAAAACAACAACAAAAAAACCCCACCCCAAAACCTAAAACAACTGATAGTTTGGGAACGGCAGAAATTTAGCAAATAGTTTCAAAGGAGCTTCAGAAGGTGCTGTTATGAGTGATACAGATAAGGCCAGGATATGCTGATAACGTGTGAGATAAGTTCACCCTTATTCTTCCTGATTAGAGACAGATATCCAAAGTGGATCTTTGTTATCCCAGTAGCTGGTGTGCTATGGAGCCTTTCTTCTGCCAAAAAGGTCCCATTGTAGAAGAAATGGAAACACCTGTGCCTCTGGCTGGCCAGGGAGCTAATCAGCAGGTCGTGACCCAGGGACGCCCAACCATCAGTCCCTGCTGTAAATGTCAGCAGTAAATGTTTTATACAAATTGGAAGCAGGTTGACCTGTTGATACTGAAATGAACTTCCTTTAGATTAATGTACATGCACTCTGTTCTGGAGCAGGTGACAGGAGGGATTTGAAACGTGTTTCTCAAGTCCGAATGGAAGTCTTAACAGATGGTAAGAGTATTTTTTTCCTATTCTTTGTACTTCCTCAGTCATTTTGACCAAACATACTCAACAGATTCAGATTTGGAAACTGGACTGATTCTAATCTACCCAATTTTTCAGGCAACAAGGTATTTCATAAGTATTGTGAAGAGATTTCATGCAAAGAGGAGAGATGGCTAGATGAAATAATTTAAAGTAGACCAGAAATCCGGAGGATTTATGAATTGTATCTTCATCCAGGTTTGTTCTCTATCCTTCTTGCAGCAGATCCTTCTTTCTGTGATTCACAGAATGACCAACCTGAACTACATCTGGGATTTAGATGATCCACACAGGGTCTCCAGGTTTTTGGACACAGCGGAATTGTGCTGCTCTGCTCCATTCCCAGGCCTCTACCTGCATGGGAAATCAGGCATTTCCCAACTGAGTTCATTTGATTTGCACTCCTACAGAGTATTGTTTTCTGAATCTGGAGGAAAGAATGATAAATCCTTGTACAGCTGCTGCACAATGAAAATGTTTGATTTTGAGACAGGTATCACCTTTAATGTGTTGCTCCTCTAACAAGGCTGCAGAGAAGCAGTCAGTAGTGGCATTTTCTCTTCTTCACTAAATTTCTCCTGCATTTCCACTCTCCAAGAACTAATGAAAGGACATAAAAGAATGTATAATAAAGTGCTAACAAATTAGTTTTTCTGATGTTTTTCAAGGTCTTGTGTGAAAAACATGAACCACAGGTCTCACTTGAGTAATTGACCAGACACTGGGTACAGCAAGAATTCCCAGNCTGGGTTTTGGGGTACACTAGGAGCTGGAAATGGAATGTGGCTTCTCTCACAAAATTACACTTACAGGGGAATGAAAGGTGCCTTTTAGCCTTGCCACCCAATCCTGAACAGTCCTCTGCAAGGCAGCCAAATGGGCACCAGTTTTCTTACACCTGCAAAACTGAAATGAAATTCATGCAGAAATAGGCACAGTACTACCCCAAACCCTAAATGTCCAGTCTCACAATGGATCACCATTTCTCCCCATTATAGTCAGACCTTGAGCTGCCAGCTGAAAAAGATAACCATATCTTTTCATGTTGTTTTGGCAAAACGGTCAGCATATCACAGAATCTTATTCTGCTTTATATAAACCACCAAAATCCAATGAGAATTACAACACAAAGGTTTCTTTCTAACTCTCCTTTCACAGGGGCACATGGCAAACAGAAGGTAATAGTGTGATGACCACAGTGGGCTAAGGGGACCATGCTGTTCTTCTCAGTGGACTTTCATGGTGGGCAGTCCAATCCCAGTAGCCTGGGAATTCTTGCTGTACCCAGTGTCTGGTCAATTACTCAAGTGAAACCTGTGGTTCATGTTTATCACTGTGCCGGTTTGGCCAAAATCTAGTAATATAGCCCCTGAGAGAAAAACCAGGTTGCAACCACCCTTTTCCAGTCAGGCTCACCTCAGCTTCCACTACGGTCAAGTCTTGTGATCCACCTGTTACACCAGTAATAGAAACGGATTCTACTCCCACATGTTGCTGGGTTTCCATTCCAAAACCATTGGGGTTTCCCCGCGCAGGTTCGTATCCTGCCGACTACGCCAGGTGTAATAGGCTTTTGGAGAATGCATATTCCTGAATACAGCCAGATTGTGAGTCCTCTCTACGTAGTTACCCGCAAGAAGAACAATTTCCATTGGGGCCCTGAACAGCAACATGTGGGAGTAGAATCCGTTTCTATTACTGGTGTAACAGGTGGATCACAAGACTTGATCGTAGTGGAAGCTGAGGTGAGCCTGACTGGAAAAGGGTGGTTGCAACCTGGTTTTTCTCTCAGGGGCTATATTACTAGATTTTGGCCAAACCGGCACAGTGATAAACATGAACCACAGGTTTCACTTGAGTAATTGACCAGACACTGGGTACAGCAAGAATTCCCAGGCTACTGGGATTGGACTGCCCACCATGAAAGTCCACTGAGAAGAACAGCATGGTCCCCTTAGCCCACTGTGGTCATCACACTATTACCTTCTGTTTGCCATGTGCCCCTGTGAAAGGAGAGTTAGAAAGAAACCTTTGTGTTGTAATTCTCATTGGATTTTGGTGGTTTATATAAAGCAGAATAAGATTCTGTGATATGCTGACCGTTTTGCCAAAACAACATGAAAAGATATGGTTATCTTTTTCAGCTGGCAGCTCAAGGTCTGACTATAATGGGGAGAAATGGTGATCCATTGTGAGACTGGACATTTAGGGTTTGGGGTAGTACTGTGCCTATTTCTGCATGAATTTCATTTCAGTTTTGCAGGTGTAAGAAAACTGGTGCCCATTTGGCTGCCTTGCAGAGGACTGTTCAGGATTGGGTGGCAAGGCTAAAAGGCACCTTTCATTCCCCTGTAAGTGTAATTTTGTGAGAGAAACCACATTCCATTTCCAGCTCGTAGTGTACCCCAAAACCCAGAAGAAGGCTGAAATGGTGCTGGGGAAGTTGGCTAAAATTATTTTCATGAAAGTACCTGCAATATTAGGAACTTATACAACTGTCTTAAGAAATCCGAAAGGTTTTGTTGTAGTGCTGCGGGCTCACATAGAGCTTGAGAAGGAAAATGCGCCTGGTCTCCTGCTGCCATACTCCTGTGGCTGTGGATCTGTTCTGGATCCTGGGCTGTTTTGGCTGATTGTGACGATGAGCTTGTGAGCCAGTAGCTGCCCTGCTGCTGTCCTCTGTCCTCCATTTTACCACTTGATTGCAACTTAAAATAATGCCTTAAAATTACCCTAAAAAGTAAACCTTGAAATATCCTTACATAATAACCTTTAAATAATAACCTTAAAATAACCTTAAAATACATTTTACCCTTAAAATAAGCCTTCCTTCCCTTTTATTGTACCTTTATGTTACAAAACTTCTAAAGAAATGATGATGTTTTTTCTTTTGCCATTAGGTAAACATGAAATTTTTCTTTCTTTCCATAGCTAAAATTGTTTTGAAACCTCTCTCACTTCTCTTCCAGCTTTCTCTTACCGTTAACATAATGTGTATCTTTCTATCTTAACTGCCATTTTAGTCTGAAAAGTGACTGGGAAATAGCTTTTATCTGTAATGTGCTTTCTGTAAGAGTTGAGTTGAACTTCATCGTAGTGACAAAAACAAGCCCCTCCTGCTAGAGCTGCCAAATTAACATGGCTAAGAAAAAAACCAAAGTAGTCTGTTTCTTCATTGGTATCTTGAAGAGAAACCTGTTTATGTAAAATCTTTCCATCTTGTTCAGACTTATGCAATTCCAGAGCCTGTTCATGTAAATAAGAAACCACACAGCTCCTAGTTTTCAGTTGTCTACAGCTCTGAAAGCTGTCAACAGATCTGAATGGACAAAATTTTGTCATCTTGGTGCTTATGAGCTTACAGAATAAAACCATTTTTCAGATCACAGATTGAATCTGGAAGCAATTTAATGACTGGAGGTGTGAAAGAGCAAGCTGCTTATTTGTGTGCTGGGCAGGTTCAGTTCCAGAGTATTGAAATTTCCAGTGTCATTTTGGTAATAATTTTCCGTTAAGACAACAACATTTTAAAAAATCTTGGAAGTTAAATTCTGTAGCTTTATATTAACTTAGGTCAGGCCTTCACTTTTCCAACATGATGCGGAAAAAGAGCCCTGAAGGCTCATGTGGCATTACTGAAGGCAAGGGTGCTGCAGGGTGGTGGAGTCATAGAGCTCCTGTGTGCACCACATGTCTCTCACCTTCTGCCCCCTGGAAAGGAAGCCTCTGCTGAGGTAATGACAAACTTCATTGAAATGAGAATGCAAAGGGATAAAATTGGGCACTGTCTTCCCCTCATACAACTGACTCTCTAAGTGGGTTTTAGAAGTTTTCCTGATACTGTTATCTTGACCCATTTTAGCTTTTTTTTAATGTAGGGTACATGTCACCTTATCATGCAGTGAACACCATAAATTATTCCATTTTAATTTGCTAAGTATAATGTGAAGTGTGTTTTAGCTCTATGTTTTAGTTTTGAAATCGCTTTTAACAACTGAGTAATAGTACTGTATGTTTTCATTTCATAGAATCATTGACTCCTGATTCAAGTCATTAACGCTCATGGTTAGTGTGTCGATGTTACTATTTTCTTGCTTTCATGTTTCTTTGTAGCAAGGGTCCAATTTTTAGACTTAATTTCCCTTCTCAGTTTTTGCCACAAAGAATGATGTTCCACCTTGTGTTTTAAGTGATGTGACAGAAGACTGAATCATAGGAAAAGGCACTCAGAAGGACCTCAGAAGATCACTCACCCCTACTTTGAGGAAGGATCAGTTGCATTTCTGACATGATTCACAGATACTTGCCGAAATAACTGTTTTGAAAGTGTCTAGTAGTGGAACTCCCAGGGCTCATCTGGTGATAAAATCAGTGCTTCACTATATTTCAGAGTTTCTTATTGGGGTTCTATTTTATATGCAGTCTGAATTCCCTTTCTACAATCAAGCCCACTTATTCTTGGCTTATCTGCTCTATCATCCAGAGAAAATGCTTTTTCCTCTTTCTCTGAAACATTTTTTTTCAATATGCTTGAATACCATCTTGTTCCCTCAGACTCCTTCTCTGTACACGGAACATCTTCTCTTCAGATTTTATCAGAAATCATATTTTCTGCTCCTCTGATCATTCTTACCACTTCCCTCTGCAATCTCTGTCCTTGCTTACTGGCTTTCCTGAAGCAGAATGCTCTGAGCTATATTTGTAATAGAGCTGAGCTAGCATGGTATGGTTTTAAATTATTTTAGAGAGACAGCAGTACAAGAAGAAAACCTAGTTATATCTCCTTTTTTTTTTTTTTAAAGGAAGAAATAAGAGGATATGTTTGTGGTACAAGCCAAGCTAACAAGGAACCAAAGAAATGGTTATGTTTCCCAGTTAATTCAATATTCACCCACTCACTCACAAAAAAAATCCCATCTGCAATGCAAATGCAGCAAATAAAATATAAATAATATTTCTAGGTTATGAGACAAGTAGTATAAACTTGGCTTAAAAAAAGTCTGCACTAAGGACTTTTATTGATATGAGGGAAATAAAGTGTGTAAGCAATTTCATAAAAAAACAAACCCTCTAAGAGGTGAATGAAGCCTGTGCTGCACTGGAGGAGTAGGGAGTTCTTCAGTGAGAGAGAGAAGTTTTGTTTCTGTTGTTAAATATCAATGAAATTGAACTATTTATGGCAAGACAGTTGCTATAACAGTTAAGTTGCCAAAATGACCAAAATTTTAAAGAAAGAGCTAGGTCATTCTAAGTGGCAACACAACTAGCAGGAGAAAAGTTCAAAGAATGTATGTAAGTATAATATAATGTATAATGTTGTCACGATCCGCCCAAGACGAGCGGGGGTCGTGATGGTTCATTAACCGAATCTCAGAGTGCAAAAGAAACACAAACGGGGATAAGTGTAAATTTCAATCAGCACAGTGTATTTTATTGCGTACCAACGCGGTGTAATCGCCATAGAAAGGGAGAAAGATGTAAGGAAACAAAGGATAGAGAGAGAAAAAGGGGGGGGTTGTAGCTACCAATGGCCAGACGGAGTCCTCTTGATCCGTCATCTTCCATGGGGGGATCCCGACAGGGGTCTTCTTAGAGAGTCCTTTTATAGTCCTTTTCAAAAGCGAGGGGCAGCTAGCCAAGAGGTGAGGGAATAAGACCCATTGTTTTTGGGGTAATGGTGCAGGGCAGGTGCATGGGACATTCCTTCTCGCTCCAGTACAGCCCTTCCCGCCTGGGCAGCAAGGAACAGCTCCAGAGCAACCGGTTCAGCGCGCATTCCTGCAGGCACTTGGCAGACATCCCACCTCGGTCTGGCTAGGACTCCTGTACCCTCTTTCCCTTTTTGGGGTTTTGTAGCGTCTTTCAGTCTCTGTCCTCGTCGATGATCGTGAGGCAGATGAGGGATCTTCTGACAGTCTCTTACAAATGTATATATATATATAAGCATATATATGTGTATATACACATGCGTACATACATACATATACAGCCATGAAGATAGTTGGGGGCTGGAGCACCTCTCCTATGAAGACAGACTGAGGGAATTGGTGTTGTTTAGAATGGAGAAGAGAAGGCTCCGGGAAGACCTTATAGCAGCCTTTCAGTTCCTAAAGGGGGCACACAAGAGAACTGGAGAGGAACTTTTACAAGGACATTTAGTGATAGGACAAGGGGTATTCAGGGCTGGCCTATAAAGGATTTTGGGCAGCATGCTCTAGTGGGAGGTGCCCTTGCCCATAGCAGGGAGGTTGGTATTTCATGATCTTTAAGGACACTTCCAAACTAAAGCATTCTATGATTCTTTGATTCTGTGTCATGCCTGTTGTCATTTGTACAGAAGGAAAATAGGGATATATTTATATAGGTTGGGGTGTTTTTCAGAGGTGTTTAGATTCACAGCTCCTTGATTTCAAGATGAAATGTGTATCATCAGGGCCAGGGTGGCTCATTTAACCTGGACAGCACATGAAATTGCCACTGCTGGGATTTCTTGGTGAGAATCTGTCTGCCAGAGGTCAGTGGGAAGCTAGATTTGGGTGCCACACTCCCTGCTGCTCTTCCTGGCTCCACCCTGGAGACCCTCATGCACTATCTCTTGCCTGTTTTTTCTTATATAAAATAAGATGAACAGACTTTGAGTCTGTGTTATGCCTTGGATTGTGTGGATGACAAACCCTTTCTCCAGCAGGGTATTTCTTGTTCTAAAATCATTTCTTAGAGGATCTACAAGGCACACCATTGGAGGTGGATGCCTTTCCAACACGAAGATTACATATGTTTTTTTTCTGAAGCTACAGTAAAAGTGTACCTTAAGTAATTCATTCCACACCCCGCCCCTAAACTCTAAAATGTCCCATGAAGGGACAGTAAAGCCCTCAAAAGTTGCAGTTCAATCTGTCACGCTGCAGGGATTCCTCTCCTTCATCACCATTCAAGTTACTGAGGCTCAGGAGGGTTTTTTGTATTTGTTCCCTCTCCTTGTTGACTTATCCTTCCCTTTGAATTATCCTACTGGACTCCAGTTATCCTAAAAGCCTCTTTGGCCTTTGGTATCTCAAGAGAAATTCAGGCAATTAGTTGCGGTCTCACTGAGCTAAGTGCTAATGCAAACCAGGTGTCATCCATGAAGAAAGCAAGAGCAGTCCTAAAAATAAAAATGCTTAAGCCTAAAACTGATACAAAATGAATGAGAAAAGGCAGGACTGGGCAAGGCTGTCTTTACTCCCCCGTTTGTGTTTTACTCCTCCACATGTTGCTTATGCAACATCTAACATTCCTTGCTGCCAGCAACAGACTAACCCATCATGCATAACTCACTGTCCAGCATCACATCTGTAACTTGTGTCATATGGCATTATGGAAAAAGTAGGTGAAGCAAAAGGGCGTGTTACTGCAGTCTAATATCAAAACAATATATCTTTGGAATCTAGTGCAGCAGTGTAGATGTGTTTCAAGAAGCCACAAAAGATGAGAGGAATTGGTTTTAGGTGTTAATCAAATACATGAAACGCTGATTTTTCTATTGTGAATCTCAGGGTAAAATAGAGACAGCTTTGAATATTTCTTTCAAAAATCTGTTGCCAGGAAAATGGGATTGAATCCAATCCAGAACTTTGCTCAGGATGTGAATGGCAGAATTTCTGCTGGCTTAGATAGTTCTAGAGTTTGGCTCCTGGTTAGGATGCAGTAAGGGGGGCTGGTTTGCAGCCCTGGAAGATAGAGTTGCCTCCTTTGTCCCACTCAGAAGAAGTGCATTGAACCTCATGTGGGGTGAAGAAATAGTTCTTAGTTACTTTGGAGACATTTGGACTGCGTTTGTTCATGCTTCAGTGGGCCGATAGATTAGTTTTGGGGTTTTGCCAATGATAGCTGGTCTTTCACCATTAGTGTTCCAGACCAATATATTGGATTTTCATAATTCTGGTCTTCATCCCTTTATGTGTAGAATAAGTTTTCAGATAATGTGTCTCCTCACGTAAATCCACAAGATAAAATGAATGAAGGTAGAGGGAAAGGCAAGCAGGAGCGGGGGACAGGCTGTGAGAGAAGGTTAGCGGCAAGGTGCTCCTTGGAAGAAGGAAGAGAAAGAAGAGGAGGGAAAGCATGGCGTGCACTGGCTGCAGGATGCTTGAAGTAAGTTTCTTGAGATTCAGTTTCATGCTGAATCTCAGGTTTTGATTTTTTTGGTTTAGGCATAACCTATTATCCGATAGCAAAAGTTCAGTCCACTTCAAAGGCTAGACACACTGCTGTGGTAATGCAAGAGTTAATCATCAGTTACATGAATCCTGTAACTGAAACAAATAAACAGGCCACTAGATAGGAACGATCTGTCTCTGCTGAGTCCTGAAATCATTATTTTGGCATGAAAAATGAGAGGGCCAGAAAATGGAATTGCCCATGCTCCAGGGTAAAAGCCCTCAAATCCTCACACATTGCTTCATACAAAAAAACTCTCTGATAAAGTTCCTTGGCTTGTTCCAAATGCTGTTCATCCAGATAAAAGATGCTCTTCTAAATTTCATGTCTTTCACATACATGCACCAGAAATGCCATTGGTACTATCAACAGGATTTAATGGCCCTATTGGGCAGTATTGTGATGTTACCTTCTTCATTTAGGGAAGATGGAAAATAGTCAAAAAATACTGGTCCATTTATATTTATTAGGTCACACTGGAGGAGCCCAATGCAGACCAATGCAAGTTCTCTTTCCCCTGGTAACTTTTTTTGGTGGTGGTGCTGGGTTTTTTTTTGACTAGATGAGCATTTAGTCTCTTTTCTACTGTAACAGGGAGGTTTCTCCTTTTTCCAGAAAGGCCCCATGCAGACAAGGTGCTCTGGAAAGATGCTCTTCATCAAGCAGGCAGTTCTGTAATACTCCACATCTCAAACATAAGCAAATTCAGAGGATTTTGTATATTAACATGGTGTTGGCAGATTATGGGTGGAGGTGACTTCTCCAGGGGCTGAAAGGTTTCCTTCAGAGGGAGCAACACAGCACGGCCATTGGAAAGCCTTTGGTTCATGCCCTACTTCTGTTGACTCCTATATATCTGGGAAATTCTGGTTTTAACTATGAGGAAGATGTTGCCTGAAACTTGAAAAACCTTCCTGACTGTAGCAGAGAAGACAAATTGCTTTTAAAATGTGGGTCAACCAGTGCATGGAAGAGCTTTTCTTGTGGGGTTCTGAACTGTGGTGCAGGCGGTCCTTCCATCTCTGTTTTCATAACAATGAGCACAGTTAGTCATTGAACACCCTCACTCAGCCACTCAACTAGAGAGGAAAAGCTTTTGAAGAATCCCCCTCTACTCTCTGCAGGAGAGCTGGGGAGTCCCTCTGAGAGATCAGTCCCAGAGACAGCCTTTGGGATCAGGCTCTTCTCTTTAAAAGTGTGTGTACCCCAACTCCCTCACAACTAAAGATCCCTGATAAAAGTATTGATGAATTGCATGCTGCAGTTGTTATATGTGGATAAATTGAACTCATTATTTTACCCATACATTCTCAAAGCGTTCCTAGATCATAAGGCAAACACTCAGTTGATATTTATTAGGGTTTTTGTGCCTATATTGCATTGCTATCTCAGGTGTGCTGGCATGCTCTACTTGAATTTAACTTATCCCCTTATGACTAATCTGTGATGAAGACATTATATTTGCAAGGAGAGAAGAGCTCCATAGTGAAAAAAGCCTTGCCAAGTGAGGCAGGAGGGAAAACAATACCTCAACACTTGTCTGTCATTCCCCTGCCCTCCTACAATGCAAGCAATTCAGTGAATATCTACTTGTATCATTCCTGTTAAAACTTTCCATCTTAAACAGCTAAGTTCTTTCCCCTGCTGACATTTCTATTTTATGGAAAGGTTGATGTCAAGGTCTAGTTCTGTTTCTGCATCAGGCTCAACCTCATACCAAAAGCCACTTACTTAAAGCTTCCAGATAACTTCAGATTCAACCACTGACTGAAGATCTCCCTTGGACTCTAATGATGTTTTTCACCATAGAATACCACTATAAGCTCTAAAAAATTTGCTGAATAAATAGAGAAATAAAAAATACATAAATAAAAGATACATCAAATCAAAATAATGAAGGACATAATAAAAGTCAAGGTAAGAGGTAAAAAAACCCAGATGGTTAAAAGTAGGGAAGCGCTGGAGCTTCCACTCAGAAGCTAAGTTGATGTGGAAATATAAGAAGGATTAGCATCAGGCTTAATAATTATTAATGTAATACTTAGTCTTCATTTTCCATCCCTGTCCAGACTTGTATTTAGTAAAATACTCTTGAGTACTAAGTGCTGTTATCCTTGTTTTGTAGAGAGATTAAGCTTTAAAGACTTTTTTTACAAAAGCTGCTGCCATGGCTGAGATTAGAAACTTTAAGCTGCCACATCAACCTCTTCCCCATGGAACTGTTCACATTTTGCAGACATTCTCGGAAATTTGCAATCCTTCCTGTCAGCAGCTTCTTTCATAGGAGGTGGACAACTGTTGAGGTAGGTGAAGACACTGGAATGGTGACATAGACCTGAACATGTACTGAGCCTGTGGAAGCCTTGTCTTCTGCTCTTCAGCTGATTCCCAGCCTTACTTGCAGAGCCTGGCTGCATCACACTGCCAGGCAGCCTTGCATCGCTCCACATCATGCATCACAAGAGGACTGGATTAAACAGGTAAGGTATACAGCCACTGCTTGCAGCAAATAGATGAACTGAGTGCTGCCCTACATATCATCTACAAGTGGCACACCATGAAAGAGTCACTATGAAGGCCCCGAAATATATATCCCTTGGCAGCTCTCCTCCACCAGACGAGGCTGCTTAATGGCTTCTCTCAGCGCTTACACTAACACTTCTTTGTGGGCGACAGGAGCAATGTGCCAGCTCAGCAGCTACTTCTTGTCCCAGCTTTTAGGACACCTCTAACCATTATGGAGCCGTAGCTGGATATCCCAAACCTATCTTATACTTGCATTTTCACAGCCCACAACCCACGTTGTGAAAATCTTTAAATGTCAAGCAACATTAAAAATCCTTCCCCTTCTAACAGAGGACAAAAATACAGAGAGGGATGCTCTTTTCTTACATATATATAGTTGCTTTTTTGAATACTGCTTAGCAGTCAGAAATGAAATTACTACCTTGGCTTCCACATCAAGGCCATATATAGTTCTTCCCTCACAGTCAGATGCTTGTGTAGCAGTAGTTGCATCAGCAGTTGCTGACCATGCTGCACAGTTTTGTGTTCCCCTGGGCTACCTAAGTAAATATATTTTGTGGCCTTAAAACACATTTTATGTCTTTTTAGTGCTGCATATGAATGTCAGTCCTTGAAATCAAAATGGGACATTTGAAGTTGGATTTGACAGGGAATCAGGTTTTCTTCTGGTACCTGAAAACTATTTTGGGGAAATAACTATTGCGACTAAAAGGACATTGCCATAAAGGGACTCTTATGCAGATTGGAAGCAGGGTAGTGGTAGAAACTTGGGCTATGAGTTGCTATGGGAATTGCTAGCAATTTGATGAATTTTCCTTACATAGGAACATTCATATTAGAAGAATCATAAAAGGAGTTTTTATATTCACACAATAAGGATATTTATGTTATGCTTTACAATCTTGGGTTTTTTAAAAAATGTTATTTTATATTAAATTTCTTCACCTTTCTTACTCTCTGGTTCTTTTTGTCAACATCTTTACTGTTGCACTCCACAACTGCTCTTTCTGCTGCTCATGATCTTTTGGAGTTGCACTCAGATTCATATGCCTCATATCCTATCATCTGTGTCTTCCCTGTCTTTTAAAATTGAAAGCCAGTTGCCACCACTACTTGGTTTCCTCAAGTGTCCCCTGCTAAAATTTTTGAATACCAGCTTGTATGATCTTCTCCCTCTTGGTCCTCATATTTGGAGGAGCTCTTTCACCTGCAGTGAAGCACTGCTGAGTCAGGCTCCTGAGGCAACTCATCTCTATAGGAAGGCCTACAAAACCTCTGTGAACTGTAAATTATGATCATGACTCCTCTGCCAGGAGTATTTACTCATAAAGTGTTGGTTTTCCCTGTATCTGGCTGTTTTCCGTCTGCTTCACTTCTCTGAGTAAAGCCCATTTCCAACTATGTGTAGAGTCCTCAGCACAGTGGGATTTCAGCTCATAACTAGAGGAGATATGTGGCTGTGTACTGCACTACTACAAATGGCAAATTACACTTGTTATCTAGACATCTTGGCAAGCAAAATTGAAAATTTCTCAGGCTAGGATCTGTCTTTTGTGCAGCACTTAAAATCACTTGCTTTTGAAAAATGATCAGAACCTCTAAGTAAATAATTGGTCTATCAGTAATACTGATGCAGCAGTTTAAATGGTCGATATCTGTATTAATTTACTTGAAACAGTGAGGTTTCTGCTCTGACTACTTGCTTGATCACTTTTTGTCCTTTCTTTCTGCCTTCTGCATCCCATTCCTGCTTTTTGAGCACCTCCTGTGTAAAGCTGCAGTGGGAGGGAGAGCCCAGAATAGCTGTTACCTGCTTTCACACAGCTGCTGAAAGTTTTCTTTCTCAGAGTTAGAACTTTACNGGAGGGGGTGGGGAGGATATTTTAAAATGTTGTAATTTTTTTGTCTTTCCTGCATTAGAAAAAATTGCTTGAATCCAAACTGGAGTTATCTGTTGTGTGTATGGGATAGTGTGTATGGGACAGGAACAAAAGAGGAAGGAAACAAGGGATGTGAATCCAGTTCTTTGCTTCTGACCTCGAGGGGAGTGGGGAAGTTCTACTGGAGTGTCTCTCCTTCCTAGGTGCCCACTAGCCCTCAGCAAGCTCACAGTTCAGCAGTGATAATTCACTCTAGCAGCTTCTCTCACTGGCAGATGCAGATCACTGCTCTTGAGATGGCTGGCAACATCTGCAGCTGCCAGTAGCATGGTTCCACAGGCAGCTTGTTAGATTTGGCACACCTGCACCATCAGCAAAATTACAATTGGTCCCATTGTTTTCCCACAGGTATTCTGAACTCACATTTCTGTGTTTTTCTACGGGGGTGTGGCAAGCTATCCTACTTCAAGCGTGGTGTTTCTATCATTGTACTTAACATTTCTTTATATAACACCACATCCAGAGATCAGCCCAGTCCTTCAAGGTGCTGCTGAGCACACCCACACTGCTATGTACGTTGCCTGTGGAAGGACAAAAGTTCAATTGTTTTCTGAGAAAGTCCCGAGCTCAACACTGGCTGATGTACCAGGCTCTCAAAGCCTGTGGTGCTAAGACTTGAGATTAATAAGGCCTGGTTTTGTCTTTGTCTTGCAAATTTGTTCAAGAGCAATGATTTATGGCAGTTCAGCTGGAATGTGAACCCAGTTGGCAGTGAAATTGAGGTACAGGTAGGTTGATTTAAGAAAATCAGATCTCCTTCCTGTCAATGGAGCTAGATTGGCTTAGGTTGTGGGCAATTGCCCTAGATGGTTTTGGCATTTGTTTGCAAGCTTTCTATTTGAACAATAAAAATGTGCTCTCAAAGATGGGGATGATGACACTATTTTTGAGCAAGGGAGGTGGAAAGAGATTTTATAAACACTCACACTTATTTTCTCTCCTCCCCTGCTGTTACAGTCCCTGATCAGCTTTGGCTGGGAGGTAGCCGACCAGCCACAGCTGAAACAGGGTCGCTGTGAGACTCAGCTTCCCATGGCAGGATGCCACATTTCACAAGCTTGGAATTCATTGTGTGGAGGGAAGTCTGTGCCTTTTTCAGGATATTTGGAGCATAGGGCTATTGCTAAGCTAATTTAGACGAGAAATTTTGCTGCAACAAAGAGGGTTTTCATCACTTGGTCCTAGAACACGTTCTGTTCCCAGACTGTTGGATGGTGACTGTACCTACACAGTGTTACCAACATGCTTGGCACTCTTCAATATGGACAAAGGGTTGAAGAGAGTGGTGCTTTCTGGGTTTTGTGCTTCCTAGGTTGAAAAGAGCCTAGGTTGCTCTCCGTGGCTGGGAGAGCCACAAAATACAGCCAGTCCACCTGGAGTTTGTATTTGCAGAGTTTTGGAGCGTGCTTTATTCATTTGTGTGCAAACGGCAGAATGCCCGTGCTCCACTGAAAACTTTGGGAATCACTTACAATGTCCCTCCAGATGCCAGTCAAGGTAGATACGGTTTAGGGAAATATTGTATCAATTTCCCATAGTAGATAATTGCTTTCTGTTGTTTGCTTTCTTCAGACATTAAGTTCTCAAGGCAATCTGAGTGAAGAGAGCTTGATCCTGGCCAGCTCTCCTGGAGCTGATAAAGCTCCTCTGTATGTGACAGTGCAGCAGTGTGTGGAGGGGTGAGGAACGAGAAGAGGGGCTAGCAGAACAAGCCCTCTGCCCTTATTTTGATTCAAAGTTTGGAATTACTTTCCCAACCTGATAATGCAAAGCCTTCACACAGCACAAATCTCACAATGCAGACATTTTTTCACAGCATTTCCACTGCAGTTTAAGGTCTGCAGGTCAGGGAGGCCCACAGCATTTTGCACAACCCACTCCTGCCAGCATCAAGTGTGTGTTTCAGCTGTGAACTGGACCTTCCCATCTTTACATCAAGGCAATGCTGTAAGGGGCTGTGGCAGTGCTACAGCATGGGAGCTGTGGGCTGCACCTTTCCTTTATTCCTCTAAGGAAGAATGCTGCCTTTCCCGGAGCTCTTTGCTGGCTGTCCAAGCACAGAATGGGTGGGATATCCATTGCCACACACAGGGTAACTGAGCCCTGCACACACCATCTTTTCCTGGCTGTTGCTATTGTTATCATGTCCTGTGTCTGTTGATTCCATCCAGGTTTGTCTTGTTCCTGGCACAAAAATGGCTCTGTGGAAAAAAAAAGTAAGAACACAACTAGCAAGACTTAACATCAGATTTTTAGGGACATTTTTGGAAAAAAATTGCAAATAAGATGAATATAGAATGTAATTTTTATTTGAACTTAATGATTTTTCTTTTTATCTGTTTTCTATACCTGCCACCTGCATTCTTCTGGCATGTCCTAGCTGCTGAAACTGGGGCTCCAGATATTTCATAGGGCTTCCAGATGGATCCCTAAGTTTTTATGACTCTACCTACCCCCTCTGACATTTCTTTCTTGTTAAGATTTGAGTACAAATGGAAATATTCCAGATGGCTTTAGCTGGAGCCAAGTGCCTTCAGTACTTCAGAGCTACATAGACAGCCCACTAACTAATTGTCCCTTCTCAGTCTGCTCATGTTAAATTCCTTGGATTTCTTTTGGGGCTACAAAAATATTCTTCTGTGATACACAATATCAGTAAGTTATACTTTGTTCAGTGACACCCATATCTCCTGTTTCTTTTAAAAACTACATATAGCACATTTAATAATAACGTGAATAGCAGACCCAGCAAGACATCTGCTTTGCCCAAACATGTCTGGCACTTTCTTCCTCTTCCCCTCTGAAATCCCGTGGTTCTAGTGTTGCATAGTCTGCCTTGTGCTTTTATAAGAATTATAGATAGTGCTCATGTAAACCAAGGTATATTTCCAAGATTTCCATTCTGGCTTCTCATAGTGAATAATGATGTAATCTGAATGTGATTGATTAATTATCGGAAAAGCAAATCTTGAGGTATGAATTTAGAATTATTTACATTGAGGCCTGCCTAAGATTTTTAGAGCTTAATTTTCTTTACTTTTGCTATTAGTTGTAACAACGTTTCCTATCCCTTTTCATGTGCTTTTCCATAGAATTCTTAAGTATGAACATACTGGAATGTCACTTGACAGTCTTCAAAAGTCTAAAACTAACATCTTCCTAGCAAAAAAGAAGCTAATTCCTAACCAAGGGAAGCACCTGAATGCTTCACAAATCTTTTTTTCCGCGCTGTTACGTAAGGTGTACAGAGTGGCTTGCCTCATTAGACTTCAAAGCATGACAGAGAATATAGGAGATAAAAATATCAGCAAGACAAGTTTTTCTAATGGCATGTTTTTCATGTTTAAAAAGTGATTTTGTGCTCCACAGAAGATTTAATCAGGAGAAAGTAACAAGGTTCATGCAAACAGAAAATAGCATTCAATTTGTCTGTTATAAGAAAAGACCTCTATCTAGTCTGGTCTGTGCTGTTCAACAGAACAACACAGAAAGGACAGCAAATTCTTCTAGTTCTTAGGCCTGAAATTGCAGAAATCATGGCTGAAATGTCAGAAAAGACAGAAATCAAAGTCTCTTACAGTATTTAAGGTGAAGTTGACATATGCCTTATTTAGCCTACATAAAAAGAAAACTATGTCTGCATTATTTGAATGCATGCTATTAAAGGTAAAACATTCATCAGCTGCTTTGTTTAAAGATGCTATTAGCATTTTGATAATTAGATGCATTATTCCACAAACCTGATCATACCACTTTATATTCCCAGGGAAAAATACTGAGATGGACATGAAAAGTTATACACTGGCTGGCAAAAGAGAATGAGCATGGTATGAAGCCAAAGGTGAGAAAAAACAAAGCTGATGAAAAAGAGTCAGGAAAATCAGGTCCGCTAGTTCATGCTGACTTCCAGATGACTGTAATCTGTGATTCCTAAGCCTTCCTATCCCCAGTGAACAGACTTCTATACTAGTATGCCACTATCCTTACTAGAGCTAGTTTTCTAACAACTTATTGCTGCTAGCTGTTATTCTGTTCCCTTCCTGTGCATCTCAAGTGGCAGATCAGTGTGTGGTGAATTTCCAGTCCTGGTGGTGACCTTCCTCAGTATCAGTACAATTCTTGATAATACACTTGAGAGAGTTTCTGTTTTGAATTTGCTGTTTCTTCAGTTCATGTCATTATAATGATAAAGTAATATGCAATCACTACCAAAAAAGCAGTGTTAAAAATGGTATTAAGCTGGCAAAGCCCACTACTTAAAAGTTAAGAAATGTTGAGAAATTTAGAAGCACAGTGGTGTGATGTTACAGCTTACACCACATTGCAAATGGATGGCAGTAGAGGAACTTAAAAGCTGTCTCACATGAGTCGCAGCCTAAGAAGATCTAAATTCCCAAGATAATTTTGGTAAAGGCGTGCAAAGCTGTCAGGCATCCAAATTCTCCTACTGACCTCTGTTTTTGGACTGGTAAACCTTTTCTCAAGCCTGTTGTCACAGCACCTTTTGTCATACTGAGGGCTTTTATTATAAAGTGGAAGAAAGTTTGTTATATGAATAAAGACAATCTACTGTATTAATTGAAGTGAGATCTACCAGCACAACTCTGTAAAGCTTTATGTAAAAGCCTTGTAAGTGAACTAGAAGTCAGACTGAACTGTGCCTCTGGCAGTGCAAGCAGAGGGAAAAACAACTCTTGACCTGATTTTCTCTCCTTCTTGAGTTACCTTACAGCCATGCAGAAGCCAGGTAGACTGTGAATGTCTGCAGACCAGATGGGAAAGGAGTTCTTATTTTGAACCAAATGTTCTCAAAGCTTGACAACACACTTTGCCAGAAATTTTGCTTTTCTTATACAGGAACCAGGTGTGGCTTATGATACAGTGATAAAATCTTTGATTAGACAGAATGTGATGAAAGTTCTGCACATGCTGGAATAGAGCTAAATATCTCTGCCTGTGACACAACCTAGTTTGCTGCCTAGGAGATAGGAAAAAGAGGAAAGACTGTTACAGAAGGCAGCAGATGTTTTTCTTATCTATGTATCCTTTAGATGGCCTCATTACAGTAGTATCTTGGTATATTGTTCTTCTTCCTGAGGACTCTCAGGATGTCAGGAGGTGATATTTTACCCATTTTTAAGGAAAATTTAGGTGCAGAGTATGAACAACATCTGCAGCATTGTAGAGGGCTGACCCCAGCTGCTCAGTTTCTATTAATTTAGCCATGGACCTTCCCTCAGTTCTGTTTTTGCTTCTTGTATGTGCAGCTCCATGCATAATTTTAAGCATCTGCAGGGAAGTTGTCTTCTTTCATATGTGTAACTAAATTTACCTAAAATACAAGATTCTTCTGTAAAAAACAATCAAAGAGGAGAAAATAGAAGAATCAAGTATTTAAAATCTTATTTTGACTTCTCTGGGTTCATTGTGGAAATCTAATTACATAAATGCAAATTCTTCTTCTCCAGACCTAGTATTATTCAAGCAATAATGATAGATTGTGATTATTGTACCGGAATGTGTTGGGTTCCTATACCAAATTTTATAACTCATTTTCCAACTTCTCCACTAAGCACAAACTATTAAATTCTTTGTGGACTTTTCTGTGCTGTCATCGCTACAGTACTCCACCATCAATTAAGAAGATCGATCCAGACTCCCAGGTTTGAGTGCCTGATGATGGGTAACTTGTGATTGATATCTTATAGGCTTCAACTCCTTCCTCCTACTTCCATGTGATATGTTTGTCATCTCAAGAAAGCAAGCAATATATGAGGAATATGATCCATGATTGTGAGTGAAAGTTTTAGCCTATATTGTATAAAGGACATTTGACTTATTCAGAAAGATGTTGTCTTAGAACAAGGGATCTAGGCAGAGTCTTGCTGTTCAAAATCATGCTACAGTCCTGAAACCTCCTAGGTTGGTTTCCCTCCAACTTTTCTGTGCCCAAATGTCTTAAAGAGTTTATCACACTAGAGGCTGAGGGTCACTGAGGGTTTTACTTCTGTAATGCCTCAGCTATGATGAAGAGCAGATTGTTACCTGGCTTATTCCTGAGCTGGCTTTGAATTGAGAAATGGGTTTGTGGCAATTAACTAATTTCTCTCAGTAATTCATCACTGGCAGATCCTCCTTGTCAGCAGCATGTGTGAGGTGTTCCTTCAAAACCATGTAAACTCTCCGAGAAATTGGAGCCCAGAATTCCTTGTCAGTCCAAGTGGTAGGAACTTAACTGTTACCATTTTTCAGACCTAGTGTATACAGAACAGTGGGCTTGGTGTCCCTGGGACACTGGATGTGTTAAGAATGCCTCCGAGGTTACGGATTAACTTTAACCATTTCCAAACTCTTGTGTCATCTGAGCAGTCACCTCCATTGTGAGCTGCTGTTTCTTGCTCCCTTGACCATATCAGCAAATGAGGTCAGATGACAGCAAGTCTCCAAATACTTATGTATTCCCCCACTCCCAAAAGATTGTGGGCATGAAACTGACAAAAAGCAGGAGCAGAAAAATAATCAGCCTGAAACCCTGACTGTGTTTTGAGAAAAATGTTTGAGCTCTGTCTTGGCCAGCTCTAATTTAATTAGAGAGAGGATGCTGCTCCTGTTGTCTTTGGATGCCTTTTATAGCTGAGGTTGGGGTGAAGGGAGGTTAAAGCTGAAGTAGTGTAAATAATGTAACAGTATTTCATCTTGACTTGGAATCTTAAAAAAAATATTATTAAATGACCATCCTTATATGATAAGAATCTGTTCAAACAGTATTATCTGTTGAAAGAACTTTTGTCTATTTTTCACTGGGTGTGCTTTATAAAGTTAAAATTTCAGAAATATTTAATATGAAACACAGAAGCAGCAAGGGATTGAGCTATTGTCTTTGCTATATTCCCAGATTTTATTTGTTTATACATTATCATTAAAAAGAATGCAAAAATAAATTCCATCCAGGAAAACATCCAATTATAATTCTATCCATAAATATTCAAAACATCACTTTATGTTAAATATTTAAAGTGTCTGAAGTGTAGCCACTGGAAGGGTTTCAACACTGTTTTTATAAGTCTCACTTCATGGTAAGTGTGAGTGTGTGACTAGTGGTAACTTGGACTGAGACCAAGCTACAACACCTGGAGACATTTCATTTCACATCTAGTACTCTTGGGACTGGCCATGTGCTGCTCCAGTGCATGACCTTCCTTGACAGGATCAAAGTTTACAGGGCAGCAAATGCTGGATTTCCCTCTTCTGTCCAATTCTGGTTTCTGTCACTCAACTACAAGTCAAAGTTAAGAGAGCGAGTGTGTGTTAAGATGGCAAATGCTTGATGGCATGCTTCTCCCTTAGCTAAATTAATATTGAACAGCATCAAACTCATTGAATGAGTCAGCCAATGAGTCAGCAAAGTAGTTAGTGGTGAAAATGCAAGCCTACGACTGATAGACATGATTTAGAATTGAAAATCCACAATCTGTTTTGTTTATGAAACTTCAGAGATCTCAGGAAAACAACTTCACATGATTGCCCAGACTAGCAAGAAACTTTCTCTTTTATCACATAAACACTCCTCTGAGTGAACTAAACGAGAAAAGTAAATCCACAGAGAGCTCATCTATTACTAGAAGTTTACACATGCTTCATTTCATTGTATTTTTTTCTATGAGATGAAAATATCTATGCTTGAGTGAAATGATCACACTGACACCAGCTAACACAATTCATAATGCTTGGCTTCTGCACAATATGAAATCCCAGAAGGAACTGAAAACAAGATAATGACTGTGTAATCAATACACTTTCTTTTTTTTTTTCTTTTTTCAAAAGGGAAGACTAAAACTCTATTTGGGAACTATCACCATTTGTCTTTAAAATTTGCCATTGGCAGTGTTCAGTTAGGTAGTGCCAAATGCATCTTATTAAAGTCTAATTTTATACATTGACAGTACCAGTGTAGAGCCGCTAAATATTGAAAACAATAACAATTTAAGATCATCATTTTAGAAGCGATTGTTAAACAGAGGAGCTCCTGTTCTAAGCTGTGTCTTATGCTTTTTGGACTTTTGGAGTTTAAAACTGCAACTTAACACACAATGAAAAAATTTTGAAACAAATGCAGAGTTCAGAAGTCCTTTCCTGTGTTGGAACAAAATATTCCATAATTAATCATTGTCTAAATGAAAAATCTCAAACATAAAAATATTTTAGCTAGGGAATGTATCTGTGTGGGTAAGTATCAAGGAGACAAAAGATCTCTATTTCTGTTTTTCTTTTCCTGATAAAAGATTTTTTTTTAATACCAAAATTTTGACAAATGTTTTGTGAAATTTGTCAGAGAAATATACTCCTCAATATCACCAGTTTAAAGAAAATCAGCTCTCTTGAATATCCAAGGAAGCTTGCATTACTGCCCAGCTCTATTGTGAAGAGATTTTCATACTTGGGCTGTGAATGTCTTGATTCTTTCGCTGGAATGTCAGATGTCTATCATCAGCAATGCCCTTCTTTGTCATTGGTGATAATGCTGATTGACGTTCTTCAAAAGTAGCAGATCGCTCACACACATCACTGGTGCTGCTGGAGCTTACGAGGGGGAAATTGATGCACATATGGGACTGTTGAGGAAGTTGTACTGGGCCAGTTGAGGAGCATTAAAAGGTTTAATTTTCACCCTCTCTGGAGAAAGTGGGAGAAGTCTCCCCCAGTGGAACTGGTTATAAGCTAAAAATGCAGCTGGGTTCAGGAGCTGAGTGGTGCATTTGCCTAGATCTCAGTGATAATTAATTTGGGAACTGTTCTTATGGTGAGGGTGACTGAACACTGGAGCAGATTGCCCAGGGAAGTTGTAGAGTCTTCATCCTTGGAAATAATTCAAAACCTCACTGGACAAGACTCTGAGCAACCTGCTGTAGCTGACCCTGCTCTGACCATAATGGGTAGACTAGACACTCCAAAAAGGTCCTGACCAATCTCAGCTGCTCTGTGTTTCTGTGAAGTGCTAATAGTCCTGGGTATCAGCTATTCCTCCACTAGCTCCAAGACCATCTAGTGGTTCCTCCACTAAGCAGGATAGTAGTCTGAGTTAAGGCCTTGCTGTCTTCTATACACTGTACAAAAAAGAATGTCCCAAGAGACATGTTAACATTAAATATTCGGTTTCAATCCCTGCTAAAGTTTCATGGTCTTTATTTTAACAGAAATTTGATTTACAGTTTTTTGTGGAGTTCTCAGGGTATCATTATCAGGACCTAGTCACAGCAGACAGTGTTCACACCCAAAACCAAAAGGACTGCCTATCTCCCAAGAAATGCAGCTCAAGCATAAAACAGAGAGATGAAGTAGAAATGCAGGATAACACAGGTAGATATAGTTAGCAGCATTAGGAATCTAACCATTATCAAATTTTTGTTGGCATTTTGGGAATTTAGAAAACATTTGCTGAGAATGGAGGAAGGAGACCAATGTGGGAGACAGCACAGTAGTTCCTGTGATAATGTAAAAAATGAGTGTTAGTGGCCAGGGGATGATCCAATAATTTAATTGCACAGAAGTGAATGATTGGACAGGTATGAGAAGAAGGTCAGTGCAAGAATAAGGCAAATACCCAGGACAAAAAAGTAAACAATGTTGGATATGAAATTAATAGGAAATTAATATGAAACATGAGTTCATGTCAAAGGCACAGAAATCCATAATTGTAGAGGGAAATGGCTGAGAAGGGGTGATAATGTCCAGAAGTGAAAGATTGAGCCAGCTATGAAAAGAAGGAGAGAAGAGATGCAGAAAATCATTTTCTTCCTAAGTTTAAAAACTGATACGGTAGTCATACTTGCAGAAGCATCCTTCCAGCATCTGGAGATCACTGTCCCAGCTTGCCAGATCTGAGGGGATAACCACATCCCTGTG
Source organism: Rhagologus leucostigma (assembly GCA_013397725.1). Lineage (NCBI taxonomy): Eukaryota > Metazoa > Chordata > Aves > Passeriformes > Rhagologus > Rhagologus leucostigma. The sequence goes on along the minus strand of VZTD01004411.1, from coordinate 1,611,333 downwards.
GGCTGTGCAGAGCTCCTCTGTCAGGAAAGGAAGCAATGGCTGAGCCAGGAGCTGGTCCCTGCAGGCATGTGTCCTGTGGCTTTGGATCTTTGTCTTTTCAGGCCAAAATAAGGCAAATATTTTACTAGCTAAGTGTCATAGTAGTTAGCTTATGTTCTCATTTATATTTCTAAGCATTGGCTACAAAGTATACCACACCCATGCCACTTAGCTAGCAGATGGATGAGATATCATGAATACGGGAAGGATGCTTGAGATGACTGTGAGCATTTTCTTAAAGAAAGGCACTGGTTTGTTCATTTTAATAGGTGGGTTGTTAAGAAAGAACCAAAGAAGTAAACTTTACATGTATGTAAAATATGCTCTGTGTCAAAGATCGTTGTTGGCCATATTTGTATTAATATTACGGTGCTACCTAAAATAATAGAGTTCCTGAGATATTAGTGCTGATGGTAGGATAAATAGGGTCACTGTATGAGCTGATCTGTATGGCTGCCCTTTTCTGAACTTATCTCAGAATTTGTTGCCTGTGTCCTGTCCTCATTGTACAGCTGAACTGTCTGCATTTGCCTGAGGGCACACAGGGAATGGGGCAGCTGGGAGAGGCACAACTCCTTTCTGCTTCCTTCATCCAGAGCTTTGATGCAGAGTCCATGCATTGCTTCAGTCGCAACAGCAGATTCCAAAATCCAGCTTTAGAGGCATTTGAAATGTTATCCTATTAATCACAGGCCCATCTCCTCATTGTATTAATTTTTCCAGAAAGAGATGTGGCACTTGCTGGCCCCTGCACAGGGTGATGAGCCTTATTCAGTTTTGCAGCAATTAGATCTCACCACCATCCTTGTTTTGGCAGGACATTGTGTCATCCAGTGCTCCCCAGGCAGCACGTGTGGTAGCAGTGCTGTGGACTGGATTACGTTTTTGCAGCATCTGTGATGAATTTCCATAAAACTGTAGATGCTGGGTGAGTGTTATGGCCACTGCTGGGGGCTGAGGGTCAGCACAGGAACTGGGGAATGCCCACAGAAGTCTCGGTTGCTATGGCGACATGAAGCCACTCACCTCAAGAAAGCTAATTTGTGGTGTCCTTACTCATCCAGCTCCAAACACCTGGAAGGGGCAGAGGTGTGCCTCAGGTGTGCAAGGTGCCTGTGCCTATCTCTCATGTGCACGTGCTCACCAGCCAGGGACTTGGCATCTGGTACCCTGTCCCCAGCGGGCCTTTCCTGAGGAGCCCTCGGTGCAGGGATGTCAGGCTCGCAGTGATACATCCCCACTGTCCTGGGGGAGGACACAGCGACATGGGGACACCTTCACTGCCCTCATCTACAAGTGCACCTGACTGCAGCACCCAGTTTTGAGGGGCAGGGCCGCATGGAGCCACGGTTTCCACCTGCCCTTGGGCTCCAGTGTGCTGCCCCAGGCTTAGCAGAGCCTGCAGAGCTGCCCCTTAGCCACCTCAGAAACTCCACTGTTCTGTTCTCCTGCTGGAATGTCAGCTATTGGTCTCTAGAGGAATCTTGCTGCTTTGATTAAAAAAAAAAAAAATGGGTGTTTAAAACTTTTCTATACAACTTTTAAAAGTCCCCCAAAACTAAACAAAAGCGAAACCAACAAGAACTAATTAAAACAGTTGGAAATTACTAGCCCTAGAACAACACTGGAGAAGATGGATAGGTTTACTGAAACCAGCGCCAGCACCATGCTCTCCAGGCCTGTGGAGTCTAATGAGATTTTTTTTCACCTCTAACACTTAGAGATAAAGATGAGCAAACAATGGAATATGCAGTTTTCTCTTAGTTTAGGCTTTATTAGAACATCTCCTATTCTTGTTTTATCTGTTTCCTGCTTTTTTATATTTTAAAGGTCCTCCAAAAATACCTTCATTTCTGTGCAGGCATTAATGTTCTTTTATGAACAGTCCTGCACATCTTTACAACATCCTTTAAAAATGTCAATTTAAGAACTCTTTATCATAAAAGAATGAGGTGTTGCTGTCGACAAAATCAGTGGAGAAATGAAAACTGAATATTTTAGATTCTTACTAGGGTCTAGATTGCAATAGATTTCTACTCAACTGGGCATCAATTCTCCATGATAATGTTTTTGTTACTTCTAACACCCTGGATGCTAGGAAACTCATGCCCATGAATAGTACCTTTGACTTACACAGAGGTACATGCATAGGAATGAGTCTGAAGTTCCAGATAATAATTTTCTATGGTGTCATTTGGCTTATCTCCATCAGTTATGAAACACTTTAAAGGCCATCTCAAGAATGGGGATGAAATCTACCTTAAACTACTTCAGGTGCTAGGTTCCTATCTCTACACTCACTTTTGCTCCCCCTGCCCCTCATCCAATTAGTTCACTATTTTTAATTTCATGTGGTTTATACTCCTTTGGCTTTCTCTCATGGCGTAGGGAAAGAAAAAGAGAGAGGTAGTATTTACGAGTTAATCCACAAAGTGAACTCTAGAAACAATCCCATCACTGCTCAAGAGTACAGCAGAGAAGAGTGCAGAGCAGAACAGCAAAATAGAGAAGCAGAGAATGGAACAGAATAACAAAGCTCAGGAGGGACAGAAGGGTGTTTTCTCTCCAGTATACAGTGAACTGCATCCCATAATGAGGAAACATTTATGCCAGAGGATCAGAGACGACCTGCTTAATTCACTCTCCAGTAAACTCTCAAAGAAAGCTAGATGTCCAGAAGATATTAAACTGCTACAGTTTTTATAGAAACCTGATCAGTGCATAGTGAAGAATGGTCCTCATTGTTGTCTGGTTTAAGGTAAGGCTGCTGAGTGAACTCAACACTTACCCTCTGCCTTTGCCCTCCTGGCAGTCCCTCTTCATTCTTCCCCTTGCCCCTTAAGATGTTATGTGACTTGCGAAGAAAACAGAAAATATACTAGAGAATATGAGAATAAATATAAGAAGGTAGCATATGTGAGAGAAACTGGAGGTATAAGGGGATGGAGCTGGGACAAAGGACAGAGACAAGGACAGAGGTAAGGAGAGAGACAAGGAGTGCAATGGGGTTCTACAGAGAAACCATAACTCTGAGTCAGCTTCTAAACTTCTACTTATTATTTGGTGTATATGTACGGTGGGGGGTTGGTGGAAAATGTTAATTTTCTATTTTTAATGGCTACAAAAGGCAGTTGGAAATTCCAAAAAGATATTGCTTTTGGAGGGTTGAATAATGAAACCAAAGGTTTTTTCGTAATAGGATTCTTTCACATGGGTTCAGCTGGCTTAGATTTGTTTGATTTTTAACATCATTCACTGAAGTGCTAGAGGTCTGTGCTCTTAGGAGCTCACGACTGAAAACACAGATGTTGAGCTAAGATACAGTGAGAAAGCTAGAGAAACTTAATTAAATGGGTTTCTTTTTTGTTTGGTTGTTTTGCCAAGTATTTAAAATCAAGGTTCTTTTGTTGGTTGGTTTTGTACAGCTCTATTGAACAAAATTTATCTTACCCTTTTCAATACAGACAGGTCTGGAAGAACTGTTTAAGAGTAACAGGGTGACAGACAAAGTAACCATTTACTGCCAAGTTGGAAATTTCAAAAATAATATGCCTGTACTGAATTTTGCTCTCTTAGAGCTATTTTCTGGTATTTAGTTACTTATAGCAAAAAAAGAAACTGCAATTTTATGGGATCTGTGAATTTGGTTGCTGGGCATATCTGAAAGTCAGAGCATGTATTTAGTACTCATAGATATTCAGAAGTGTTCAGCCCGAAGACTCCATGTTTAAAAATATTGGCCGATATACACATGATCACGTAGGGATGGAAAGAATGCATTCTAGCAAATCTTTAATCTCTGAAAAAACCCCAGTGGTGCCAAAAAGATTTCTATATAATCCAAATTCAGTTTGTTCTTGAAAAGCTGTCTTGAAGAAGAGGATGAGACACAGTTCACACTCGTATCTCAGGCTTAAATAACCATTCTGATTGAAAGGTCTTACGTTAATTTACTTCCAAAGTCTTTGACTTATAGTACTTTTCAACTGATGGTGTGCTTATAACAAAGCAAGCAGGTAAAGAACATGGATGTGTTGGTTTGGGGGAGTTTGAAGCGTACATTTCCCATGTGTGTCTGTCTGTGACAAAGGCAATGAACCATGTTTACAGCTCTCAAACTGACTCATTCTGTGAGGAGAAAAAGCAAGCAAATGAGAGCTCTATCAAGTACATTGGTACTGACAGCACCAAAACAGTTTTGAAGGTTTGCCCACTGCCAGAGGAATGGCCTAAACCTCTTCCTCTAAAGTTTAGTGATAGAAAGCTTGCTGCTACAGTCAGCCTCGATCAGTAAGATATTTTTGGTTACATGCTTCTTTCAGATTTTCTCTATGCATCAGAAAAGTAGGCAGAGAGAACAAATTTATTCACGAATAAATACAATAGAGACTTTATACTCCTCTTCCCCTCTCTCCATGGTAAATGCCCTATATGACCTTACGTTTCAGACCATCAACATTGAAAGATTTTAAATACGGCACAGTCTAACCATCCAGAAGGTTAACTAAGTCAGCTTCATCCTATGCTTTTTCTAATCACGATGTTATTATGTGGGGTTTTTTTCTTTCAGGCTTTAGTGTGAGTAAGCTGAAATGATCAGATAAAGATCAGATTTTTCACACCTTTAAATTTGTTTTAAGGAATTGATTTCCTTAGTAGCAGTTATTAGCTTTTCTGAAAATATGGATATGCAAGAAAATGACAGTGTAATAGATGTAATGACATGCAAGATAATAGCATAATCAGTGGTGTGAGCTGCTCTGTCCCTTTCCCTCTCAAAACTGTTAAGTAAACCTTTTTTAATCAGGATATCTCAGCCCTTTGAAAATCACACCGAAACTAGTATTCTGGTACCCAAGCACAAGTTAAAGAGCTGGAGTTTCTTTTGTTTTGGTTTTTTCTTTTTAATTATGCTTTTCACTGATATTACTCAAATACCAGTCTGTTTCTCTTGGAGTGACTCTTTGAAATGCCAGTTATCAATACGCATTGTTGAAGCTGGCATGAAGTAGCAAACAGAACAAAGCCATACCATGCAGTCACAAGAAGAGAAATCTGTTCTTTACTCATAAAAGAAAGTTACAGAAAGGAAACCTCTAAGCCAATTCTCCATCACTGAATGTATGAAGAAAAGAAAAAGACAAGTAATGAAGAGAAAGGAAAACAGCTAACCAGCTCAGACTAATTGTCCTTTTCTGGAGGTCTGAACTTGCAGAGCAAAAGTGGATCACTATTGCAAAAATCTCTTTTGTAGTATTGAATACAAATTACAGTAAAGTAGGTATGGAAATATATATAAATGACAAAGCTTGGAAGTCAGATTTAGGATCTCAAAAAATATTAGTCCAAACAAGATATTTGTGGTTCATTGTCAGGTAATTTTGCCAGTGAGAATGGAAAATATTTTATTTTTAAAATGGTGACTTAGAAATTTCTGCAGCTCCAAAACACCCAACTTAATGAATATTATAGGCCTTTCTTGAAAGACAAATATCTTATAACAAAGAAAAAAATGTTTAGTTACTCCTCCTTAAAATTGCAATTTAGCTTGTTCTCTAATTAATGTCTACAATTCAATCAGAATATGTCCATTCTATAACATCTTTATTTCTAATGGAAAATTCACTTGATCAGTATTAGGCATTCAGTTTAACAATTGACTTTATTTAGCAATGTGCCAGGTTACTGTGTACCGTCTGTTAAAAAACCTAGGTAATAAGATCAGCAGAATTTGATAAAGTACTGGTTATTAAATAAGCAGCAACAAAATATAATCCCAAATGTGACAAAATTTAAAAAATCCGGGGCAAAAGGGTTTATGTGAACAGTTTAATATAAACTTATCCTCAAGATAAATACTAAATGAAATGTGCATATCAAATTTGGTATGCAGAAAATGTTTTCTTTCATTTTGAAATAACAAGATGCGGTGTAAAGAACCTCTGCTTTCCCTTCCAGCTAATCTATGGCTCTAATCTCATTGATTTTGTGAGTTAAATAAGCACATGCCCTTTTTCGAACACTTGAGTAGTTTCTGTTTCAGAGGGACTATTCTCCCAAGAGGGTTAAGCAGAAACTAAGTTTCTTACTGATCCGGTTCTTCTGGGCTTGCTGCCCTGCTCATTGGAGTCACTGGAAATCTAAGCCCATGTCTTCTCCTTTTTTTTTCCCCCAGCAAGTTGAAACACGATTTAGGTAGCCTTTTGGCCCACGAATTCAAACTTGTAGTGTAAGAAATGCAAGTGCATCAGCAGTTCCTTCTGGGGAGTAGCTAACCTCCATGATTTTTCCCATTCCTGCCCTGAGATTTTCAGGTGTGAGTATGTCCAGCTCAAGTGATGCCTATGTGAGTAGTTCCCACTCAAACACTAGCCAAGTGCAAAACCAGGCTAGTGATAGTCTGTAACTTTGTCTCCCAGAGGGTCTGGTGCTGTAGAAATGCTCACGACCCCCAGAAAAAGGACAAAAAATATTCTTTTATTTTTGAAGTGTGGAAGTAGTAGTCTCCTTTTATCTGAGAGGGTATAGCTAGGAAATAGTAGGTCTCCTAGCAACCCGAGAGCAAACAAATCCACACGCGTGCTCTGACAGGAAGTCAGTCTCTGGGCTCTACCAGGAGATGCATGTAGCTGCTGGGTACAAGAGGAACAGGTTATGTTGGAGAATACTTCTAACCTGAACTTAATATTGAATTTTTCTCAGCTGATTTGTTAGAGACCCACCAACAGTGCATGTGTCACCCCTGCAGACGGGCAGGAGCTCCTGCTTCACACAGGGTCTTGCTGGGGTCTCACAGTTGTGCTGTGCTCTCAGGCACTGGATTTCACACCCAGCTGCCAAGATCCTGGAAGTGCAGAGCAAAAGTGAAAACACAACCAAGCTTTCTGTTCACAGGGTATTTATTTCTTTAGCTAGTTAGTTATTCCTCCAATTATCTGGAATAATTGAGGTGGGGTTTTTTTTGGAGAGGGTATGACAGAGGTATGCTTTATAGTAATAAATCCTTGTAGCCAAAACTAACCCCTTCAAGGAAAGGATTATTTCTTCTTTCAAATACTGCTCCTCCACCTTCCATGCCCCTCTGCCAAAAATAATTTTGGAAGCAGTGTCCTAAATGACCATACATGCAGTACAAGCAATTTCAGATCTCAGCTGGCATCAGACCAGGAAGCTGGAAGATGTGTAGTCTTTGTATATTTTGGTGCTTTGTATATGTTAACACCTTCATGGGGGTTCTGGCGACACTTTGGGTTGGTTTGCTCTCCATCTGGCTGACTGCAGAGGAGTGGGTGAAGGTTGCTGGTATCTGCAAGTGGAGCAGGGCCAGTTCCTGCCCACAGCCCCAGAGGGTGGCTGCTGAAAAGCTGGTAGAGGACCTGGGGAAGCACCATGTTGAGCAGGACATCCTCTGCTCTAGGGCTGCACGAAGAGCATGCAGCTGGCACACAGCCACCATCCACGAAGGTGAGAGGGAAGTCCTCCTGGAAAGCCAAAAGGAACAGGCACAGTATGAGTCCAAGAAGAAAGCTTTAGAGTTGGATGAAAGCACTCCAGAAAATCATAGTACAATGAGTGCAAGAGAGTTTTGTTTACAAACCCTTTTACTTTGGTTCCATCTTGCCCACTCACTTCGAGTGCTTCTCTATTTATTAATTTAGTGATGGAGTTGGCAGTGTTACATTAATGCTTGAACTTGATGATCTTAAAGGAATTTTCCAACCTAAATGATCCTACGATTCTAATTATTTATATCTTAATGAGACCTGACTTTTTTATTTTAGAAGCCTTTTGATCTTTCTGGGAAGTTACTACTGTGAAAAGTAAATCCATTTGAAAATGCTAACTAGGTCCCATCACATTCCATTATTCCAAAATTTTTCTTGTTTAATTTGGATGTTAACATTAAAACTTTGAATTTTGAATATATTTCTGTAGGAAATATTTATATACCTTTGGTTCTGGTTTTGATGTTTCTTTTTATAGGATTCAGAGAGAAAAATTATTTTGATATTCTTCTATTTTTAAGAGACTGGAAATTATTAACAGGCTTGATATACCTCAGATTTCTGTGGTCTTTTTACCACAGATTTCTGTGGTATTTTGAAAATGCTAAAAGTTCTTACGGCTGCAGAAGAGAGAAGCTACTGAAGGTGGAAGGTGATTGTGGTTAGACTGCTGATGGAAGATGCCAATCAGGACATCCCGGTGATAATGACTGGCACCAGTTCTAAGGAGAGCAAGAAATGTTCCTGCTGTGTCTTTCAGGTAACTTTGGGCAACTAAGTTAGGCTGGATTGTTTATTTAAGGAAGATTGGCATATTTCCTAATAATTCTTGCTAGGCAACTTGGGTTTTTGACTGTTTCCAAGAGAGAAATTAAACACCTCTGTGCACTTGGTTACAGCAAACCCAGAGACTTGGTGGCATTTAGTCTTAAGTGCTGCTGTTGTTACTACAGCATCACTATAAAACCGTGAAAGCTGGTCCTAGATGGGGGGCCCATCAGCCAGATGCTGTACAGAAAGACAACAAAGAGATGGTCCCTGATACCAAGCACATCAATACCTAGAGAAAACACTATAAAGCTTTGAAAGATGTGGAGTGAATAGGCTGTGGCAGAGAGCATCATGCTGTGCCTGTAGCTAACACGGCTGCTGCTGTTTTGTTACTTAGCTGTGGGAGAGAGAGTAGAAGGGCGAGGATGCCATTTTCTGTATTCTGGGACTGAAATAAAGACCGATGCTGGTCAGCAACTGAGCATCAAACCAAGGTCAGAGTGTAATGAGAAACATAATGCAGACTCTGAAATGAGTGTGTGTGTTATTTACTTACCCTAAACAGAACAAGAGGCTGTCAAAGATAAGGGAAGAATTAATGAACTATTTTGGGCTGAATGAACCTCTCTGCTTCAGCCACAGCATCTTAGTTTAAAAAACAGCAGTTAAGAGCAGAGAGAAACACTTTTGCTGGGACCAGCTTTTTGAAGTAATATCCAGCTAGATACTAGAGACTTCCCAAGGAGGGGCAGCCTGGTAGTGACCTTTGTTTATCTCTGTTTCCTACATCTGTCATATATCTTTCTAACTTGGTTTAGTGTTTCATGTCCTACCTTAGAAAGCCTGGGAGAGGCTACTGCAGTTGATTACCCTATCTCTAAATTAGCAGGCTGTTGCAATCCACTGTTAGAAGCTGCAGCACATCATGTCCTATTGTCAAGAAGAATTGGAACTCCTAAAAGCTTGATTCTTTTTCCTAAGTTACCACAGAGGAACATTTTTCCCACCAGGATAAAGCAATATTTTCTCAGATCCTTTAATATTAGTTCCTTTGTGAGCATAATAAGCATTTTTTAAGACATAGGTAAAAGCCTCTGTTGACTCTGCAGAAATGAAACATATGTTCTGCCAGAATTACCAAGAACTAAATTTAAGAAAGTATTTAGTTGTTAAGTGTAGTTGTGATACTTAGGTGGGATCTGCTTTTTCTGGTGAAAAGTCATCTCCTCCAAACTCCTAATCTTCTTCTTACATTTCTGCATTGCTCTTTGCACAGCCAAGTACAATAACCTAATGAATTGTACAGAATTCTTTCTCATCCTAGCAGGAACACAATAAAAATATTTGAAGAGAAGAGGTGAAATACAGTAATGATGACTATCCCAAGCAGATATGGCCAAACTTACTTCTGGTTCCTGGACAATCAAATATAGAATTACATCAGGATAATTCAGGTGCACACTTCTGCCAAGAATTTCATTTAATGGAATGTTGCTTTAGAAAAGCAAATTTACAACAGATGCCAGTCAGAGCTAAAGAGAAGAGGATTATGTAGTAGAGAAACCTTAAGCATATAAGTTGGTGGCACATAACAACTGCATATTAAAACATTTTCTCAATTTTGTTGTATTAAAGCCATCTGTAATCACAAAAATTTGCTGCCTGGGGGACTTCTGATAAGATTCTGTCAGAGCTGCTGAGAAGTGTGAGAAGCCCAAAGCATTTTGACCCAGGGCCTGTAACAGCTCTTGGGCACCCTGTTCTCTCTAGCTTTTATTTGGAGTGGCAGACAATGTATTGACAGAAGTAGTCCCAATTGTTCCACCAAGCATGGTTTTTGATCTTCAAAACCAAAACAAAGCCAGCACTGGCCTCAGGCCCAGTGCACCCATATAAGGTACAAGAGAGGAACAGGGTTAGAAATCAGGATGCAGAGGGCTGCTGAAATAACCCAGCAGTCATGAAGCATCAGGATCAGCGCAAAACTTTAGGAGAAAATAATGCTGTGTCCTGGAGTAAAGGTTCAAACTGGAAGATCCAGCAGGATTTTTGTGATCCCTAGCTCTCCTCTCAGCATTTGCACCCTCTCAGCAGAGCTGGGTTTATGCCTGCACTAGTCTCCACTCTTCCCATATCTTTGTGCTGGGGGCAAATGCAGGAGCTCTGGGTGGTGCCAAGTCCCTGTCCTTGTTGAGGATGGATCCACTGTGCCATGCAACAGGAACTTGCCATTCAGCTCACCAGAATTATGTCTAAATCACTGGTCAAAATATTTAGCGGATTTAATCCTTGATACAAGCTCTCTTCAGATCAAAGTGTACACCACTGCATAGATTGTTCTTGAGACTCATAAGACTTAGCTTTATTAGGCAATAGGGGTGTAAAAACTCTGCTGTCAGCATACAGTGACTGCAAGAAATGAGGCCAGACATATACCTGCAGTTACATTGGGCTTTCATTGTCTATCACCTATTGTGACTCATTCTGCCAGCGTGCTCTGTTAAGTTGCTCTGTGATTCCATACATATGTGAAATCATCTCTTACTAGAAATACACTCTGACAGCTCTAGTAATAGATCTTTTACTGGCTATAGTATCTTAGTTTGTCACATGGTCTTCTTTGGCTTACTAACTTCCTTTTTTTGGGTATATTAAAACATGCTTAAGAGTGCATCACATTAGATTATCATTGCAAATACCTTTTATATTCATCTAATAATCACAAACTGAGAACATGAAGTAGCCCAGCCAGATTTAGGAGTCTCCTTCCTTGAAGATATTCAAAAGCCACCTGGACATTGTCCTGGGAAACCTGCTATAGGTGGCCCTGCTTGAGCAAGGGGTTGGACCAGATGACATCCAGAGGTCCCTTCCAGAGTCAACCATTCTTTGATTCTGTCCTAAAATTCAGCTTTCATTTAGGCTTTATCTTTAGAAATACCTTGATATCCCTTCTTGACACCTATTAGGTAATAGCAACAGTGATGCAGAAAATAGTTGATTTTCAGCATGGAGAGTGATTTAGACTCTACAGGCACATTATTTCAGTTTTCTGTGTCTAGTTCTTGTTTTAGCTAGTGAATGAGTACAATATTTTCAGCATGAATTTCAGTAAAGAACTGAATAAATTTATTTTAGAAAATCTTTTCCAAATACATTTATTTACATAAGGATCTATTCTATTCTATTCTATTCTATTCATCTGACTCCTTTTTCTTTTTAGATAATGACCATTCTAGAGCATTCCATAGTGTTTCTCAATAGACTTAAATGGGCCAGTCCTGCTTAGATTTTATACATGAGCTATTTTTCATGATTTTGTTGTGTATGGTGTTTCTGGTTTTAAAATGTGAGTTACTGTTTTTGTCAATCTGTTCTTCCACTGCTAGACATGGAATTTTAGAAGAATAATGTAAATTGGCATAAACTTATCTTGTTCTAAATACTGCCTCCAAACAGAAAAAGAAATGGCACACACTCTTTTTTTCGTTTACCACAACTTACAATTTTTAAAATGGTTTAATTTTCATACTTGCGTGTGTACAGATATTGTTGTGTGTGTGTATCGTATTGATATACGCATATTGATATGTATTCATATGATGCTTATAGGTGCATATGACACAACCATTAAATGACTTAGTCATTTCATGTCAAGAATTTAGAATTAATTTTGTTGTGTGTACTAGGACACCTGATCACAGATAAGGTGAAAGTCTGTGAAATCTGGTGTATGTGATCTGATGTTAAAGGCATGTCTTTATTTTGATATCTTCTTCCTAGATAGAGGGACATTAACTTAGGACACCTCTTTGATTGTCTTCTGCTTTTTAGTCTTGTCTGTTTTCTGTGCAAATCTAATGGCATATGGGAGCTTATAAGGACATTTGAGGGTTTCAATGAGAATAAAAAGCAAACTTTGACCTCTCCAGGGATCTGCTTGAAAGAGTCCTATGAGATAAGGAGGAAAGAGAAGTTCGGGAAAGCTGGTTGATATTCAAGGATCACCACCTTCAAACTCAAGGGCAGTCTATACCAAAGCAGGAAGGCAAACATGAGGAGACGTGCATGGACGAACAAGGAGTTTCTGGCAAAACTCAAACACAAAGGAAGCCTACAGAAGTGGAAGCACAGAGAGGTAGCCCAGAAGGAATATAGAAACATTGTCTGAACATGCAGGCTGGGGTTAAGAACGCCAAGGCCCAGCTGGAGTGGAATCTGATGTGGGATATCCAAGGCAAAAGAAGGTCTTCTTGTAAGTACATAGGTGACAAAAGGAAGAGTAGGGAAAATGCATAGGGAATCTGTTGAAAGGGGCAATTGTCCTGGTGACACGGGACATGGAAAAGACTAAGGTGTTGAAAACCTTCTTTGCTTTAGTCTTTACTAGCAGGACCAGCCTTCAGAAATGCCAGGCTCTGAAGGCCAGGGAGAGAAGTTGGGACTCACAACAATGAAGGGTTGCCTCACAAGATCACAGAATCACTGAATGTTTTTTTCCTTAGTTGTAAGTAATTTGCCAGATTTCTCAGCCATATTTGTAATTATCTGCTAATGTAATGTCAAAGACATACATTTAAATCTGATGATTTTCATGATGAAATCATATGAAAAAGATCAGTTTTGCCAGTTCATTTAATTATTCTTCTGTGTGTGGTCTTTTTTATTTTTTCTTTTTTAAGCAGCTACTTTTTTTATGCTTTTTGGTTTTTACTTTTTTTGCTTGCACTGCTTTACTTGTGTTTGTGGAAAACTCCTATTTGGCCTCTCCTCACATTATATTCATTATTCTAAACTCAGGTGTGCAGAAAACAGCACAGGATTTTTGGCCTTTGAGTAAATTTGTGAGACATTTGCAGTGAAAGTGTACATCATCCTTTAGCTGACACATGAAAAAATACTTGGTTTTACATAAATGATAGAAAGTGTTGATGTTTTATTTTTCTGGAATGGTGTTTTTCAGTAGTGCCTGTCATATGCCTGCAATAATTTAAAACAATGCCTTCAGGCTTTAAGTTTGACCTGTAACTTCAGTCTTGTTGTATATTTTAGTTTGGGATTTGGGTCTGTGAGGAGAGCAAATGTCTGCCTGGACAGGAAGACCAAGGCACAGGCTGCTGCAGGGGAACCAGCCCACACTCAGTCTCGGCCCTGAAACAGAGAAGGGTTATCCCTCCTTCGGTCCACTTAGCCTCGAGCTGGAGTCCATAACCCAATGTAGATATTAAAAAAGGGCAGTATGCGTCCTGGTACTCGTATTTCCCCCCTTCAGTGAATAGCTTACTTTTTGCAACCCAGAAAATATGCCATTTATTCATTCTTCTCTTTTGCTGCACGCTTAGTATTGAGACTTGGCTAAGGATAGTTCTCTTAGTTTACAAGACATTTTAATGAGTATTTTTGTTTGTTTGCAGGCTGTTTCCCCCATTTCCTGCACACATTCTGCTATCAAACAGGCAGACATCAATACTGTGTTTTGGCGTCTGAAGTGCAAGATCAGTAGGAGAACAGTATGAGACTTTCCTATGCTGAATGCAGGCCGGGGAAAGCAGTTGTCTTCAGGCAGCCAAGTGAATGCAAATTGAACAAGTCAGATTTTCATAGAGAGCATCATTTATTAACTGGCCAGAGGGTGTCTCTGAAAAGGAGAAGTTTACTGTTATTTTCCTACTTTACTGATTTTACTGAACAAAAAGGAAAGAAAATGTCTAGCGTCCTGGAATTTTCAGAGCCTAACAGTTGCAGCATATGGTATCTTTCTGCAGCGCCAGCTCAGGGCGCTAGGAATGACCAGGATCCGTTTCTGCCCTTGTTTTTCCAGACTTAACCCTACAACCAGCAAAAAGAAGAAGAAGAGCATAGAAAAAGCACATATCCCTCCCTTCTTTTTTGAGAAAATGACAGACATTTAATAACGTTACATCCTGCATTATTACTTGGTTTGGGCTTTCGACGAGGAAGCAGTAAGAAATTTGGCACTGATTTATTTTGGTGTCTCATGTGCTGAATCCAGACAGAATGAGTATTCCTGAATGGCAGTTAGACAAGGACTTGCATATCTTTACTACAAAGCCCAACAGAAGGAAAATAACATCTTATGTGAGCATAGGAAATTCTTTAAAGTGGGGAGGTCACGAGAGCTTAATCCTTTAAACAGCAAAATGTCAAGAAATGTTCTGTGAAAGACTTTGGTTCACTCTCCTTCCTGCAAGTGTAGTTTGTGTCAACGGATACCTCTATTTTGCTTTTTCCTCAGAGAGTTATGAAGAAGAGCTCAGAAAAAGCCCACTATATCCACCTGCTCGGGAGGGATTACACTGATAATTAATAGTATCTACCTGATCATAGCTTTTAAAAAGAGGAAGAGTAGTGCTTCCTGTCTATGTCATAAGAGTGTGGTGCAAATCATTGAAAACATAGAAATGTTAGTAGTAGATGGCCTGAGTTCTAGGTCTTGCTTAGCTTTTATGCAGTCAAATCCATCCTTACCACCTTTCAAAATTCACAGACTTATATTCGGGTGCAACACTTTATTTTAATAGCAGCTTAGGCAAAGATAAGACTATGTGAATCCTACCCAAAAAATCAAAAGTTACTTAGAAGATGAGATTTTTGATTTTGAGACATTTAGAAACTCCACAAAAGTTTATGCCAAGCCTAGTGGCTTAAAACTTCAATGTCACTGAGCTCTGTGTCAGAAATACCTTTGACTTCTCAGTTTTGTAACAAGAAATTTGCAGTATTGATGCTGAAAACTTTCTCTAGTGTATGGTGAATTCAGTCAAAATGGATGTGTCTTTCATGTCTTCTTACTATCTGAATTTTTGTATATCAAAACATATACTAATATATTTTGATATTATTATAATCTTCATGGGGAAAATTATGATAATTTTCAGCCTTGAATATTTTTGAATGAGACTAACAGCTTTTGGAGCATTTAACAAACAGTGGGCTTGTAGGATAGAAGGCCTTGAGCATAAAAGTGATTGTGTCTGACAGTTTAACTGTAAAGATGAAAAGATCTTAGACTCTTTAACTGCCAAAGAGTCTTAGTCCTAATACCGAAACCTTAAGATTTTTTTGAGGGTTCCTGCTTTGCCCCTGGTGACATGTGTTTCACTCATAATAAATGTTTTCCTTTCGGACAGCTTTGCTGTCAGAGCCTAAAGCTGCAGGTGAGAATAGCTTTTGTTTTGTACAGGGTGCCATATTTTAGTGGGATTCTCTTTGCAGGAGGACTGGAAGGGAAGGCTACAGGAACTGTGAGTTCTGGCTGTGCTCTAGACCCTAACTGATGCTGAAGTCCTTACCAGAGCACATAGATTTTGAAGCAGGATTGTGAAGGATGGAAGTATCAGGTTCCTTGTTTCTTTGGAGCCGTGCTCCCAGACTGACAGATGCAGTTAATATAGGAAGGGCCTAGAAACTTTCTTTGTTATTTTAAGTTCAGAAGTCTTTGTGCAGTAGAATGTTAACCTCAAGACTGAAGAAAATTGCATCACAAGGATGAGATGTCTGTAGTTCTTTGAAAGCACAGATGACAACATAGGAAGAAAAAATCTGCCAAGGCTAATAGAATAGGAAAAAAATATACCTGATCCTAGTCTGATTTATGATTTAAAAATACTAGTAGCAAAAATGCTAAAAATGCTAAAAATGCTAAAAATGCTAAAAATGCTAAAAATGCTAAAAATGCTAAATGTTACTGAGACATGGCATTGAGGTCTTTTATCCTATGAATGCCATCTCTAATGATAGTCTCTGTATCCTTAGAGAGAGAAAAGTGCAGAATACATGCCTTTGTTCCCTCAGATCTACGCAATTGGTATTCTAGTTAACAATTCTCTAGAAAAAGAAATAGGAAATATTATGGGAGAAGAAGGAAAATACACAGAAAAGATCTTTTGTCTTTTCTTTTCCTGTCTTTTCATTCTTTGCTCCTTTACTTCTGTCCTTTCTTTAGAGACAAAGGAACAAAATCACTCAGTTGTAAACATACATGAGTGGGGAATATTTTAATTTCTTTGGTAGACAAGATGTATAGATTAAAAAAACCCATTTGCAGGGTGTACAGAAGACACCATACAGTGATTATGAGACAGGGGTTACAGGGGCAGCCCTTTGGCCTCTGTCAGCACTAGGGTCCCTGAAGCAAGAGAAAAGGGCCAACAACTCATAGCCGATGTAAGACAAGGCCAATTCAGTTTCCACTGCAGAAGCAAGAAGATAGACGGATCCATCCCACTAACCTGCCAAAGAGGTAGCATTCTTATGGTCAGTAGAGCATAGAAAACTAGAGGCAGGAGAAACACCAAACGAATGCTATGGTTGCCTGTTCATGAGTGAAAACCCTAAGTAAGAAAAGCATTTGTAAAGTAAAGCAGAAGGTGTCTAGTTACAAGAACAGCTGAGAGACAGACAAATAACAGGATATGGCTGGTAGAATAAATAGACAAGGAGTCTACAGACATTTCCATGAGTCACCACTGGGCTACACATGGTAACCAAAATGGCACAGAGAAATTATTCAAGGGGATGCAAGAGAAGTGAATGCAGAAGAAATAAAAAAGCGGATGAAAGTGTTGCAAGGCTGAGGAGACAGGGAAATTGATGAGATGGAATGATGTCATGGAGAGATACCTTTCTTGGCCAGACATGTGGAAAATTGAGGTACATAGATTATAGTTCTGTTTATGATCTGCTGCCAGCAAATGCTTGTTTACAGCACTGAGGTTTAATATGACAGCTGTACCTTAATATGACAGGAAACTTTATTTCACAGTAAGTCTGATTGGTCTGGCAAGGGATCATGTCTGGTAGCTATGGAGGTCTGAAGAGACTTTTTAAATCTAGTACAAATTTGAAAACAACTGAAGTGGAAAAAGGAGAATATATCTTTCTTTTTCAAATTTATGGTACTGAAAAAGAAAGATTATTTTTACTGAGAATCATTGTTAGAGGCTGGTGGAAGCAAACAAAGTCAAATGCACAGCTTGGAAATCAAAGCATATTTTAAAATGAAGGATTTGTTTTTATCCTTACCAGGAGTAAAAAACTGGAATGAACCTGAGTCTACTGTTACCATGTAAGTGCCTGAAATGAAATAAACAGTTTTCTGACTTAATGGCTATCCCCATGGCAATAGGAGAGGATCTTGCACATTAAAGACTGAAAGGAAAGAATAGATCAGACGGAAGCACGGTAGATCCTGACACAGCCTAAGGTACAGCATGTATCTGAACTGAGATGTGAGGGATACACTCAGAAGGAACATTCCCTTTATTTCCAGGGTTTATATGAGATAGAAATACATTGCAAGTCAGACAAGGGCAAAAAGAACCCTTGATACTTTTAGAAACACTGAGTTTATTGTGTCTGGATCATTAAAGGTGCATTACTTAATGGTTGTCTAAAACTTTTGTTACCTCGTCTTCAGTTAAATTTATGATTTTATTATTCTACGATTTTCTATTCCGTGGCTTAAATGCAGCCTTGGATAGTTACCAGGATAAACTTTAAAACCAACAGGAGCTGTGCCTGTTTATTCCAGGGTTGAAAGGCACTCTGTAGCTCTGGCTCTAGTAACTCTTGCAAACCTGCAGCAGAGCTCTACATTATTTACTGTTTGTGTTTGTTTGTTTGTTTCAGTTCTGAAGTAAAACAAGGAGTGAGAAATAAAAACATCATTGAAACCAACCAGGTTCTAAGTTCTTACTTTGGCAAGAACAAAAACTGATGTCTGACACAGAATGTTCCAATTTGGCACAAACAAAACCATTAAGGTATTTGAAATAAAAGCCAAAGAAATAAAGCATTAGCTTCATAAAATATGATGTGATAAATTCATGCTTTAGCTCCATAGGTTCAAGGATCAGATTTCTCACCCATGTTAGGACCGGCTGAATTCTTTCCTCACCTACATGCTCAATATCCTTCCAGACCACCCCAGTCCCCAGCCTCGTAGCACAGTTCTAGTCTGAGCTTTCTCTCTAATCCCTGCTGACATTCTTGCATTCCATTAGAAAAAAAGATAAAGAAATATTCTTTATATCACAGTGTGAATGAGGGCAAACTCTTCGGTTAGTTTACACCAAGAAAGTAAGAGTGCAGGTTTCAGTTCCCTCAAACAGAAAATGGAATTTAATTTGCATCTCTAGTATCCTAAACATTCCTGAAAAGTCCTGAAAAGCTTTGGTTCTTGAGCCCTTGTGTGACTGAGAAACATTATTAAAACCTTTCAATACAGCTGTACTGAATTTTTTATTTAAATTCAGGCAGATTGAAATCCTACTGTCACCAATTAATATTCACTAGAAACAAAAATCTACCTGGATAGTATTGAGAGGGAGTAAATTCTACCCAGATGATCTTCACAAATCTCTCTGAGCTCAATTTCAGTGGGAACACCCTGGTTTTGACATCTCCTTCATCCCGAAAATCTCTTTCACAATAAAAACAGGAAAGGAGAGATGATGCCTTTCTTCTTCCCTAAGCAAAAAATCCTCTGGAGTAATTTATTTTTTCTGATCCTTTTAGCCCTTTCACTGTTAGTGAAGCTAGAGGATGCTACCTTGCCATGGGGCCAAGAGGAGGATTGTGATAAGATATCCCATGTTTTAAGATCGCTGGACTATCCTAAATCTATATAGATTTATAAAACAAAATGCTGAAGCTATAATTGACCTGGTTCTAATTTCCTCCACAGTTAGCACAGTTTGTTGCATGTTCAAATTTAGAGGCAGAACCTGGAAAGAAAATAATCCATTTTGATAGTGCTATATGACATCTTCGAAAACCTCAGTGGAAAGGGCCATTCCGCAGCAATCCATACTTACAGAGATCACTATGAACGTTTATTTTATATTGCCAGGCAGGATCTGAAAAGAGCACTTAGAAATTGGAGTGATCAATTTATTTCAGATGGTCTTTGGTGGGCGAAGATTTTTCAAAAAGAAGTTTAGCTAGAGGAGGAATCACAAATAGCTACCTTTGCAATCCTCCTGTGCATAAAGAATAATAAGATTACAAAGTCAAGCAGTCTAATGGAAGAAAATAGCAAATTCACAAAGTTAGAGGATAATCCATGTGAGAAGAAATTCGAGGAGGTTGCTAATCCAACCTCTTGTTCACAGCAGGGTCAGCTGCGAGGTCACACCAAGTTGCTCATGGTTTTATCCAGGTGGGTCCTGAAAATGTGCAATCACCCAGAAACCTGCTCCACTGCTGTGCCATCCTCATATTGTTAAAGTTTCTATTTCCATGCACTTTGAACACTGTTCTGTTGCAATTTGGATTCATTCTCTCTCATCCTTCCTGTCTCTGTCTTCTTGATGACCTTGTCATAGGTCCTAGAAGGCTGTTTGTAGACTCCCTTTAATATTTTTCTTAAACTGTAGGAAACTTAATTAAAGTTTCATTCTCAACTTTATTTTAGTTTCCTCTTGTATACGCATACGGCATGTGCTTTCAGAGAGTGTCTAATTACCTGAACAAATGCCACTTCTTTAAGATTTCATCCTCATTTACTGAAAAGGATGGATGGCATCTTACTTAAAGAGTAGGAACTTATTAAATTTTTATCCTGGGTTGTTCAGCATATGCCCTCATTCTTTTTTTACAGTACACTCTTAAAATTAGCCTCCTGAGAAGGTTTTTCTCATTATCATTAATTCTGGTAATAGTGACTGTAAGATTTGCTTGAGAATCGGAATTTGCACTACACAAAATTGCATAGAATAGTCCTGTATGTTTAATGTCTGATTTGAAAAACAAACAAAAAAAATGTTCTCATGAAACGTTTTCAAATTAGCAATTGACTCATTTACGTTGAGCAGCTCAGACTGAACAAAGCTATAATACTTAGGTTACATGATTTGTTTACACAATTTCATGACTTCAAATACCAGGTGGGCTGAAAGTTTATTATGCTTATTTTATAAGTAGGAAATTGGAGGACAGAATAAGAAATTTTTAGGACAACTGTATATTTTGTATTTCTACACTTAGACACCTGAGAACATTGTTAAACAGAGAGTCCTGAGCTCTCGTGCTCTTCTGAATAAAGAGGTGAACACTTGTGAACCTTAAGGAGACTATGATACTCTAGAAAGAGACTGTAAGGGACTTGAGTTTCTCTGTTAATCTGTGAGGATTTTCACAGGGACAAGCATCTTGACTTAATTACATTTCCAGCTGTTTTGGAGAACAGAGTGCAGCTCATACATCTGCTGGAAAGGAGAACTGCCAAAAGTTGACATTCTGCTTACAAGTCCAGTACAAAACCAAAAATAAGTGATGGTTTTCTGATTTGATTAGCCTGCTCCCAGACACAGCAGGTTTTGAAGGAGAACATACAGAGGGGGCCAGGATCTCTGCTCAGAACAGAAATCCTTATCCTCTGCAGTGGTGGTGGCATGTGGCAGGGCATGGACCGCAGCTCCCCAGGAACACGTATCCCTGACGGATCAGAGACCTTGGACGAGATTTAGCTTTTAAGAGTGGTTGCAATTCTGCCTCTGAGGGCTGTAGAGTCACCAGGGGCCTCTCACCCTGTTTAGACATGCTCCTTGCCAGCAGCACATGGGTGCTGTGAAGGTGTTCAAAACCCAACTGGACACAATCCCAGGCAATGGGCTGTAGCTGACACTGCTGTAAGCAGAGACTAGATGATCTCCAGAGGTGCCATCCAGCCTCAAAGGGTCACCGATTCTCTGATTCTGTGACTTTTTATCTCTGAATCTGGCATTTCAATAAACTCTCTACAGACAACAAAATGAGTGGCGCTTGCTTTCATTACAGCTCTTTCTTTCTGTGCCCCTTTTAAAATATGCTCAGAACTCTCTTATTTGTGGTCTTTTGACTCTTCATGGATTTTGCGGATGTTTCTCCATATATTCTGAAGCATAGATCCTGAACACTACCACTACTCAGGACTTGTGTGGAGTTATGCTTAGGCTAAAGTAGGGTGTATATGGAGTCCATAGTCCCATCTGTGTTCTCAGTAACAGATGGTGGGAAAAGGGTATCATAAGGTCACGCTACCCTTGCTGCACCTTTGCTCCACCAGCTTCCTGCAACCTGGCTGTCATCAGTGTTTTTACCTGAGTATTTATGGTTCTTAATGGTTTTTTTACCCATGCATTTATCAGTCAGTTTGAACCAATTTACCTTTCTGGATTCCATAACATCCTGTGGCAATCATTCCACAACACGTTTTTGACTGCATCTGTTTATTTTAAAGTTGCTGCTTAACTTCATTTATTTATTCCCGTGTTGTGAATAATCACTTGCTCTTCGTGTCCTCCATGATGCTTATGATTTCATGTACTCCTAAAATATTCACCTAAGAAATCTTTTTCCTGTGCTAAAGCATTCTAATCCATCTACTTTTAAAGCAGCTGTTTCGTACTCCTGCTCATCTTTGCATCTTCCACTGTTTATTCTACTAGACTTATCCATGGGCTGGGAAGACAGGACTGTGTATGATGCTTCAGATATGGACAGACAGTAGCATTACATTTTTTCTTCTGTCTTTTCCTTTTTTTGTTCTTTCCCTTTTCTGATAATGTGTAATGTTTTGTTTTATCTACTGAGCAGACATCCTCCTAGAATAATCCACATTGCTTCCATGATCCATTTCCTGAGATGTAAGAACTGATCTAGGTAGAGCCTTTCAGTAGATAATATCTAGTTAGAGTTGTTTTAATCTGTGTGTTTACATTCATCTACATTAAAATTTATCTGCAATTTTCAATTTTGCTAGACCTTTGGCTTTCCCAGCAATACCTCAGTTTTCTAAGGGAGTGCTTCCTCCACTTTTTCTGGCTTTGCTGTGCTTTGATTCTGCTACCTTGTCATGATGTATTTGTGGCCTGCCTGCAGCTGCCTTCTTCAGAGCAAATAATTCGTGGCAGTGTTTTTGGTGTAAAATTAAGATGCTTCATCTGTGTCTTTATCATATGTACCTATCCTGAGTAACCATCTCATCAAAATTTTTGTCACTAACTTATTCCAAGTACTTCGGCTAGAGGTAATTTGAGCTAGTTAATTATATTTTAAAAGTCAAATTTCACTACAAACCTCATGTCTATTGAAAAGCATGCTGTAGGCAGACCAGGAATAATCTATTCCACAAAAATAGATGTATATGATCATTTGTTCAAGCATGGTTACTCTCTAGCATTGTAGTCTCAGAGAAGGCAGAATGACTATTAAAAAACCCTCATCATAAAAAATTATATTTGCCTATAATTCCTTAATGGGTCATGTCTTCTTATGTTGTAAGCACTGGCTCTTTCAGACATCTTGCTGTATATATATTCTTTGTGGTTTTTGTAAGTCAAATAGCCTTAATGGAAGCAACTGTTCTTTTTAGGTCAACATTAAAGTTTCGCCCTACTCTCAGATTTTTGATTCTGTAAATCATCCTTATACCAATCCTTTGAAGCATTTCTTTTTTCTATAATAGCTTGGCAATCATTATCTTGGTGCCTTCAAATAAAATCTCAATGGTACTGAAAGCCTTGCCTTACAATAAGGTCTAGGAATACACTGTTCTGATTCTCCAGGATTACTTTTTGTAGGATCTTGTTCCTAACAATAGTGCCAGGAATAACAGTCCTCATTTTCACCTGAAAGCAGACCACATTTTTAATCAGATTCACAGGACTTAACATACCTCTTGACTTAGTTTCACTGCGCTGTCGAAATGCTCTGAGTGCGTCTGCAACCACTAATTCTTTCCCCACTTGGCGTTCAATTTGCAAATCATATATTTGTAGCTGAAAAAAACAAGCTCTATTCTTAGCGGCAGCAGAATGGTTTGCCAGGCCTTTTGGCACTGTCAATGTGTGGTTTATGGTCAGTGTCAGCTAATAGTGGCCTCTCATAAATAAAAACATGAAGCATTTTTCACTCGTGGACTGAGACCAAAGCCACTTTCTTTATTTTCATTTATTGGAAGCTTGGTTTTATTTCATTCCTATGATGATGATTCTATTGGGGTTTTTAATTTTCGACCACACCATTGTAAAGGATTGTGCAATGCTTTTCTTAGAGCCATCAGTGAACAAACTTGTTTTGCATTTATCATCATAGCAACTCACAACTGAAATCTCATCAACCCTTTTAATCTCTTCCTTTTTTTAAAGGTGTCCTGGTTTGAAAGACAGGTGTCTTCTAAGGAAGGCAGGAGCCTCCCTTGGAATGGAAAATGCAACCCCCTTCCCTCCGAATTATTATAAATTTGAAATTGAGGGGCTTTCAGGCAAAGATATAGAAAAGATATAGAAAATATAATAGAAATAACAGTTCTTTTACTAATACATATATATATATATAACAAAGCAATAATACAGAAACACTAGTTTAACCTGACAGAGCCAGGGTACGACCTGACACCCCGCCGGGCATGGTGGTGGTAGCAGTCCGATTAGGTGATAGCTGCAGTTCTCTTTGAAGTGGTTCTGTTGAAGCGGTGATCTTGTAGAAAAAGGTCTGGTCCTCCTCAGAAAAATCCAGTGGTGCTTGTGTAGCTCTTGTCCTCTGGGAACCCCGTGGAAAAAGGCTGCCTGTGCTGTTCCAAGCCCCAGACTATATCCAGGTGGGAATGCTTGGCTCCTTCCCCCTGGGCAGAGCATCTCACAATGGGATGGTGAGTCACAGGGCAAGGCACTGATGGGCCCATTAACAGGAGATAGTCCAGGAGCGAGTTATCTGTGAGTCATGAGGCAGGGCATTGATGGGCCCATTGACAGAAGATAGTCCGGAGGGAGGAGGCAGGGAACATTGCTACACCTGGTTTCAACAGCTCATGAGGATGGTAATAGAATACACTGTAACCCAGGACAAAAGGCAAGAATGAGTGTTTTGTCTCTATAAAGATACCAATTTACTACAGCCTGGTTCGCTAAGCACAGGAAAAAAATCCCTTATATTTACTGTTTCGCTAAATATTCCCCTTGTTTCTAGATAAGAGAGTTTTAATGTAAATATATAGCATCTTGGAGTTGACATCTAAATGAAGGGTCCTCTTTCCGCACTGAATTGCACCTGCCTGGACGTTTGTTGATTCTTCTTGTTGCTGTGTGGTTCTGAATCAGAGCCTACTTCCCTATCTTCTTGCCTCAGACTTGCTTTTTCAAACACACAAGTATACAAAGTTCACACCAGAGCAAATAAAAAATCTACTGCAAAATCACGGTGAAATGAGCTGCAGACTTGCAGCAGGAGAGTAGCCCACGGCAAGAGGAGATGGGCAGCAAAGCCAAAAAGCCAGAAGCTGGCTGGTGAGTGAGCTCAGCAGGAAGTAGAATGGGCTATTCCTGGGGAAGGACAGTGATGCCTCCAGGCACGAGGGACGCTAATACAGAGCTCTCTGATGCTACCCTGAATATAAGCATTGGATTATGGCAGTCCGTTTTCTCCTGTCCGTAAGGTTGTTGCTTCAACAAACAAACCATAAGGTTTTTTTTCCTCTGAGCAAATGTTTGCTTTTGGCACCACCTTGGCTTCTGCTTCTCTGACCATATTAGAAGTACTGTGTCCCATTAGGTCTCAGGGTGACTGTCCATTTGTCATCACCGCCCTATGAGGCTTCTTTGAGCTATCAGTACAGTGATGTTCACTGTTCCTCCCCTGTGTATGTACCATAGAAATGTGTGTCCAAGGTTTTGTATCTTCTTTTCCATATGCTTAACATCAGCAGTGCTGTTTGGCAAAGGATACACAGCTTTTTGTGTTATTTCCTTGTGGAATTTTATTTTGAGCTCTTGTATACTTTTCTATCCTGGATCACTCTTTTTACATATATTGCTGGGCTTAGGTGTCCTAAAGAACTTCTTTCTGGCCAGGTAGGCTCCTTTCCTTGTGGAAATCTAATGGCTTTGTTCAGAGCTTAATTTTGGGGACTCCACAACAGTCTTGAGGCATTCTGTCTTGCATCTAAATCCAAATTTATCATTATGTGGTTTGGCCACATACCTTCCACGCTGCAACCTTCAGCTATCAGCTTCTGCTCAACTATTTTTACTTCTTTTTACTTCTTAGTGTATAGAAATCTGTTTCTCCGAAGTTTCATCGTCATATGGAGATAAAGATAAGAAACAGCAGAGGAAAACATCAAAGTGAAATTATGCAAAATCAATAGCTACACTCTTGTTTCTATAACACATATGAAATGAACGTGGTACTACACTGCACTGACCATACATAATTTTAGCTTTCCTGATTTTTTCAATTACTGTTGCTCAGACTTTCCTAAAATTACCACTTTCATAAAGTTCAAAATATGACTAATATCAGCCTCCAGACTCTGACATCTATGAAGAAGCATGTCTAAAGAAAGGGCTAATTTTTAGTAGAAATTGTTTCAGCCTATGACCTGTTTAAACATTGACAGGAACCTGCTGCCTCTTTTTACTCTCCCTTAAAATTATATTTCAATAAACTTCCTTGTCTAAGACTGCAAGATAGAAAGAAAATTAAATTTTGACCTACCAAGTGATACTGAAAGAATATGTTCCCAGTGTGTGAACATGAAAAGAATATATTTTTTGCCTGCTTTCTCCTCCAATGCTGACCTAAATGACCCACTCCCCCACCTTAGCGTCTTAGCAGACAATATGAATCAGTTTCTACTTCTGAAGGGCAGTCATATATTTCCCATCACTCAGCACCACAGTTTGCCTCTTCATAAAGCTACGCATGCTGACTTCAAATATGGAATTACAGAGCAGTTGGCTTAGAAGGAACCTTTAAAGGTTATCTAGTCCAACCTCCCCTGCCATGGGCAGGGACATCTTTCAATACATCAGGTTGATCAAGACCCCATCCAATGTGACCTTGAACATGTCCAATGATCATAGAATCATAGAATGGCTTGGGTTGGAATGGGACTTTGAAGATCATCTAGTTCCAAGCCCCTGCCATGGTCAGGGACACCTTCAACTTGACCAGGGTGCTCAGAGACCCATCCAGCCTAGCCCTGAACACCTCCAGGAGTGAGGCATCCACAACAGCCAAGTGTGGGCAACCTGTTCCAGTCCCTCACCACTCTCACCATAAAGAACTTTTTCCTAATATCTTAACCTAAACCTACTCTCTTGCAATTTGAACCCATTCTCCCTTGTCCTGTCACTAAATGCTCTTATAAATAGTCTTACCCCTTTTTCCTGTAGGTTCCTTCCAGGTACTGGAAGGAAATGATGGGGTATTCAAAGCTTCTTTGGACAAGCTACATGCTTCCATTCTTACCCTAAAGACATCCATATTTAATTTTTATTGGTGCTTTTCCTTGACCTCAGTAAAGCAACTCTTCTTTTTCAGGCTGGGAGCGTTTCTTCAGAGGCGTGCTCACATGTCAGTCAGTTCTCTCACACTGACCCACAAAGACCACTTTCATACAGCAGACATGCACTGTGACCAAAATCCTTCTCTGGCTTTTGCAGAAAAGCAGTCATTGAACAACACTAGAAGCAGGAGCTACTCTAACTCTCCACAGCACCTATGAGTAGAGAAAAACCTTCCTGCCATAAGTCCAACCACTAAACGAGAACTTTCCAACCTGACACCCTTTACCACTGTGAATTTCATGTTCTGCAAACACCCTCACAGCTTCCTTGGGAGTGATATTCAGCAACTGCAGGGTTCTCCAAGGTCTCCCAGGCCAGAGCACTCCCTGGCATGTGCAGGTCTGGGGCTGTCACTGCACTGCAGGGCTGCACTGTAGGTAGTGCCAGCTGCGAGCTCTGGGCACAGATGGCTCCCAGATGCCATGTCCTACGCACTGGTATGGCTGCCTGCACTTGGTTTGCTCCGTTAGAGAGTGTTTGATTTTCTCTGCATATCTCTCTTGGGAATTAACTGTTTCTGTTTCATACATCAGCCACTCTTCTAAGTAATAAGTATAGAGTCAGTGGCTAATTGTGAGCTGCCATGGCCTCCTCTCAATGTATTGTTGTTTGAACATCTGCCTGTTTAAAAAAGCCGTGCTAGCTCTAATTGTAGCTTTGGGCAGCATCTTGGCACAATGCACTCTTGTGGTTTGATTGACTATTTTGTCTATTTTCATCTTCTGTGGCATGATTTTGCTCCTTTATGAGGATCATGGCATGGTCTTTTGAAACATCTCAAATCACTGCCATACAAATTAATGCAAAGATCAGAGGGCGAGACATTCTCACCTGCCAAAACTTCTGAGTGCTCTTGTTGGCTGGATAGCTCAATCTCCTTGTATGCAGTGGAGCTGAGCCAGCTGACACCACTTGTGAATCTGGCACTTTGCATTTAGACAAAAATACTGTTTCATGCAGAATCTATTTTTTACCTCTAAGAAAGGAGTCGAGGAACTGCAGTCACAAAGGGGTTTTACAAATGAGTCCATAATTCAGACCCTCAAAACCACTGCTCAAAACTTTATCCTGGATTAGATATCGCATGTTCCTGGGAGCCAGTGTGCTAAACAGCTGATGCTTTCTTCTTAAACTCACTCCACTAGACCTCTGCATGAGGTGCACTAGGGCTGAGCAAGACTGCCTGTAGAATACTTGACTGATTTGGCTTCCCAAAAATTGTGACAAGATAGCAGATGCAGAAGCCTTAGTTGTCATCATCCTCACTTGTTTAGCACCTCTGTGATTACCCCTGTGTATTTGACATCTGTAAGACAAATATGACTTCCACCTGAGACCATCATACTCAACTGCACAGGGCAGGGTGGAAATATTTATATTTCCTCTGGGTCTTGTTCCACTTACCCGGAAGAAGTCAGTTCACAGCAGTTCAGAGAACGAATGAGGATGAAATCCTTGTCTCTGGTGAATTAGAGCATCCCAATAGAAAAGGGGATACAAGTATGCCACGTGTGATGAATTTTAAGTATAAAGTAAAATTACAGCAATATTTAGGCTCTCCCTCAGGTAGATAAGCATATTGATCACTAGTCTGTAAAATAATGCCTATAATACTCATTGCCAATCTTGGATTCAGCCACAGTATGTATTCTCTCTTAGGAACTATAAAAGATCCCTTTTTTTTTCCTTTTTTTTTTTTATTTTTGGTTTTGCCATTACTGGAGTTGTATAGATAGATGAAGGACAGCCTCAGATGATGGGGAGCTAGAAACTAACTGCAGCATGATTTTAAACCAGTGAGATATTTTGCATGAATCTATATTTAAAAACAATTTTTGACATGTATAATTTTGAATCAGGTATCTCACCAAGAATTCTTTTTCCCAGAATTTAAATCCATTTTTCTTTTTTTACACTGAAAATATTCTACATTCCCCAAGAACAGAAAGCTACTCTGACTATAAAGCCTTGCAGTTGCAGCTTTTTCTTTTCTGTCACTTCTAGCAGTTAGAGACTCTTATTTATGACTTTAATCTAAATTTCTTCCCTAGTGTATTTGTCATTGAGGCCTTGTCGAAATTTTTGTTTTAAGTTTTAAAAGTTCTTTATTCCCAAAGGCATTATTCTCTATCAGAATTTTGTCTATTTTCACCCCTAAAAATGAAACTTGAGGTTTTCCTGATACTGTGTGTTGATTTTCTTAATCTTTAGGACTCTTTTCAGTGATTGTGATCCCTCTTGGATTTTATGCATGTGCTTTATATTAAACTTAAGATGAACCCAAAGAGACTCCAGTTTGTCTGAGAGACTGGTGAGATGGACAAGAAAGGATTCGTACCCCTCATTTCTGAAACTTTGGACTGGAGACAGAGAATGCTACCTAAGTACAAGCTGCTAATGCAATTTGAGATAGCAGATGGCTCAGATGGCTTCAATGTCCTAGCGCATTTCAACTCTATGGCCCTTGCAATGACACAAAATGTCTGTGTTCAGGGAAATGATTTTCACCTCAAGGAGGTGGGTTTGAGGTGCCTGAAGTTAGGTAGGTGTTTACGTGTGAGCTAGGTGCCAAGCTTGCATTGTAGCCAGCAGGGCTCCATTCAAACCGGCAGCTGGAGGCACACTATCTGAGGCTGCACGTCACTCTACATTTATTTTTAATTTTCATAAACAGTATGCAATTTACCTTATATGTCACACTTGGGTCAGAAGAAATCACTCCTCAGCCAGAGCTGTGCCAAAGGCACTGCGCAGTTCTCCTCTTTCCAAACAAAGTGGATTCTCATATGCATTTGTTTGCTGGGAGCCAGGTGGGCTGTGAAAGAGCCATACAAAAGCCTTGCACCCAGAGCCCACCCCATGCAAGGTGCCGCAGCAGAGTATGACACTTGCAGGCTCCATGTCCTCCTTGGTCCTGGCCATCGTGGGTCCCCACACTTCTCCTGCAGCTCAGCAGCAGCACTGTCCCTGGAAAACAGAGCTGGGGGCTCACTGGAACTTCCAGGAAGGAAGAGGTCTGGCCACATGACGGGGGGCAGGGCTGGCCGGCAATGCCTCACTGCCACGCTGCTGAGCAGGGTGTGACAGTGCCCTTGACACGGCTACAGGGTTCACACCGCTCTGCTGAGAGCTGAGGACAGGGCATGCACCAGACATAGGAGGTGGAAATCGTGTGGGGCAGGCACAGACTTACCACATGCACGCTTTGCTCCTCAGGAGGCTATGGATACCTAGCTAGGCCTGCCAAGATGTGTATGCTAACAGGTCAAAACTCAATGATTATTTCAATAATTTCAAATAACACTTTTCACTGAAACTTGAATTTTGACATAACTTGAAAAACTGGTCGAGATGGGAGAGGATCACATCTGGACATTTTCATTAAGCATTGTATCTTATAATGGGGAATAGTCAGGGTCAGAACCATGTTAACTACTTGGAGGCTTAAAATATATCCGCAACTTAGGTGTTGTAAGCCAATGACATATCCGACTAGATACATATCAGATACATGTTTTAAAGATATAATTACTACTAAGATGATGAAGATAATGTCCCAACAACCCACTTTTATCCCTGAAGAACTAACCAATTTATCCTATTTCCATAGCAAATGCTTTAAGAAAAGTGAACAGACTAAATAATTTTTAACAGGCTAATTTTTCTGCTAGGGGAATGTTGAAAACTGCTCTTAAACATCACCCCCATCTATCAATACGCAGCTCATCACAGGAATGTCAAGTTATCACAAAAGTAGCAATGGGAAGATATTTTTCAATAGATTTTTATGCAGCAGAACAAATTCTGAAAAGCATTTTTCTTGTCTTTTCTGTGTTGTGGACTTTTCTCTGGAAAGGTGTGAATGGTCTCCTAACATTGAATCACAGCTAATAAAATTACTTTTAAAAATCAGACTTGGATGGCTTTTTTCCTCAACACACCAAGAGTGCGACTTACTTCATAGAGGGAAAGGGAAGGAGTTGTAGGAAAGAGGTTTCTTCACAATGTGGCTAAGGTGAGAGCTGTTGGTGCTGAACAGCAGAAACCACTGGCCTTGGCAGATCTCAAGTCCCTTTCCTGTGGCTGCCCATGAAGCCTGGCAATCACCATTCACTGCCACCCCTGCAACTGGTGTTGAAGAACTTAGGAGGTTCTGACAGCTCAACCTTAAGCACAAAGGCAATGATTTATCTTGCATCGTTCCCAAAGGTCACATTAATATGTGACTCTGTTGTAGCCTTTACTGGATTTTTTTTCTGTCAGATGGTAGTGTTTAAAAGTAGATGAAAGAAGGATGGGATGATGTGGGTTTGAAGAGCAAGACAGGAGAAAGGAGAGTTACAGTCAAAGATGAAAGAGAAATATTAAAATTCTGTCAAAAAACATCCAAAGTTCCCCCCCAAAATTATAAGAAAAAAATAAGACTGGTTTTAGACTCTTGTTTTAATAAGTAGTTTGGATGGTCCACTCTTACTTGCAGGACAAATCAAGTCCTTAATTTGCTGATGTTTGGGGATAGTTGAATTCTTTTCGCTGTGAGGCCAGCTTTCTGTCAGCTTGTGTCTGTACTCTTGTAGGTACCGAATTGTCTTTCAGAGTAATTTCCACTGAAAATAGTGTATCTATGTATACAGGTATGAGGAGAAACGGCAGTGCTCCACAATAAATAGAATTTATGGTTATTTCTTGTACTTGATGGTCTGGGTGCAACACAAGTACAATGTGTTAAGTAACAAACCAACACTTAGCTCCTAAAGAGGCTTCAGAAATAGGTATCATAACCCTATTCTTCATCCCAAGAGGCATGATTGACTACTTCAGGTTTTTGTAGTGGCAGCAAAACTTCTAAACACAGATTTCTGTTTCTAAATGTCAGGACGAAACGGTCAGCCAAGTTCATCTGCAATTTCAGTCTATGAAAAGACCTGTAGTATCACCTAAGTCAGGAAAAACACTCTAAACACTCTAAATTTAATTCATTACTCAGACACAGTCCTGGGAGAAGAAATGCACATCAGCTTCTATCAATTCAATCTGTGAAGAATTTCTTAGTGGAAAACAAGCAAGCAATTGTGGCAGCACAGCTTTAGCTTTAGATACTTAATTTAACCAGCAGCAAAATATATTGGTGAAAACATTTGGAAACACTTTGAAGACTGTAATCTTATCTTTATAGCGTCTAAAAGAACTGTTATATTGTTCTCTTTTTTTAACAGCACTTACTTACATTTTAAAAGGCTTCAATTAACCTCTCTTGTATGCATTACGCTCAAATAATTTTTACCCAAAAATTATCAAAAATACTTAAGTCTTCTAATTTAGTTATCAGCCTGAAGTCTGATAACCACCTTAAACACAGAAGAGGGGGAAACATCTGATATCCTTACAGAAAATTACTAAAGGTTGTATAATAATAATATCCAGAGGACACTTTAAAGACTCACAAACAAATTTCCTTAGGTAAATCTTTTTCCTTCAGAGCAGACATCGTAAGTTTATTTTGAAACCACTTAGATCATGTTATGAGTTTTGGTAGAAAATCTGTGAAAACATATTTTGTGTAAGCAAAAACCATAAAAAATTCCCAGCAGTAAGTTATTTCTAAATGCCTTGAAGGTATAGCAGGGAAAAAAAAGAAAATAAAACAAAGAAGAGAAAAAAGTCGTCTGTATCATGCTGTACCTAGTAAATATTGCAAGGTCAGATTCCCCAATCTACTGTAGTCATCCTGCTACAGAGCTCTGCGTGTTATGGGTCCTGCAATGTTTCCCACTTCTGTTGATGCAGGTACCTTTTGGGTAGCTGACATTTTTGCTGGCATGGGAGCTAGAGGGAAACTCTGGCAAGTACTAGCTGTAATTTCTTTACAGATGGAACACATCCCCCTCAAAAATATATTAATCTATCCCTTACTGTAATTCCCTATTTTAAGTAAAATTTTAGTTCTTCTTCATAAGAAGTCACCAGAATATGATTTAAGTTATAAAGTTTAAATATTTTAGCATGAAATATATTCTAACATCTTAGCACCAGAACATTGCCACCCTGGATGAAATCTCACCTCTTGAAACAGATTACTATTTTGCTGTTCAGTTCATGAGAAAGAAGAATTCCTGTATTGAGCTCTTCTTTGTTCTAAAAGTATTGAAATAGTCCATGAAGTAAGGGCTTAATCATCATTAATGAAGACAACCACAGTCTTCAATCATTAATAACTGAAGCTATACCTTCATGATATAAAAAAGGGAAAATTGTCCTTGCGCAAATAAGCTCGAACAAATAGATGTTCAAAATCCAGAGGAAACAGTAAAATGCATTGTGTGATTAAACAGACTGACATTTGATATTTTCTGAGTGTCCATTAAAATAAAGGGTTTAAGGAAAAATTGCAGATTGGAGCAATGCATTCCAGATGTTTTCTTGGTTGAAAAGGAAAATAAAAATTGAGTACACAATTTTTTTCTGTAAGAGATGAAAATGCAGGAGTCCTGTCCCTGCAGCAAGAGTAGGACAGTGCCTATGACATTCACACATGCTTCTGTCTGGCAGAAAAAGCTACACCCAACTGGGAGTGTCTTATCAATAGAAAAGAAAAGAATAAAAGAGTTGGCTGGGAATGTGAGGATATGAGCGTGTCCTCTTCTGCTTGTTTTTCCAGTTGGAAGTCTCTGCATCCTGATTTGGAGCTAGCCGGGCATCTGGAACCAACTCAAGAGAAGCACGAAAAGCTTTGAGGAAAAGTCAGTTCTAACTTGTCTGCTATTTCTGTAGAAGACAGTGCCTGTCTGCTGCCAGGCTTAACATCCACAGGGGCTGTCTGTAGCCCTCACTACCTGTTCTAAACAAAAGATTTGCAATGCAGAAAGGGAACAAAAGAAATTGGAACAACAAACACAGAAATATGGTGTGTTGGAGACCCTGTGCTTCAAGCAAGCAATTAAAAATCCAAATTGAGCTCCCCCTAGGAAGAAAACTCACAATTTGCACAGTCAGCTTTATTCACTGTCATGAGATTCCTCTGGTAGCCCCTCAAAGCCACCTGCCATAGAACAGAGATGGCAGATTACGTGGCATTCCCTTGGCATGTGGGTTTTTCAGAGTCTGACATTTGATTATACTCTCCATTCTTTCTAAATAAAAAGGCTGTACATATTTTTAACAAGAGCGCTAATGTGTGTGTGCATGTGTTATGCATATAATAGTGTGTACATACACTAAATTATAACATATAATGTATATCATACTGATGCATCTACTATACATATAGTAGATATCTACTATACATATATATACAAATATGAGATGTGAAAGGCATTGCGTAATTCTAGAAAACTGTCTAAACCAACCTTTGAATCACTGCTGATTATTGTTCAATGACTTAAAAAGTTGAGTGATACATCACAAACTGACATTTTTCTAATGGGTTTTGTAGATAAATGCTATCCCCAGGCAAGGCACCTGTAAGACGCCACTGTTATTAGATGGGTGGCTTATTCCCTAGTGTGCACAGGAACAGGCCCACAAAACTCTAAGCAGAAGCTGGAGAGGGGCAGCCTTCCCAAACTCATTGCTTCCTGGAGGCCACAGAACATCTGCAAGGTGATTGCAGGTCATGCACAGACATGCACATTCTCTCTCTGGTGCTCCTCACCCCTTTCCACTCATGAACCTGTTTGTATCTCTTCATTAAATCATTGCCATTCTCAGCATGGGAGGCTCAGGGTGCTTCGCAGCACCCCCCCAGACAGCATCAGTTCTGGAAAGAGCAGGAACAGTCCATGTAGACAAAGGAGTTTAGGGAATTTGGCTCTCAGAGATATTTCACCAAAGGCCCGACTGAGGACATGCTGCCAATAAATTACCTCTCTGGCAATTTTTATCTCTAGTGCTGGTTTGCAGCACATTGGCAGCAGGCAAAGGACACTGTTCCCAGCTGGAGATGACAGAAAGGCTCCCTCAGATGACACAACACCTTTTTCCTTTCTCTCTTTCCTTCTGCAGAAAGGGAAAACAAAGCTGTCAGCTCCTGGGGTTAAGCCAGGTTCCAAGCCAGGTCCTCCCCCACCTCCAGCATGATGTGGCTGGCAGTCAGGATCTAAATGAAGGAGTCCACACCACTGCATTTCCCTGTCCCAAACACAGCAAAAATATATCCATGTATTCAGCCACTCCCAGGTCACTGGGCTCCTCAGCAATGAGATGTCCTCTTTCTAAACATGGAAATAGGAGAAAATGAGAGGAAGGGACAAGAAGGGAGGAGGAGGAGGAGGAGGATGAGGATGGTCTTCTGTAAATGCTGTCCTTTCTTCTGGGCTTGAAAATAAGAGGTGCCTACAGTTTCCACAAACTCAGAGGTGGTGAAGGCAGGGAGCTCCTTTGTGGATGGCAGTAGTGCTTTTCTGCTGGAGGGTGGAAGGGTTGTCCACACCAAGCAAGTCACTTGGTGTCTTTGCAGAAAGACATGGATAATATTTAGAAAGCAGAAGAGGCACCACAGTTAATAAACACATCTTTCACTATTATTTAAATATTTTCAGAATTTAGTAGCTGTTTAGTGCAAAAAAGCTGTGGAGAACTGGTGCCAGATTTAACATCAGCAGGGATTTGGATGGGAATTACTGACAGAAAGTTACACTGCTTTTTAAAATAAATTTGGCATCAGACACAACAAAGATTACCATCATTGCTGCAGAAAAAAAGATCAATGAAGTATGAGAAAATACTGGAAATCAATAATTATATGCAGGAAGATTAACTGGGAAGCCTAAGAAACAAATTACCGTGTTTCCCTCATCTTAGTTTGCTATTCCACATCTTATATTTTCATGTAGTGAAATTAGATATAGTCTTTTTATATTTCGGCCTGACTTGGAGACGATCTCAGAATATTTTAAGGGAGTGCTCTTCTACTTGTAAATTAGTCTTATTTGGATATCACACCTATGTGACAGTGAACATTTTTTTTATTCAGTAGTCATGAAAGATCACTCATGATTTAGAAGAACTATGCTGATATTTCTTCTGTGCCCTTTAGTACCCATTAAAACCCCGCTGGAATTGACAAAAAAAATTTAAATATCTTCCTGATTTTTATTAACATTTCAACAGATGACTATATTTTCTCCAGAAATATTTGGCTCAGTGTTGAACCTCTTTTTCATTTGTTTAAGTGTATGGGGTAAACTAGGGTTCCATTTGAAGAACATTTTTACTGTGTGGAGAAATTATATTAATATGATATTAATATCTGTCAGTCCTTATTAACAGGAGTTTCCAGAATTTGAATGTGAAGCTCTGGTGTATTTTATCATTTTGTTTTTCATTGAAAGAAACTTAATATATGTAAAAAAGGCTGCATAATAAGACTAATCATTAAGATATGTTTTGGTGCAATGAAAACCCCATCATTACAGTATCCTAATCTGCTGTTTAATGTCAGTTACATCAGTGAGGTGTCATATATTCAAGATGTTTCATGGCATGGAAAAACAGACTTGTTTTTCAATTCTCTACTTTTACAATAAACAAGTTTTCCAGAACTGGGTGAGTGGGTCCAATGATCTTCATGTCCTTTATATCTCTAAATCAAATTTGAAAATTGGGTATGATAACAAGCCTATTAAGATAAAGAAGATTACTCATTTAATAGAGCATGATACCACATTTGCCAATTAGTTGTCTTTTTAATTCGTTGTATGAGGTGGCTATTGCCAGGGACTTGTTCTTCTCTAATTGGAATCCAGTGTTTATGAGGCATAATTGCCTGTTAGAGCAAGTGCATTGATGTCCTTCATTTAATAAATCACTGTTCTTCAAATATGCGGGCAACTGTCTTAGTTCCATCAAATTCTGTGGAATAAGCTATACATGCTTCTATAAATAAATGCAAAATTCCAATAAAATCAACTAAAAAAAAAAGTACAGTGAAGTATCCAATCTCAGCAGTAGAAAATATTCCTTATTAAAAAAAATTTCTTCCAAATTTCAGATATTTGTTTGCCACTTGCCAGAGCTAAAGAATGTCAAGAACGTTTATCTTTTGTATGTGGGAATTCAGTGACTGATGGATGACATAAATGACTGTTTGAGAACTAAATTCTGAAGTAGATGCTATTATACGCTCTCTGTCAGTTAACTGAGTGCTGCTGTGTATTATAATTACTTAAGAGTTTCTTTTTTTTTTTATTTTAACAAAAACAAACCTTTCTATTATTCTGATTGCAGTTGATAATCAAACCACTAGCAGAACATGTTTTTATTAAAATAGTGCAGCTCTCTTCAAATGCTTTGTGAAGTCTTGTCTTTTTTACTGAAATTTTATTTATGTGAGGAAAAACCAGGTTGAAAGGCTCTGGCAATGTCAAAATAGCTCATTTTGACATCTTTGAATGAAAGTCTTATTGTTTTTTTGCTTGAAATGGCTTTTTACTTTGGTTTTTGTGTTTCACACAGATGTATGTGAGATGTGTGAAAAATCTAAATTGGAAAGAATTAATCCATCTGAAACTATGTCTTTTTCTTTTTGCCGAACACATTAATATTCAAGGTTTCCAGAACTGGGATCAAAATATCTCCAGAAAACTCTAAGGTTTAGAAGGATTTTTATTCTCCATATAGTCCTAGCTTTGCCTTAAGTTATGGAGCAGACATGTTACCAGAGTTACAGATAAAATGGCCTCTAATAACTCTCTGAGATCTACCCTTGAAATCTGAACAGACACAAAAGCTTTAAGACAAGCAGCTTTTGGGTGTCACCTTGAAATTCAGAGACACTCTCTCTGGTGGCTCCATTTAGCAATTCTTGAAGAGGGGAACTGAAAAATAGAACTACATTGTCTTTTCTTCAAACAGGTCTTATCCACCCTGCCAAGGAGATGGAGATGTTCTTCTGGAGAAAATTAACCCTTTGAAGCCTGAGAAAGGTTCAAGTCTTGCTTTTTACCTTTCAAAATTTCCTTCAAACCATGCAGTGGTCGTTGGCTTGTGCAAAATTAGTCTTAGGTATCTCAGAGTGGTTGTCCATGGTTCTCTGCCAAGTTATCCTTGCATCAGCAGAGAAAGGGAAGCAGAAATAGGTGAAATTTGAGGATGTTATTCTAAATATGGAGGCAAAATAAGCAATGACCTTAGGCTTTGGGAAGGCAAGATTATATTTTTCAGAGATGGCACAGTGGATTTGTCAGGGACCAGACTTCCCAAAGAGATCCAAATCCCCTGACCCCTTGGCCACAGTAATGGCAAGTTGTGGTCGAAACTTTCACCAGGTCTGATCTTGTTTTTCAGCTGGCTTCAGCTGATTGTGTGCACATAGTACTGCCCAGAAAAGGTCTGATGCTGGCCAGAAGGAAGGAAGATGAAAAGCTTCCTACTCAACTGTTGGCATGACCTTGCCTCTCCTATATGACAGCCAAGAGGAATAAGACAGAGTTGGTGGCAGAGCAGCTCTGAGCACAATTTTAAGACTTTTACCATCATGATTGCTACAGTTGGGGAATGCACTTGATGTCCTCATCCTAAACCTTTTCAGGGGTGCTTCTGTGGAAGCACTTCTGAGTCAGCACAGTTCAACATAGACCATGGCCATATGACACACCGAGAGTGTCGATGTTCTGCTTGATGTTGTGGTTTCACCCTCCCAGACCTACATCTACAGCCAGCAACGGATAGTCTTGTGTGCAGCATCTAAAAATGAGAAGCAAACTTGCACATTCTCCAGATGTTAAAACATTGACAGGCCGTGGTGTCCCTCTTGCTGCAGCAGCTGTTCACATCCAGAGAGCATGGGCAGTGGGAGGGGACGACATGCCAAGGCAGGATAACTGGCACAGCTTTTGGAGGTAAGGAATGACAGACGATGCTACCACTAGCATATTTCTCACAGGAAAGGGAATGGCTCAGGCAAGTCTGCATGCCCAAATGAAGCTTCTGATCAGGAAAGGAAGTTGCCGATGTACTGAGCATGTCAGAACCCATGGCAGGGTTTCCAAAAGCAAACCACGCTGTGCAAACCTCTGTGGCCTTCTGTCTTCAGAGATGAAGCAGATACACAGGATTTGTTGAAAATCCATAACGACTAGGAGGTGGGATAAATCAGGGCTTGCACAGTGCTAGCTTGTAATGTGATTCTTCTTGGTTTTGTCCCCAGAACAGGTGATCCTCAGACTGAGTATTAGCTTACCAGTAGGAAAAACAAAACGATTTAAAATGTGTTATATAAAGACAACTATAAAAACAAATGGAGATAATCTCTATGTTTTTCTTTGTTTCTGCTCATTATAAGGTATATGGCCAATTTATTTCTTTTTTCTATTTTTCCCAATAAACTAGGTAAGTAAACAAAGTTCTGACAGTATTTATATATACTAATACATGCACATAAGCTCTTTTATCAATAATTAAAGCAACCTTTATAGAGCATAATAAAAAACTATGTAGTAAGTGAAATGCCTATCTTTTTCTTTGTGTTTTTGTTGGGTTTGTTTGGCTTTTGGGGAGGGAAGTGGTTGGATTGTTTTATTTTTTTAAATTTTGAGTGGTGGAAATAAATTCCACTTTAGAAGAAGTTTACAGTACTGTAGTGAAGACTATCAGGAGAACCTACTAAAAACTTGTACATAACTTGCTGTTTATAGGTAGTCCTGCTGTATTATAATAATAGCACTCAGGTATTGGAAAGATTCCCCATGTGCTGTAACTGGAGTTGCATAGTTGAATTCTGATATTTTGCAGTTTGACATCCAGTCCTTACTGGAGCAAATGTGGGGAGAGGCTACAAACTATGCCTATATACAACTCATTCCATGTTGATTTTTAATACTATGCAGTTCTAGCAGAGCAATGCAAACAAACTACAGTACAGGCAGTTAACAGACCACATTTAGAAGTAGATCTCCAGGGAGGAAAAGATGAAGCATTCTACTGGATTGGCAGGTTTGTGCTCAGAAAACTCTAAATTCACCTGTCTCTCATGAATGTAACTGCTGACTTAATAAAGAATACCAAGACACTGGAAAAACAAATATGGAAAAGAGATATTTTAAGATATAGACAGTACGTACTTTATGTTACACTATCCATACTGTGTGGTTTGTGGTTTGGAACAAAAGCAATTGCTCAGCAATTTCTCTGCAATACTAATAGTAACAACCTTGTATGCCAGTAACCTGACGATGAACTATGGCCACAAACGAGTCCTCAGGTCCATATTCCCAGCTGGTAAAATGGCCAGAGGTGCTGCACACACTAGTTCCTACTGACTTTCTGAAAGTTAATATTCCCTTGTTGTTCACAGGAATTCTTATTTAATATATAACTTGAAGTGGCCAAAGCAGAAGGATGTTTTTGAGCATCTGGGGCACAGTAAAATAAGAGGGCCAGCTGCTCACCAAAACCCATGCGCCTCACGCTGAGCCAGAGGTGCAATCTACTGCATTCCTTCATAGTCCCTTAGAGATGTACTCAGGGATTTTATCCTACCTCCCCAAAACAGTGCATCTGGCAAATCCGCTTGCCTCTTACAGCTCAAGCCAGGCAGCTTAAGCCATTGTGCCATGCTAGTGATGAGAAAAGGGACAAAGAGCAAACTGGTAGAGGAACCTCGGTTTTTTCAAATATCGACAAGGTGCTTGCAGTCTTTCAAATATTGCATTGAACTAGTCAATAAGTAGATAAATTACTTTGGTGGAGAGGGAAAAGGAATTTCAACATCCACTGGAGGAGAGAGGAATATCACTTAAGTGGGCACACACTCAGAAGATTGTACTTCAGACTAATATTTGCAATAAAACAGCGGTGTGCCTTGGGTTTGATATGGGTTTAAACTACACTTCTTCATATTGCTATTTCTATTTGTATGCTTCAATTCAGGGCTAGTTTTTGCTTATTTTTTTTAAATGCTGCTCAACTGCTAAATAATTAATTTTTTTAAGGCATTTTAAAATTATCCACAGGGTGACTGAGCAGATTTTGATTGGTTGTGTTTAATAAGAGATGCTTGTTACTACCGTAGAGCAATATACCAACATACTACAAACTGCTCCATTAGAAATGCATATTTGTTATAAGAACAACTTTTAATTGATTTACTTGTGGTAGTAATTTTTTACTCTTACTCATGTATTAAAATGGATGTATTTTGCACATGGAAAAATATAAGAAACATGTCACTAACTAACATCCTCTTGTCTCAGAGTTATCCTGGCTGTGAGCACAGTCCTCTCCATCTGTGGTAGATGACGGAAGAGATAAGCAAATTGTGTTGTTCTTGAATAGGTAGGAAAAGTAGATGTACATAATCATGGGCTGTTAAATCACCTTAAGGATGATAGCAGCAAACCGCCAAAAATTGAGAGGGATCTCATTTAACGTCATCTCAAGTAACAAATTATTGCTCCAGTTTTACAGTTGGGAAACTGAGGCACAAACAATCCGTGTAATTTCTCCAAATCTGCTCAGGGAGACTGCTGGCTGTGCTGATAAGAAAACACTGAGTTCCTAGCAAACTAATGGATTTGTCCTTCATACACAAGGCATCCAAGATAAATCAGCAGCAGTTAAATTAGAAAACAATCTTAATTTTAATGCTTTCTCATAAGACCTTACCTTTTTCTAAACTCACAATTAATTCTCCCTCTTGCCTCATTCCATACAAGTACTTTAATTTTAAAGTTGAGATCCTAACACAATTCTGGCCAAGACCTGAGCTTCTTTTATGTCCTGTTCCCCACTGGCTTAGAAAAGGGGAGCTGTGCATTTTGGGGTTCTCTCCTGCAATGCACTATATTGCCTGCATAACTTCCAATTGAGCAATTGACTAGAGTGCTTAAAATGCAGAGTTTTCAACAAAGCTGAAATAGAAGTCATGAATGCTCTATTCCTCAGCATGCTGAATTACTAACTCAGACAAATGTTTTTCTGACAAAAAATGGCAGAAGACTCACAGCCCCTCTAGAAAAATTATTTAATATCAGTATAAACCTTTCCCTTGTTTATTTTTTAAACCCTGCATCCTAAATTGTTCTTAAAAATCCTGCAGAGAAAGGCTTTCTTCAGGTAAATCTCTCTAGTGATCCTGCCACAAACCCAATGCCCTCATGTCACAGGGAGAATGCTTAGTCAAGCCCCATTCTGCATGCCCATAAGAGGGAACAAAATGTCTGAAGTGAGTGTCAAATCTCAACATTACTCAGACAAAGCTGTCTGGAACAAAATGAACAGAAATGTACTAAATGGCAACATCGCAGATGCTGAACCCCTTGAGTAACACACCTACTGAAAATCAGGGAACTTGGTGGGACGCTCATAGTTAAGCTCCTTTCCAGATATCTTCTGAAGGTGTTATCTTTGCCTTTCTGTCTCCTTAGAAAGAGTTTGTGCCCTCTGAATAACTGAGAAAAGTTAGGGGTAGGAAGTGGAAGATTTGGTGGCCTCTTTTCTGCAGGAAAGAAGGACAACTTAGGGATCAGCAAATGCCATGAAATTCTCTATTTAAATTAGAAAAAAAAAGCCCCAACAACTGCTATTCAATATCATTATACCACTTCTAAATACAGTCATAGAACTTTTCAGAATTTAAATCAAGAATAAAACCAATTTAATTTCATAAAACCAATATTTCAGTATGGTAGAGCTACAACTTGTAGCAATCAGAGGAGTGATATGGGAATATTTATTTTATGTAAAAAAAAATTAAATCTGTTATTAAGCATTTCATTTTGTCAGAGCTCTGTGACAAGACACTGAAATAATTACACTAGGAACCACAAAAACCATGATCCTTAGGGAGACAAAGTCTTCCAGACATTCTCCATATTTATTAAATATTACTC
Organism: Rhagologus leucostigma; assembly: GCA_013397725.1. NCBI lineage: Eukaryota > Metazoa > Chordata > Aves > Passeriformes > Rhagologus > Rhagologus leucostigma. Next base: position 1,568,838 of record VZTD01004411.1, on the reverse strand, counting down.
CCAAAGCAGAAGCAGATTCTGATGATTGGAGTAAGTAATATAGTTACCCACAGTTACACAGACAACTGAAAAACAAAATCTTGGAGGAACATATTTCATATATGCTAGTGGTAAAAGTTTGTAAGGTAAGGCTGCATTTAAAGCAACAATAGATATATATGCTTAGTCTTCCTTATATTATTCTGGCAGAAGGACTGCACGTAAATATTAAATTCACAATTTAAGCTTGTTTACCTGCAGCTACATGTTTTTCAAGAAATCTTTAAGCTGCAGATTTCATTTTAAGTAATTGCGAACATCTGATCTGGTGCAGTAGTTTGACAGCTGGAAAGAGTAACATGGAAAATGCATGGGAATTTGCATTTCCACAGCCTAACACCAGTCAGATTTCTGCTACTCTGCTGCCTTTGTACCAGCCTCTTCCATCATATCATACATTTTAATGAAGAAACATTGCAGTAATCAGTTTGAGAAGACTTAAAGCCAGGGATAGAACCTGATTTTAAAAAAGCAAAAGCCTGGAAATATTCTCCAGTGGGAAGCAATTAGAACAATACAGGAAATTTAGGTGTTACTGAATGCTACAGAAGGCAAACAGAGCAGTGCAGCCATGGAAACCATCGCACCAGCAGGTCCTCTCTGATGAAATGCACAGAACCTCAGAGGGATACACAGAACTACCAAAACTGCACCTCCTTCCTTTCTCTGCTTCCCGCTCACTTCCTCTTCTGTCTTGATATGAATCATCGTCAGTGAACAGGTGAAGAGGAACTGTCAATCAATATGCCTCTGCGGATTCATGAGATAGGTTTCTGAAGCACTTGTCAATAAAGAAAAGCTTGTTCTTTTACCCATAAAATATATATTATTTCCTAGTTGCCCAAAGCCCCATATCACAAGACCTATCATTTCTTTTAAAAGATTGAGTCCCACTCGAAATAATTTACTAGCCAGCAGATGACTGCCCAAAAATGCCACAGTTTTGAGCAGAGGATATGCAGCTTCTGAAAATAAGCAGAAAACCGTCAGACGGTATATGCAAATGAGCCAAATAGATCAAAATAGGTGTTTTCATAATTTATAAACAGGTGCTAGCAAATAAATATAACCTGCAAAATACAACACTCCATTTCTCTTGCCTTATTCTCTCTTAACTAGAGAACCATATGTGTTATAAAACCCCCAAAACCAACCAAAAATAATGAATGGTATTCATTACTGATGTCATTCCACTGAAGCTAGCACAGACACAGTGGGGAACAGAATCTGGATAAGCATCTCAACTACCCTTATTTAGACGAGTACTACTTAAATAAGCTCCGTTCAGCAATTGTTCCTGCAAACCCTAATCCTTTTAATATGTAATCCCTAGTGGTAGTTATTAAAACAAAAAAAAAGAAAAAAGAGAAAAAAAGAAAAAAAAAGGAAAAAAAAAAAGAGAGGTTTAACTTAAGACTACTTTAAAACACTTAAGATACCATACAAAATGATATTGCAGAACCATATTAAATACATAAAAAAGAAAGAGAAAACAAACACAGACACCTTTCATTATACTTTTTAAACTCAACACATTCATATGATTAATATTTTGGAGCTTCAAATAAAGAAGGACCCCCCTGTCTGAAATGCAATTGTTTCAACATACTTTTACGTGGATACTTCTTTACATATCCTCTCCCTTCAGGGAGTAGCTGAAGACTACCAATGTTTGTAAATCAGTGTGTAAGCAGCCACAGAAGTATTTAATCATAGCAGCATTAAATTCATGTTGACCAAATTTAATTAAAACCCCTGCTTTTTACAATGATGTTTTTACTATCATTTACACATTAATCCAGTCACGGGCATGGTGGTGAAAGGACTGAATGGATAGGGGAACCATACTTTTGATTTGTTTTGTGCGGCTTATGGAGATTTTAGTGGATGGGTTATTTTCAGGGGGTTGGGTTTTTTTAGTTTGGTTCTGATTGCATCAATTTTTCTTTGAAATTCCTTTGAGGAATTACTTCACATTTATTCTGAGATCCACGCTGCCGGGGGGGTGAGCCGGCAAAAAGGACGCGTCCTGCTCTCCGCCCGCGCTGCCGCTCCCCGGACCCCGCTGCAGCCGCTCCGCGCCGCGGAGCTCCGCGGGGCGGGAGCCGAGAGGGTCCGTGCACCCGGCCCGCCGCGGGACGCCACTGCCACCTGCTGAGGGCACCGAGCTACTGACGGGCCCGGCCCCCGACAGACCCCCGGGCCCCCGAGGCCACCCCCGGGACAGACTCCGACGGATCGGGGCGACACCGGGGCCGGGCGTTGCGGAGGATGCGGAGGATGCGGAGGATGCGGAGGATGCGGAGGATGCGGAGGATGCTTTCGGCCCCGCATTCGGTTGCGAGTGTTCACCCAGCAGCTTCACAGCGCTAAGGACGGTGTCAAATACAGATAGATTTAGGGACACTGGTTTTCTTTCCTTTCCCTCCTCACAGCTTCTCAGTTTACCAGCTCCAGATTTCTAAAGCAGATGGTTGGGATGTCTTAAGTGAAATTAAATGTTTAGTATCTTCATGGTTGTGGAGCATCTCTGCAATGTGTGTTTTACTGTAATTTTTTTTGCTTTTAAAAAGCACAGTGTTTGATTTCAAAGATGTGTTTTAGGAAGAGAACGTGCCACTTCAGTGGGCAGCAAATAGTTATGCAAGAGAAGGTAAGGTTACACGGTGGAAATTATCACTCCTAACTAATGTGGTGCATGAACCCGAAATGCCTTCAGTAAGGCTCCTCAACCAAAAGCAATGTGCAAAAAATATTGTCACATACCATAGGAAGGAAAGAAAACCTGTTTGTTTTGTAACAGGGAATAATATCCTAATCAATATTACTTGGGGTCTAAAGCAACACTGGTCTTCCAAAATTGTCATCAGCATTTCACATGCTCCTCTCTTTAGAAAATAAAGTCAGTAATTCCTTGTCGGTTGAGCAGAAATAAGCAATAAAATGTTTATCACTTTCTGAAGCCCATTTGTTTCAGCAGGAAACTGCCTCCACTGTTACGCTACTCAAGTGTACAGATTCACTCTGGAAACAGAGAGGTATCCTTATCTGTATGGATTTAAATATGGAAAGAGACAGTGAACGGAAAGAACAACTTCAATAAGATATTTTAGGTTACAACTGAATCGTGTGTTTATGGCCCCAGACAGTGTGCTCTGCAAAATGTTCCAAAACACTCATCTCTAAGCTTTCAACTATTTCTCCATTCTGCTCCAAATGCTCTGTGAAACATTTTAAAGAAGAAGAAGAAAAAAACCACCAAGGTTTGCTGTCAGGATCTAACATAAAGAAGATAGAATAATTACGATAACCATTTCCAGCTGAGTTATAAAGGCAGCTTGTTGGGTTTACTTACCACCCATGTTTATCACTTAGGCCATCATCTCTTTTTGAAATATGTACGAGTTTTGCTTCCAGTACATGATCTTTACACTATAAAAGCAATTTTAGAACCATAGTTTTATAGTGAACCTTTTAGAAGATAATGGCTTAAATTTCTAGTTTCCGTCTTTGTTGCAGTGATAGGATAGCTGCTTCTATAAACCAATCTAGATAATATGTCATATCTCTCTTCAGCAGCTACTGCACACACGATATAGGAAACTCTCCTGCTACTGGTTACTCATTAAAGTTAAGTGGTAGGGATCCACATGACAAGGTTAAGTTTCAACACTTTAAACCCTTGCTAATAATAATGTTTAATTTTCATTCCAAGCATTTATGGTATCATCAGCTTGAGCTGGTTGTTTTCTTCTTCTCATTAGTTGGAATCAATGAACCTCCCTGCAGAATAAAAAACTTCAGGCAGAATAACAAAATAGAGGCAGGATTTGACCCCTCCTTAAATAAAACAACATAAATAGGTTTAATGGGAATGTCTTATTAACCAGAGGTAAAGTTTGATCAGGATTTTCAAAAAGGGCTAGAAATTTCAACACCCTAGCAGGGAAATATTAACAAAAATACGATATTCAAACTGGGAGCACTCAATGCTTTCTTTAAATGGTCCGCTAGGTAGGGCAATTAAAACAACTAGTCCCTTGTAAAAAAAATAAAATTAAATGCAAATTTTTTGTGGGGGGCTAATAAGGTTTCCAAGAAATCATCACCCATAATCTCTTAATACTGAAAAGTCATGCTGCAAAAATTTCAGCCAAATTGAAACCATCTCACAAGGAAAAGAAAGAGATGAGGAAAGGAAGGAGGTTTGCTATGGCAGGAAGGGCTGGAGAAAGGAATGGGAAGTCAGTGGGCTGCAGAGAGTTGGGACCCATGCTGGAGACAGGGCAGGCACCTGGTCCTGTGCTGTTCTTCAGGGTTATGCTCACATGGAACTGTGCTATAATGCCTCTCTCTGCTCATTCTCCTGTCATTCTCACTGCTCCTCTCTCCTTTTTAGAGAGGCAATTGGAGGAGCTATTACATCGAAGGCAGATACCACTGCTATCCTTTCAACCCTCTGCCCCCTGCACGTAAGGTTTGTGATTTTGCAGCAGGGGCAGGGTATCAGCAGTGACAGATGCTTACGTGTCCTTAGAGTATTGACCAGGTCAAACTTATCAATGGGTTTTTATTTCACGGGGTAGGTCATAAAGTATTCATTGCCCAAGGTCATCTAGACTCATGGAATATTTTCGATTGGAAAGAACTTCTAGAGGTCACCTACTTCAACCTGTCCAACGCATGGCTCTCATCAAATTTATGCCAGGTTCCTTGAGGCCTGCTAAGCTTTGAAAAACTCCAAGGACAGAGATTTAACAATGCATATGGACACCTGTGCCAGTGTCCATTCACCCTCATGGTAAAAGGTCATGGGTTTTGCCTTATGTATTTGTACATCTTTCTTCTCATGCAAATACTTGCCTAGTAAATCTGGCCTATGGCATTTAATCAACCTCTTCCCAGCCCTACAAGGATAGTAAAACACACTTTTGGCTCCTATGTTTCCTTGCAGACAATGATATATGTGGATACATAAAACAAGATAGCTTTAGATATATCACAGCTTTAATTTTATTCCACTTTAAAGCTAAATAATTACCTCCAGCCTTTCTCTAGGGATACTGTTATATCACCCCTTTAAGCAGTATGGAAAAAAGCCCTGTTCTGAACTATCATCTCGTTCCCCATGTTTATGATTCCTGCTTACCTGTTGTAAATTCTCTCACTATTGTTCCTGTCTTACAGCCTCACTAGATCACCTAGATTCCTCTTAACATCTCCTTTCTTGTTTTTCACCTTTCTCCTGATTAAGACTTTGAAGTGCATGCTTGACTATGAGATTTAAGAACATGTGTAAGTGCCTAACCATGCCTGTAGAAGCAAAATAAGATGTTCTTTTCTGATGTGCCATGGTTCCAACAGCTCCGACTGCATGTCTTTACTCATCCAATTTACTCATCCAAGGAGCTCTTGGAGGGCCCTATCAACCTTAGACACTCGTGCCTCCATCTCTTTATGGTTTACCTCATGAGAGGAATGAATCTCACTGAATTCAATAGGAACACAGTAGTAGAAAGGAGTCCCAGGCATACAATTCCCACTGAAGGTTTCCAGCCTGCCCTCTGATACACTAATGGAAGCACATGCTGTCAGAGTTCTTATCTATTGCTGCTTTCTGTGGTGCCTCTAGCTTATGAGTAAGTTCTTGTTATGTCACCTGAGTAACTCAGAGGGCACATCTTATTCAAATTCTTTGAGGATCATAGATGCTGTCAAATTATTTGAACCGGCACATGAAAAAGGCCAAATATCTTCACAATTTTATGAAAAGGGGCAGTAAATTAATTTTTTATTTTAAAATGCACCTTCAGAATATATTAGGTTAGTGATTAACTGTCTAATTTAGAAAGAATGTTACTTCAGTTACAATGAATTACAATAATTTGATTTTGAGTCCTACATTTATGCTATGAATAAAACTTCAGGTGCAAGAGCATTTGTACGCAAATGAACAACTAATGATCTTTAGAGAATATAAAATCCCTCCTGGAACTTCAGAAAGACTTTAGATGACAGTAGACTCTGCTTTAGCCCGTAAAATTTTAAGTCCTATTTCAAGAGCAGAAACCAGACTTCTATGATAGGACTGGACCATCTCAATAATACATGAAGTGTATAGGCATCTTCACATGAGGGTCAGACAAGCCAGGGCACCAAACAAGGAACCTTTTAAACTCTCCAGAAGCATGCAGACAGTATCTTCTCTTGTGTCCCATACGTGAGATTAGTGATGCTGCCAACCTGTCCTAGTGGTCAGCGGTCAGAGTACTCCCTCAAGCCTCAACATGGCTTTGCTGCCCAGGAACGACACCTAGAGATGTTCAGCAGTTCTGAAGTATAAGAACTCTGAGGCAAGAGCACCTTAAGTGGTTGGCTCTTTCCTTGCTACTCTGCACATACTTTTATTAAAATTATTTAGACCATGGAGAGTAAAGGTGAGCACATCTCCACTATCTACTAGTTAGTACTTAGAAACAAACAACATAACTGCAAATTAGGTTCCAACTGAATCAAGTGAAGACTGAGATGCTTCTATGTATTTTCAGAAGAGAAAAAATTAGCTGATTCTAAAATATTAATTTCCAAACATTTCATTGCTCCAGAGATCAGGCCGCAGTTGGATAGGAATTTTCAAAATCAGAGCTGCCGTAGTACAAGTGGAAGAGATGTGCAGAGATGGTGAGAGAGGAGATTGCCAGAAGTTTGGTAGATAATAAAGGTCACTGTAGTTTAAAGGAAAAGCTCATAATGAGATACACCTCATGTCTTTTGTTATTTTATCTTCCACCAGCTTTTTTCAGGTACATCCCTAGATGCCTAACTAAGACTAGATATCGTGTCTTAAAGGAATTCTGCTAACTCTAGGCAACAAGATAAACTTTCACAAAATATTTTCTCCATACCAAAAGAAACCAGAAATAAGTCCAACCAACAACAACAACAACAACAGCAAAAATGTTTACTTGTTTCCTACACTAGAAACCTGAAAAAAAAAATGCTCTCGATGAATTGCTAAGTATCTGTATTCTGACCTTGCAGGATTTATTCAAGTCTGCTGTGGGTTGTTATCATGCCTGCTGGAAGGAACTGCTGACATGCAAGCTAACCAAATTACACTCTTCTGCTTGAAAACAAGCAATTTTGAAGGCAATATCCCAAGGATCTTTTTTCATATGTAGAAACTCTTCTAGGTTATAAAATCTGCAATAAACATTGACATTTTTGATTGGCATGTTTACTTCAGAACTTCTAGGTATTTTGGGGAGTATTATTTTGAAAAACCATGTATTCTGAGAAAACAAATCTTTCTGTCTGAAAAAATATTTCATATTCTATTCTATTTGTATTATATTCCCAGTTTAGGACTGTAAACTGTTCTGCAGTTCTCAGTATAGACTATGGTTTTTGGTTTTGTCTTTCCTTTTTTGTTTTCTTTTCTTTCCTCTTTTCTTTTCTTTTCTTTTCTTTTCTTTTCTTTTCTTTTCTTTTCTTTTCTTTTCTTTTCTTTTCTTTTCTTTTCTTTTCTTTTCTTTTCTTTTCTTTTCTTTTCTTTTCTTTTCTTTTCTTTTCTTTTCTTTTCTTTTCTTTTTTCTTTTTTCTTTTTTCTTTTTTCTTTTCTTCATCACGTGGATTTTTTTGCTAGATTAGAGAGTGGTAGTGGTCTGTGGCAGGATTTGCACCTTTCAAGACATATGGCTTTATNAGAAGCACCACAAAAAAGTAAACAAACAAACAAAACCCATAAAAAAAAAACCCAGAAGGTGAAACAGGAAGCAAAGGAGATGAACAGTAGAGTCATTTAGGAGAGCAGGTCTTGGGGCTAGATAATGACTTTACAGGGAGGCCAGGCATGCCTTATTAATGGAGAGTGATGTTTAGATATTTATTTAAGTAGGAATCAATGGAATAAATTAATTCTCTTATCAGGCATTAATATCTGATGAGTAAGAGGAAATACTAGAAGTCAGGGAGCAAAATGAACATTTTTCCAGGACAGGCCAGGCAGCACAGAAGTAAGGCCAGGAATTTCTGCCATTGATCATGACCAGGTGAGGAGAGGAAGCCAAACTGTTCCTCTATCTGGGAAGGAGAAAACAGCTCCTGACAGAGGAAGTGGTCCATTGCTAACAGTTTGGGAACTAGCCTTGGTTTTTGCAGGTGTAATAACCAGGCAGAAGTGCTTCTAGCATACCTGCAGCCAAGTAGGCACAGGTACTGTGAGTGAGCAACTCATGTCTTTTCTTCTGATCAAAATTTACCCTGTGCTGGTAGTAACACAGGGATGGACTGCTTGGAGTGAAAGCCTGCTCACAGGACAGCTCTTTGTGGAGGCAGGTCTTCCTCAAAGTTAGCACCTCGTAGCAGTTTCCCATCAAAAACACATAAATGACACATCAAAACTAAATTTCTTTTGAAGGTACTCCCTTGAGTTCAGGGTTAAGGATCTCATGAAGAAGAGAAGGTTGGGCCATCCTTTCTGCTGTGTTCAGTGTATGAATGCCTCATGCTATTGACAGTCTGGCTTCTTTAATTTATGTGAAAAAAGCTTGCAGGAAAATATCCCAACATCTTAGAATATTAATGCAATGTATTCCAACATTTTTTAATATTAATATCAGAGCCCTGGTACAGCTGCTAGCATGTTACATGTGCTGACTGGACAGCTTATAATGTGCATCCTTACATGCTGTTCACCTCATCCGACATTTTGCTCATGGTTTATTATGTAACAGTGATGCTTGATTTGGGTTTTTCTGGAGGTGCATACCATATATTATAGGCTACACAACAGGTCAACATAATAAATGAATTTTTCCTAACACCTATGTGCTTTGAAAACTTATTCCTGATTCTTGTATGCTTGCCACCAAGAATAGCCATGAGTATCCCCTTCTCCATATAATTAGGCAGAAAGCTAAAAATCTTACAAAGAGATGCAAAACTAGAGCATACATGATACCTTGCACTATTATATAATGTGAAAAAGGTTATTAACAAGGAACTCAAATGAACTCAAAACATGATACCACAGTAAACCGACCTTTGCAAGGTGTTGCTACGAAGGCCCTCCAGCTTGCACTCTGCTTTTCTGCTTAAAACAGCCACAGTATGTACATGATTTCTACTGTTCCCTCTTTTGCTGCATTTGAGCATCTTACACTGTTTCATGAATTTATGCTAACCATCCCTCTCTCTGTGAAAAAATTGCTACCACCCCCTGTGACAGATACATAATTCAGGCACAAAGACAGAGAGATTCTTCAAATCCATGTAAATATTAGAAGCTGCATAGAGGTGCTCCACTGGTTTTCATCAGCTTGGTAAGCATCTGTCAGTGACTTGAGGCAACTACGTGCTCAGGTACTTTGGATTTGATGGGGATAGGCTCCAGATCCTATCTGTCCTGGCAGCATGGAGCAAAGCAGTGAACTGGACCTCCTGAACTCTGGCCAGTGCCCTCCAACGTGGCTGGTCTTCTTTCCCCTCTTTGTTTCTACCCTGTAACAAAGTTCTTCTTCTAGTAGTATCTACCCTGTGTCACAATTAAACCAAGTGCATTTTAGTATTCCTGTTACTCATTTGCAAATTTAGTCATTGTGAAGGCTTGCTTAAAATTCTAGTGTAGCTAACCCCAAAACTGCCCTAGTAGATGCCTTAGAAAAGAAGTGTACATGATTCAGCAAAAAAAATATTTTATTATAAATAAGGGAATAAGAGACTATCACTGCTGTTTAAATTGCTTCCTCTTTTATTAAAATAAAACTAGAAACACTGATGTAAGATAATATATCAAAAGTAACTCACTCATTGGAAAGAAAACCCTGAAAATACCAAACATATGTAACATTTAGTTCCTGATCAAAAAAGATTATATGTATCAGCTGATCCTTCCACAAGTCAGGATACTTAACATTTGATGTATACATTTGGAAAATGCAATGCAATCTTAAAACCTGTTTTTTAAAAAACTGGAAGAATATACTGTTGACATTTGCCATAAAGCACAGTAAGAGTGACTCTAAAGCTACACTTTAGAATGCCATTTTCCTTGTCCCTCTGCAGGTGTGATATACTGTACCTGCAGCCTCAAGAAGTCAAGATTCCTTGAGATGTTCTTGCCTTGGAGATTTCGTCAAGTAGATCCTCTTACTGACATCTGAACCCAGGATGACCTTAGACCATGCAGACATGCTAGAATTTCACGCGACTCATCTCTGGAGGTATTATGTAGTCTGAAGCCAAAATATCAGGGGAATTTGTTGTCCTGTAAATGTGGACCTGTATTTTGCAATAAATACTTAGATGAGGACTAGCTTTGTTACATAGCACAGCCCCTCTCCCTGCAGGCAGCTGCGTGGGTGCTAATGATCTCCTCCGCATTCAACCACCATATCATGCCCTGGTTATCTGACACATGGACAAGTGGGGATTAGATTAGTTACCATAAATGTCTTCTCATAATACATACTTTTAAAAGGATTTATTTAATAACAGATAACAGATGGGAAAATACACTTGTTCACACACAGTAAAAAATAAAATAATTCATCACTAAGTGTATTACTTTTGTTAGCTTCTAGTTGTTCTGGCATCTATGGCTACATTTCAATACTGGCTCAACTTGTGCTCACAGACTGTTTTCCTCATGATTATTTAAATTAATTGATGATTTTAAGCACCACTAGAGGGCACAGAATTATAACAATATTTCTTAATGGATCACAAAAAGTACATCAGGAACTGGAGTTCAGTAATGTTCATAGTTTATTGGCCCAATCCTTGGTTTAAAGCCTCAGTCCTATCAACAGTGATGCATGCGTGCTGTTGTGAGCTGTGCCATTGCCCAAACCAGCAATTAATCAAAGCTCAAGGGTGAGTGCTCGTGGAACAGAGGCCTGGCTGAGTGGGTTGGACCATGTGCTCTCAGTTGAAGTTTGGCTTTCCAGAATTTGAGTATCAGCCCTCAAATATTTTACTCAAGTGACTAAGGCCACTAGAGTTTGAATCTAAGCATGGTTCTGGAGGAGCGGTTGATGGTAAAGGGATATAAATGAGTACAAAAGGATGAGAAAAATGAAGAGTATAAACACTTGCATATATCAAACCAGGGAAATGCAAACAAGTAGTAAATGAAGGATTAACTAACTCAATTTACAATTCAAAGAAAGAAGAGTAGATATGTGCCACTGGAAAGCTTAAATATTAATGGGATTTCTGTGGATAGTTGTATCAACTACTTAATATCTCTTTTGACATGTGTGCTGTTTCTGCCATCCCTTATCACGAGTGTGAGTGGCCACTGTGGTTCACGCGTTAGAATGTTCCTGTCTGAAGTTACCCGTAGTGGAGAAGAAAGTGTAGTGAAGATAGGAAGAAAGTTAAGCTCTTCATTTAAAGACATCTGACTGAATGGCATCGGACACATTGTAGCAATGAATTAATACTGTTGGTGCATTAGCAAGATTTAAACCATGTTGCATTAGTAGGGGCACAAGTTAATGCTCACTGTCAAAACATGAGATGTGTCTCAGCTTCATCTTTTCTGGGAGTTGAAGATAGTGTGTTAATCAAAGCTTGAGAGCCTGGCCTCTAACTAGCCAGCACAAAAAAAAAAAAACCACGAAAAAAGAATTTCTGAATGCTTCTACTGAATTTCGCTTAACATTAGCATCCACCTTACTGTTTTTCATTAACACTTCAGGAATTAGTGTCACATTTTCAGATCGTGGTGCTCAGGCTGCAAAACCAGTGACATGCAGCTATTTTTCGTGAAGTGGGTGCTGAAGTGCCGGGCGGCGGCTTGTCCTGCTCCCAGGGCAGCGCGGGGCTCCCAAGCGTCCCCGGGGGCCGGCGGGCGCTGCCGAGCTCCGGCCCCGGGAGCGGCACGGGCGGCGGCTGGCCGCAGCAGGCGGGGGGAGTGTTGGGGGATGGCCGGG